>JAUUTY010000133.1:0-102571 GCA_030979885.1 Lolium multiflorum
AACCTATTAAGGAATTCGATCAACCAAGCACCCTAAGTTTAGCTGGACGAAAAATGAATCAAGAAGGATACAAAGAGAAGGTCCAAAGCTTACACCATCATCAATGGCGAGGTGTACAAGAGAAGTGTTACCGTGTCCTCCAAAGGTGTGTGGAGCCAGAAGGAAGGAAGAGAAATGCTTGAGGAAATTCATCGAGGAGAATGCGGGCATCCACGCCTCTTCGAGGGCTTTGGTAGCAAAGGTGTTCCGCATGGGTTCCCATCGCCCACAAACCCTTAGACAATGCCGAGGATTTGCATGGAAATGCAATGGCTGCCGTAGGTACGCTTGGGTTAAAACCATACCCCAGCATCCGGCTTGAAAACCATACCGCTAACTTGGCCTTTCGCCGTGTGGTGCTTGGACATGGTTGGACCGTTCAAAACCGCAAGGGGAAACATGACCCACATCTTAGTAATGGTGGATAAATTCACCAAGTGGCTGGAGGTGAAGCCTATCGCAAAGTGTGATGGCCACACAGCAGTAAAATTCCTGAAAGATGTAATCCCGCGATATGGATACCCACAGATCATAACCGACAATGGCACGAACTTTGCCCAAGGAGAATTCAAGCGGTCCGTGAAAGCAAAAACATCCGGCTGGATTTGTGCTCAGTGGCGCACCCGCAAGGCAATGGTCAAGTTGAAAGGACAAATGCTTTGGTACTTTCCGGTATCAAACCAAGACTCATTGATGCAATGGAAAAGTCGCCGGGATGTTGGATCGATGAGCTACCATCGCGTTCTGGAGTCTAAGAACAACCCGAACCGGTCTACCATACACACCATTCTTCATGGTTTATGGAGCAGAAGCGGTCATACCAACCGACATTCTCCATGATTCACCAAGGGAGCAGCTCTATACCGAAGAAGAGGTAAAAGAGGCTAGAGAAAATGATGTAGACTTGCTAGAAGAAGCAAGAGAGCTAGCCTTGGCAAGAACGGCCATTTACCAGCAGAACCTCCGACGCTATCATAGCCGGAAGGTAAACCCGAGGGTATTCCGAGAAGGAGACCTGGTTTTACGCCTGGTGCGCACTGAAGGCAGGCACAAGCTGTCCCCCCCATGGGAAGGACCTTTCATTGTGAGCAAAGCTCTCCACAATGATGCATATTACCTAATCGATGCACAGGAATGGAAGAAGGGAAAGGCGACAGATCCGGAGACGAGACCAAACGACCGTGGAACGTAGCCTTGTTGCGTCCTTTCTACTCTTGAAGTTGTGGTGTAAGAAGTTCCTTTTACCTTACATGTTATGAATAAAAAAGATGTCGAACCTCGAATGAATCTCGGGACTTGTCTTGTTTAAATCGCATGGAAATGTCTATTTTTTCTGTCTTTTGCTTATTGAACGTTTTTTTCTTTCCTAGTTTAGTAGTGTGCTAAACCCCACCGGAGTCTTCGACTGCTGTCCATAACTTGGCTCATGGCAAGCAAGATAAACCGTAGGATAAGCACATGAATTGTGGAGAGGGAAACCGGAAAGAACAATTCGAAAAATTTAACTAACCCCGGTCATACCGGTTTTTTGCAAAATTTCGAATTATTTCTAAGTTCAAGAAAATGCTTGTTTGGTGAAAGAACCTTGTGCTCATATGCCAAAGAACGCCCAGAGAAGGCAGGCAGAGTCAAGGCAAAAGAACCAAGTGTGCATTGAATTGGATGCAGAAACAATTTGGGAAATCTTTGCAAGTGCAGGATAAAAGCAGAACCAAACGCAGAAGCGCTAAGGCAAACTTAAGATAATTAGCTACCGGTATAACCTACCGGCACAAAATGTTGTAGGACAACCATCAGCGGACTTAAAGTTTTACATCATAAGCTCCGCATACCGGGAATTTAACCAAACATTATTTTAAGCCACACAGGGCCAGGGGCATGACAGTAAATCTTAGGGAAGAGGATCAGCAGCAGAGCAGGGGAGCTTCCGGAGACCAAAGATCATCCGAGGCCTCGGCTTCATCTTCCTCCTCATCAAGATAATCTTGAACGCCGTGAGGGGGAGGATGAAGGTGCGCATCTCGGCATACTCCGCAATGCGGTACGCGCGATCCTGCCGTTTGGCGGCAAGGATCGGGTCCAGATCGGTTCGCGCACGCCGTGAGGGCATCCAGGTCGAGCTCCTGATACTGGAACAGCGACGCGGGCGACGTCTGCTCCAGCGCGGCAGCAGAGCACTGCCATTCACGATCCTCCTGCCGGCGCCTTGAGGCGATCGCTGATCGAGAGAAAGTGTCCGGCACCACCTCACCAGGCCAAAGGGTCCTGAAGAGCTGGGAAGCTACATCAGGGATGTCAGATAAGTTGCGATCAATGGCGCGCATATGGGACACCCGCGCGTTAAGCGCGACCAGATGGTCATGGGGCGTCCACGGCACGGCAAGATTCGCCTGGCCCTGGGTAGTGCGGCGCGCGTTGACCTTCTTGGCAGCATGCGTCTGGGAATCCGGAAAGAGGCCTGTGCAAAGAAAAAGGGCTAAGGAAAAGAATCCGGAAAGAAAAGAATCCGGAAGAAAAAGAGACCGGAAGAAAAGATAGCGAAAAGAAAATGAGGCCGGAGGAAAAATGGCTTGTATGCATTAATCAGAGAACTCACGATGGGCAAGGTTGTCAGTTTGAAGGATCAACTGGTTGCATTCCTTGCGCTCCTCCTCCAACCACGCGACCTTCTCCTCGGCAGCCTTCCGGGCCTTGGCCAGCTCCTCCAGCTCAGCTTGCAGCACCACGGTGGCGTTGCTAGCGTTCTCCAGAGCCTCGTTCATCTTGGCCGCTGCGTCAGCTTCAGCGGCTTCGAGAACCTTGGCATGGTCAAGACCTAGCTGGACAAGCTGGGACTTGAGCTCCTGGTAGCTGGTCTTCTGGGCGCTCAGCTCCTCCTGATGCTGCTTGATCAGCTGCTCCTTCTCCCCTGCAAACCGGAAAGGAAGGTGTAAACAACAAGGTGTTGGTAAAATTCAAAGTAAAGACAAGTTAGCAGAAGGAACAAACAAAGTCGTACGTTGGGCATTGGCGAGCTGCTCTTTGAGAGCATCAATGGAAGCTTCTGGGAGCACTGTCAAGCAGAAATTACAAGTGTTAGAAGAAAAAAGGTTCCGGTAAGAAAGATGCCGGCAGAACAAAAGTTTACCTTGGCACTTGTCGTGTGCCTCAACAAGCTCCCGATGCTCCCATAAGAGCTCCTCAAAGAGGGTCTTCCGAGCGTCAGCCGTGAGCTGTTCAAGGCAAAAGAGGTTAGTAAAGTTTCGCGCTAAGAGCAGTTCTTAACCAAATCCCCGGATCGCAAGGCTGGCTTTGCGCGTTATAGGCTAAGTTTCGCGCAAGAGCAGAGTTCTTAACCCAAAGCTCGGGATCGGCAAATGCGGTTTCGCGCTAAGTTATCAAGTCAAAGTTTTGTCCCGAAGCTACGCCTCACCACAAAACTCTAGACTGGGAAGATAGACAGAGAGAAACCGACATAAAACTAAAAGATAGAACAAACCCGGAAAAGAAGGAAACCAGTAACAATTGAGGAAAGTTAGTAAAGCGTACCATCAGATTGTTCGTGGCGTCGTACCACGCACTATCCAGCTCTTTCACGGCGCAGCGAAGCCGCGTGAAGTGCTCCTCGGAAGACCGGTTCCCAATGGGGTCGCCGGCAACCTGTCCTTGCCCAAGCCGCGGGTCGCCGGAGTTATGTCCGCGCGCCCACTTCTGGGCGTAGGAGGTGCCCAGATCCTGGCCTCTGCGCTTAAAATCAGTTATGCGGCCAAGAAGACCGGTGGCCTTGGTGACAGTGTTCTGGGCGGCCTTGGAGACATGTAGCACCAGGGGCTGCTGGCCGGCAGAAGAGGCGCTGGGAGCCGTCGCCTTTCCCTTGGTAAGCCTGGAGGTCTTGGGCGGTGGCGCGGCAAAAGCAGCCCCGGAAGGCTGGGCGCCAGGAGCACTTGGCGGCGGCATGAGAATGGTTCGTGGAGAAGGGGGAGCGGTAGGCGCACCACCCGGGTTGGAACCTTCCGGCGCGGAGGACTCCGGCGCGGAAGTTGTCTTTTCTCAAGGACAGGAGGAGCTGGAGGCTCCGCCTGCCCGGCAACATTTTCCTCTCCGGCACCGATGTTGCTGGTGCCGGCGTCTTGGTTCTCTGGGAAGAAGGAAATATCCTCCTCCGTGCGGTGATCTGATGATGAAGGGGCCGCACGCCCCGAACTTGTAGTGCCCCCCGAGAGGGAGGCAGAGGTGTTACCGGCACCAGGTGGTGCCGGGCTTGAGTGAGGAGGAGGAGTCGAGGTCCTTGCGGAACCCTCAGATTCGGACGGCCTTGGGCCAAGCTTGAGCGCGGGGCTAAGAAAAAGAAAGAGAGATGGTTGGAAGAAAGCAACCGGAAAAAGAACTTAGCAAAAAGAGACGAGTCAAAGAATAAAAAACTTACCCGGAGGCGGTTGGCATCTGCTTGCGCGCGTAGCGGCGCACGCCCACTTTCTTCTCCCCCAGGTCTTCAGTCCGGAAGCGCTTGGAGGGAGGGGCCTGGCTGGAGCCATCGTCTGATGGCGACCGCTTGTTCTTCTGGCCCTGGGCCATGAGCTTGTCCACAAACTCAGTGCCGGCCTCGGCGCGCAGGGGCGGCACGTGCTCATGGATCTGTAATTGGAATGAGGCTAAGAAGCAGCTCGAAGGAAAACGATAACGGAAGAGTAAAAGAAACCGGAAGAGAAATACCTCAAGCATGACCAGGTCATCAGAGGACCCGGTTGGCTTTGGCGGAGACCGGCCCAGACGAGATGCCGGGGTCCTGCCCATCTTCAGATCCTTCAGAAAATGTAGGGATCTGGGTCGAAGGAGTCGAGGGCGCGCTTCCGGCAAACTCCTCGCCGCTCGGGAGGGGGAAGCGGTCCTTGGCCTGAAACATGAAAAAGAAAATAAGCGAAAGCAAAAGGTTACCGGCAAAAAGCAACCCCAATCGCTCCCCTTACTTCTTGGGTCGGAGGGTTAGTAGTGCTGAAGGGAAGGAGGCCCCATTTCCAGTTAAAAGGCATAGCAGTTTGGCAAATCTGCCTAGCCTTGAGAACAACATCCTTCTTGCTAAGGGGAAGGCCTGTGATCTTGGTAGGATCGCCAGGGCCATACATCTCGCTCATCCTGTGCGCACGGCGCTTCAGAGGAAGTACCCGACGCGAGATAAAAGTGCGGACGATATCATCGGAGCAGATGCCGGTGTCCTTCATCTTCTGCTTCATGAAGCGTATAATCCGGTTGGTCTCGTTGTGAGCCTCCTTCGGATTGTAGCTCCAGTTGATCTTTGCGGGCGGCGCCGGATCAAAAGGAGGCAGACAAATAAGATCTGCGGGGCCGTTGTTCTTCACATAGAAAAACGTCCCTTGCCATAACCGGCAAGACTCCAGGCCGGAAAACTTAAAAAAGGGGCTCCCTTGACGGGAGCTGATGATGCAAGACCCGCATTGTACGGGGGGTTTGGGCGCAGGAATTTCTACGCCCTGAACGGAGTTAATCCGAAGAGCGAAGAATCGGGCAAACGTCTCGCGAGTGGGACGAATGCCGATATAGGCCTCCATAAAGGTGGTGTAGCAGGAGAGGTAAAAGACGGAGTTGCCGGGAAGATGATGAGGTTGGAGTTTGTAGAAATCTAAAAGATCAAGGAAAAAAGAAGATGGAGGAAGGCCAAAGCCACGCTCAAAGTGAGCAAGAAAAACAACACGTTCACCGTCCCGGGGTTTCGGTACTATTTCGTCACCAGGAATCCGGCAAGTGACTCCTTCCGGAATCCTACGGGACCGGTATAACCAATCGATCTCATACTTAGAAACATTGGAGCCCATCCAGCTCGGTGATTGAAGGCTCCTCGCCGGAAGATTGGCTAGAGCTACTTGAAGCTTCACCGAGCTACCACTTCAAGATGGCTGCTGGATGCTTGGCTAAAGCTACCGGGTTCTAGGTGGCTACCGCATCTTGGTTGCTACCGGCGTTTTGATGGCTACCGGAACCTTGCCACCAGTCCCGCACTGCCGAATCTGTCCTTATCGAATCTGAAGATGTAGATTCGCCGGAAGATTGTTTGCTACGGCTAGCTAAGAGGAAGAGGAAGATGCGGAGGAAGATTCCTCGTCGGACATTGGATGGGAGGCAAAGAAACAGAAATCCCACACTTGACCCCCGCGTGAAGATCTACGAGTAAGAGAAAAACCAAAGAAAAAGGAAGAAATAAGAACACCGTAGACCCCAGATCTGAAAGCGAGCAAATGGCAAACAAAGCAAGATTAGAACTGACCTTGAGTGTCGCAGTTGATGAGGAAGACCTTCTCCGGCGAAAGAACAGGCCTGCGGTCGCCGGTGAGCTCTGCCGACGGCGAGGCGGTGAAGGTCAAGAAGAAGCGAGAATGCAAGGCGCCCTGAAGAAGACGCTGCAGAATTCTCCGCACGACGAGGTCCGGCGGAGGCGCGGCGTAAGTTCGCCGGGCGGCGAGGCTCAAGCGAGCAGCGGCGACGAAGCGCGGTGAAGGTGCAGAGGCGAGGAGCACTATGCGCGAAGGTAGAGAATGCGAAGAAGAGGAAGAAGAAGGGGCAGTTGAGCTTATAAAGGAGAGAGAAGGTGGGCCGAAAACCGCTGGGCGCTGGTTTGCTCGCGGCCCGCGACGGTTCGCGTCGCTGATCGCCACGTGTCATAGAGATACACGCGGAAAGAAGGCCACACCGAGGCGCACACGGGATGCGAAGCGGTGGGATCCGCAGCGGTGCATTAAATGAGCGCGCAAGTGTCAATACGAAGTGACAACCGACACTGGCGCGACAGTCAAAGGCGCATGTCTCTGATGGCATGAACCCGAAATATTCTCGACCTCGAGGAGAGACTTAAAGACTAAGATACCGGAGAGTAAGATGTCGGAGAATGCCTTGCGAACAGAGAATATGTGAGTCCGAGCAAAGATGCCGGATTTGAGCCAAGGGTTAAGAAAGTTAAACCGGTATCCAAGATACGAAAACCTGGCATGGTCTGTTGGATAGGATCCGCCGACTATACCAGCTTCGGGGACTAATGTTGGGGGATGACCCCGGTATGCCAAAGGTATGCCATACCGGATGGTCTCACCCTTCAAGATACCGGTTTAATATTCATGCCGGAATAAGAAAATAGAGTTTGGCTAAGTAAAGCTAAGCCGGTATCCCCAAGAGGGGTATGCCGGAACCAGGAAGGAAAGAACCGGAGCGCCGGAAGGAAGAACATACCGGCTGACTGGTCAAAGATTCCGTCAGGAGCTAAAGGACAAGGATGAGCTAAGCAAGTAACTTTAAACGAAGACTAGAAGACAAGGAGGAGGATGACGGTCAAAGAAGCCGGAGGACGTCAGCCTCCATGTTTAAAGAAGACCCAGGCGTCATCTATGATTAAAGTAGCTTTATAAAGTATCTTTGTAAAGTAGTTTGTCTAGTCAAAGATCCCATTAGGGTTTCTTGTTCTGTAAGCCACCCTCTCCCCTATATAAGGAGAGGGGGCAGTTTCTTTTACATGAGCGATCGATAGTAGAGAGAACAACCTGTAACCTGTCTTGAGATCAATGAACATGGTGATCTAGAGCGAGTTCGTCCTTGTGTCTTTCTTCTTCTACCTCTGGCCTTGGCCAAGTTCTTGAGGAAAGCATCCGGAAGTTCGTCCATCTAGTCACAAACCCTCCCCGAATCCTCTAGCGTCCATTCGGCCCCAAGATAAGCCATCCCATGGCATCTCGCTCGTTCACCACGACGATGGTTGAAAAAGTGGTTTTCTACCTCAGCAGAAGGATGTTGGATGAAACGAGGTACCTCGAGATCGAGAAGTTGTGCCTTTGCCTGTTCTTCACCTGCACCAAGATTCAACACATCTTGCTGAAAGCAGAAATCATCGTCATATGCAAATCGGATGTCATCAAGCATATGCTGTCGGCTCCTGTGTTGAAAGGCCGACTCGGCAAATGGATGTTTGCTTTATCGGAATTTGATATCCGGTATCAGCCTGCGAAAGCAGTCAAAGGACAAGCGTTGGCCGATCTTATTGCTGAACGAATCAACACGGACGTCGCAGCACTATCTATGCGTGCATGGACCATGTTCTTCGATGGATCGGTCTGTGAGGATGGGTGCGGCATCGGCGTGCTACTCGTGTCGCCTCGGGGGGCAACGTATTCCTTCTCCATCAGGATATCTACCCCTTGCACCAACAATGTCGCTGAGTATGAAGCAATGTGCAAGGGAATGGAGTTGCTATTGGACGCTGGGGCAGAGGCAGTTGAGATCTTCGGGGATTCTAAGTTGGTGATTTCTCAACTCACGGAGGAGTATAAGTGTGAGAGCGAGTTGCTCTTCCCATTATGGATGCAATGCCGTGAGCTGATGGCACAGTTCAGGTATATCAACTTCCATTGGATCCCAAGGTCGCAAAATACCGAGGCGAACGACCTAGCGCAAACAGCGTCAGGATACAAGGACATAGCAGATGTAGCCGATTTTCAGGTACAGTTCATGGAACCTGATGATTGGACAGCCGATATCTTCAATTACTTGAAGGATCCGGCTCGAGGGGCACCTAAACGGATAAGATACAGGGCCATGAAGTACGTCCTGATCGGCGATGACATGTTCTACAGGACTTTGGAAGGGTTACTTCTCAAATGTTTGGGACCGGCCGAGTCTAATCGGCTCTTGCATGAGGTACATGAAGGTGCCTGTGGAACTCACCAATCGGCTCATAAGATGAAGTGGCTGATCAGGCGATCGAGATTTTATTGGTCCACCATGCTTGAAGATTGTTTCAAGTACTATAAAGGATGTCAAGCATGTCAAGCATGTCAGAAGTTTGGGAGCATTCAGATGGTACCTGCATCAGCGATGAATCCCATCATCAAGCCATGACCGTTTCGAGGGTGGGGCATGGATGTGATCGGCAAGATACATCCTCCTTCGAGCAAAGGCCACGTATGGGTTCTGGCCATTACATATTATTTTACTAAATGGGTGGAGGCCGTCCCTATGAAGGCAGTGGCATCAGATGTTGTCGATTTTGTGAGGGAGCATGTCATTCACAGATTTGGTATTCCCTAGACTATCACGACCGATGGAGGTTCGGTTTTCGTTTCTAAGGAGTTTAGGAAGTTCTGCGAGGATATGGGAATCAAGCTGATCCGATCGTCTCCATATTATGCTCAAGCAAATGGACAGGCTGAAGCGTCCAACAAAAGTTTGATCAAGCTGATTAAAAGGAAGATCGACGAGAATCCTAGACGTTGGCACGAGGTATTGTCAGAAGCATTATGGGCTTATCGCATGTCGTGTCATGGATCAATAAAAACCTCGCCATACCATCTGGTCTATGGACAAGAAGATGTGTTACCCTGGGAAATCAAGGCTGGTTCGAGAAGGATTACATTTCAGAATGATTTGACTACTGAAGAATATGCAGCCCTGATGAGTGACAGCATTGAGGATGCAACGGAACTTAGACTTTGGTCACTTGAGAAAATCAAGGAGAATAAAGCCAAGGTGGCTCGCGCATATAATAAGAAAGTGAAGCCAAAGGAGTTCCAGGTTGGTGATCTGGTATGGGAAGCTGTATTGCCGTTGGGGACTAAGGATAAAATGTATGGTAAATGGTCTCCAAATTGGCACGGCCCGTACAAAGTCGATCAAGTTTTAAAGGGTAATGCATACATGCTCGAGCAGCTTGGATGGTGAAATTCCCTGGCTGTCAATGGCCAAAATGAGAAGTACTTCCCAAGCATGTGGGAAGATGGACAAGAAGATATGGAGGCCGATGCATGAAATCGGCCAAAAAAATTTAAATTTTTGGGAAACAGCCGATGCACAGCCATCGACTTTAGAATAAAAACAGCCGATGCGCAGTCATCGACTTTAGAGGTACAAAGCATCATGGTCAGGTATCAAGTTATTGTCTAAATCTGAGGATTGTTTGCTTGAACCTGTCTAGTTGGTTATCAGATTGGCTTTATGGGCGTCTGATAGTAAAAAGCCGATACGATGCTATCGGCTCTTGGGGCGTTGACCACCTTTGACAATCGGAAGATGAAGAAGATATGAAATCGGATGATTGGAAGTTAAATTGAAGAACATTTTCATTGATTTAAAGGGGAATTTTACAACGAAGAGCTAATTGCTCTCAAAGGGGTCATCTAAGTGCCTAATGCACTGCTACTAGCCCTATACTACTCCTAATCTAAGGGCCGTCACTGCCTTGCCGCCGTCGTAGCTGCCGTCTGCGCCGCGGCGGGCTCTTCGTCGCTGCCGATGAAGTCGCCGCACCGCCTTCATCCTCCTCATCGTCGGCCGCTGCCGTCGCCGTCATCCGACCGTGCCCAGCGGAGACGCTTGGCCGGCAGGGTACCCGGCGGAGGAGGAGTCTTCCTCCCAGACTCCTCCGCCTTTTCTTCCTCCTCGTCGGAGGAGAGATCCGCCTCCCATGAGAGGAGATCGTCCTCGCTCGCCGCTTCCAGCTCCCCGTCGACGAGGAACCGAAGGTCTTCTTCCCCGATGGTGCGGGGCTCGTCGTCCTCCGACTCGATGGCGAAGTCCCATTCTCTCGCGTCCCAATACTCGGGCGCGAGAGCCTCGATGGCCATCGATTGACCTCCGGCTCCAGCTCACTCGAGGAAGAGGATTGGGAGGAGAGAGCCGATGAAGCGGAGGAGGAAGAGGAAGACATGGCTACAGAGGGAGAGGGTTTTTTGGCTGACGGCTAGTTCGGAGCAGGGGGATGAAGAGGTGAACTGTTCGATGCGGTTAAATAAAAGGAGATATAGTGGAGATTTAATGCTCGGCGCTTTGAGGATGTGGTGCCAAAACTCCAAATCGTGCGTAGAAGTTGAGAAGGCAAGGTGTCATGATGAAGAATACCTGCGACGGTTCTGCTTCTGCCACGACATGACCCTTCGAAGGAAAAGGTGGTTTTGAAATTATCATTACCAAAACCAGGGGGACATGTGTTATCACCAGATTTTGGCCAAATCAGGAGATGGGCCGTAATGGAGATGGGCTTGAAGGATATACACGTGAAGTATGAAGCGGCCTTGTGCGAAGAGTTTGGGCTAGATTGCCCGTGTATCTGTAAATTATAGTAGATTGCATCTTAGTTTAGAATTAAAAGATAGAGTTTAACCCGTGCACGGTTAGGTGCACGCCCGAATTAGAAAGTCCCTTGGACTATAAATATGTATCTAGGGTTATCGAGAAAGGAGGACAATCACGTTCACAACAAACACAAACCAGGCGCATCGCCACCCCTTGTTTCGAGGGTTTCTTCCGGGTAAGCATCATGCTGCCTAGATTGCATCTTGCGATCTAGGCAGCATACGTTTATTCGTTTATCTTGTGTTGCTCGTGCTGAAGCGTTGTTGATGGCGAGTAGCACTATTTATCATAGATGTCTTGGGGCTTGCATTGATGCTTTTCTTACGCATATTTTCTTAGCTATGCCGTCCCTTGATATCTAGCTGCCCTTACACCTATCTAGGTGTAAGGGCAGCACCTTGCTTGTTCATCGTTTAGTAGATCCAATCCGTTATAGTTGCTCCTTGTTTCTCAAGGATTAGTTTAATATCCGTATGGTTAGGCCTTGCAAACGGGTTGAATGATCCAGTAGTGCGTAAGGTATAGTTTGCTATCTCTAAGAGGGATTGTTCCGGGAATTAACTTAATGTTGGTTTTTTGGCCTCTTTTAGGGTTAGCTTTCTATCATCTTTCGTGTCTGTTAGGCTCAACCACGCGTAGGATGTTCCGATCATACGGTGAAAACCCTAAACTGTCGTGGATTGGTTTAACCCGTGATCAAGCAGGAGCCCCATGTCATCGTAAACCCAACGTGAATCATGGGGCGATCTCTTTTGAGCCGATCCACAGGGCAACCCGAGAGGCGATCGGGCTCGTATTTAATGTTTACGTGTCTACCATGCAGAAACTAATCGAAGCAATCAACACCTTCCTGACCAGGTATAGGTCAGTGGCACGCCCTTGCAACCGCCAGGACGTGTGCCGGAACATTGCGGGACGACGTCGAGGGACCAGGGCCCACCCAGCAGTCTTGGCAGCCTCCCGGCTCTTCGTGTTGCTTAACCACTGCTCGTCGGTGGGTTTTGGCAGGTAACAGATACTCATCCTTTGGAGTGGCTTTATTGAGATCCCGAAAATCTATGGCGACGCGCCATCGGCCATCCTTTTCTCCACAGGTACGATACTAGAAATCCACTCAGCATACCTGCATGGCCGATGAACCCGGCGTTCAACATTTTCTTGATCTCTTTCTTGACTTCGCTAAAATTTCGGCCTTCATCTGTCGTGCTCTCTGCTGGAACGGCCGAAATCCTTTCTTCGGAGGGAGCCGATGCTCAATGATGCTCCCGTCTAACCCGGGCATCTCTGTGTAATCCCATGCAAAGCAATCCGGGTACTCCTTCAACAAAGCTATCATCGGGCCCCTCAGATGCGGATCTAACTTTTTGCCGATAAATGTTGGTCGTGGCTTATCCCCAGGACCAATGTCAATCTTCTAGCTCATCAGCCGATGTAAACCCATATCCTAGCTTTCCATCGCCTGCTAGATCGATGCTGAACACAGGCAAAACGTATGGTGAGGATAATTTGGGCCGATTGCTGGAATCGGCCTCCTTTTCAATTGCATTGCTCAATGAAGGTTTACAACTTATTTGTGTTCCACGACTACGTGACAGGCTTGAGGCGGATCACTTGTTTTATTTTTGGGGTCGATCGCAGGATCGGCCTTGCCACGTACGTCCGTCGACTTTGGTCTTGCTACTCGTCAGTGCCGATGGATAAGACCAGCATCACCCCGTTTTTGTAGCTTCGATGCGCTCACAGCCGTCCAAACTAACTCCGAGAGATCGGCTCTTGGTCGTTTGCGTCCCAAATATTCATGCCAGCTATTGAGATCTCGATCGAGTCATCTGCATGAACGACCTCTACTTCATCTCCATCCCACTGTATCGGCATTGGTGCATTGTGGATGGAATGCAGCAGTTGGCGTGAATCCAATCCCTCCCTAGCAGGACAACGTAGGTGCTCTTGCTGTCGACAATGAAGAATGACGTGGGGATGGTCTTTCGGCCCACGGTTAGGTCCACGTTTAGAACGCCTTGCGCTTCTGATGCTTGGTCGTTGAAGTTGCTTAGTGTGACGTTGGTTTTGATCAGATCCTCGTTAGAGCGTCCCAAACGCCGTAGCATGGAGTATGGCATTATATTGGCTGCCGCTCCCGTGTCAACCAACATCTTGCCGACAGGCTGCCCGTTGATGTAACCTCTTAGGTACAGGGCCTTCAAATGTTTGTAGCTCCTCTCTCGTGGCTTTTCATAGATAATCGGCCGTGGGCCACCAACCTGAGCTACTGGTACTTCTTCGGCTCTTGAGCACAAAACTCCGACGAAGTATGAACACCATGTTTGTGCCAGCCGATGCCTTCGCATCGGCTTTTGTTTGTTTGGGGCACCACTCTTTCTTCTGTGGACGAGTTTCTGCCTCCAAAGTTTGCTGAATTTTCACAGCTGAGTTTCTTGGTGTGTCCGCCATCTCAGTTGTGGATGTTGACGCAGTTGTTGAAGATTGTCCCACCGGGCGTGCCAGAATGTGTTGCCTACCAAAACCCACCGGCGAGCAGCGACGGGCAACACGGAGAGCCGGGAGGCTCCCAGACGCCGGGTGGGCTCCTGGTCCCTCGGGCAACAGCCCGCAATGCTCCGGTACACGTCCTGGCTAATGCAAGGGCATGCCACCTAACCTATACCTGGTCAGGAAGGTGTTGGATTGCTTCAATTAGTTTCCTGCATGGTAGACACGTAAACATTAAATGAGCCTCGATCGGCTCTCAGGTTACCCTGCGAATCGGCTCAAAGAGCCGATTAACCCATGGTTCATATTGGATCTACAATAACATGGGGATCCTGCTTTATCAATACTAAGCTAAATCAATCTACAACAGTTTAAGGCTTTCACCGCATGACCGGAACATCCTACACGTGATTGAGCCTGGCAGATACGAAAGATAACAGAAAACTAGTCCTAGAAGGGGCCTAAAAACCAACATAGAGTCGATTCCCGGAACATCCCTTCTGGGATCAGCAAACCATGCCTTACGTACTACTGGATCATTCAACCCGTTTGCAAGGCCTAACCATACAGATATCAAGCTAATCCTTGAAGAACAAGGAACAACCATAACAGATCGGATCTACTAAATAAGGACGAAGCAAGATGCTGCCCTTACACCTAAGATAGGTGTAAAGGCAGCTAGATATTGAGGGGCATTATAACTAAGCAAACATATCAGAAAGATACCAATGTAAGCCCCAAAACATCTAATGATAACAGTGTTGCTCGCCATCAACAAGGCTTCAGCACGAGCAACACAAAACAATGAATAAACCGATACTGCCTAGATCGCAAGATGCGATCTAGGCAGCATGACGCTTACCCGGAAGAAACCCTCGAAACAAGGGGTGGCGATGCTCCTAGATTGTGTTTGTTGTGAACGTGATCGTCCTCTTTTCTCAATAACCCTAGATACATATTTATAGTCCGTGGACTTTCTATCTCTGGAATAAACCTAACTGTGTACGAACCAAACTCTATCTCTTAATTCTAAACTAACATGCGATCTACCATAATGTACAAATACACGGGCAATCCAGCCCAAATTCACGCACGAGGCCGATTCAGAAACACCTTATGTGCATATCCTCCAAGCCCATCTCAATCACGGCCCATCTCCTGATTTGGCTAAAATCTGGTGATAACAGGACATCCATACCGGGACAACATAGAAAATAGATAATGGACTCCTCTTTAATGCATAAGCATTCAACAACATATAATATTCTCATAAGAGATTGAGGATTAATGTCCAAACTGAAACTTCCACCATGATCCATGGCTTTGGTTAGCGGCCCAATGTTCTTCTCTAACAATATGCATACTCAAACCATTTAATCATGATAAATCACCCTTACTTCAGACAAGACGAACATGCATAGCAACTCACATGATATTCAACAAAGGTGTAATAGTTGATGGCGTCCCCAGAAACATGGTTACCGCTCAACAAGCAACTTATAAGAAATAAGATACATAAGCTACATATTCTTTACCACAATAGTTTTTAAGCTATTTTCCCATGAGCTATATATTGCAAAGACAAGGAATGAAATTTTAAAGGTAGCACTCAAGTAATTTACTTTGGAATGGCAGAAATACCACATAGTAGGTAGGTATGGTGGACACAAATGACATGGGTTTTTGCTCAAGGTTTTGGATGCACGAGAAGTATTCCCTCTCAGTGCAAGGCTTTGGCTAGCAAGGTTGTTTGAAGCAAACACAAGTATGAACCGGTACAGCAAAACTTACATAAGAACATATTGCAAGCACTATAAGACTCTACACTGTCTTCCTTGTTGTTCAAACACTTCACCAGAAAATATCTAGACTTTAGAGAGACCAATCATGCAAACCAAATTTCAACAAGCTCTATGGTTGTTCTTCATTAATAGGTGCAAGTACATGATGCAAGAGCTTAAACATGATCTATGAGAGCTCAAAACAATTGCCAAGTATCAAATTATTCAAGACAATATACCAATGATGAAGCGATCAACTTTTGCCATTGAACATTAAAAGTAAAAGCGAAGAACACAAGTGTTCAAATGAAAAAGCGGAGCGTGTCTCTCTCCCACACAAGCATGGTAGGATCCGATTTATTCAGAGAATGAAAATAACAAAACGAAAATAAAAGCACACAGACGCTCCATGTAAAGTACATAAGATGTGATGAATAAAAATATAGTTTCACTAGAAGTGACCTGATAAGTTGTCGATGAAGAAGGGGATGCCTTGGGCATCCCCAAGCTTAGATGCTTGAGTCTTCTTGAAATATGCAGGGATGAACCACGGGGGCATCCCCAAGCTTAGACTTTTCACTCTTCTTGATCATATTATATCATCCTCTTCTCTTGACCCTTGAAAACTTCCTCCACACCAAACTTAAAGCAAACTCATTAGAGGGTTAGTGCAAAATCAAAAATTCACATATTTAGAGGTGACATAATCATTCTTAACACTTCTGGACATTGCCCAAGGCTACTAAAAGTTAATGGAACAAAGAAATTGATACATCTCCAACGTATCTATAATTTCTGATGTTCCATGCTAGTTTTATGACAATACCTACATGTTTTGCTCACACTTTATAATGATTTCATGCATTTTCCGGAACTAACCTATTAACAAGATGCCGAAGTGCCAGTTCCTGTTTTCTGTTGTTTTTGGTTCCAGAAAGGCTGTTCGGGCAATATTCTCGGAATTGGACGAAACAAAGACCGAACCTCGTATTTTACCAAGACGGACCCGAACACCGAAGGAGAGACGGAGAGGGGGGGCCCCACACCACTGGCCGCGCGCCCAAGGAGGGGCGCGCCGCCCATGGGTGGGCCCCCGGCACCCCTGCGCCGCCTCTTCGCCTATAAAGTCCCTCGCGACCTAAAACCTCGATACCAATTGACGAAACTCCGGAAAGACTCCAGGGCGCCGCGCATCGCGAAACTCCGTTTCGGGGGACATAATCTCTGTTCCGGCACGCCGCCGGACGGGGAAGTGCCCTGAAGCCATCTCCATCGACGCCACCGCCTCCATCATGCTCCGTGAGTAGTTCCCCATGGACTACGGGTTCTAGCTGTAGCTAGTTGGTATTCTCTCCCCATGTACTTCAATACAATGATCTCATGAGCTGCCTTACATGATTGAGATCCATCTGATGTAATCGGTGTTGTGTTTGTTGGGATCCGATGAATTGTTATATTATGATCAGTCTATCTATAAAGTTTGTGAAGTTATTGTTGCTGCAATCTTGTTGTGTTTAATGCTTGTCACTAGGGCTCGAGTGGCATGATCTTAGATTTAAGCTCTATAATTATTGCTTAGATTGTATCTACAAGTTGTTTGCACATGTCTATGTCCGGAACCCGAGGCCCCAGAGTGACAGCAACTGGGATAACTGGAGGGGAAGGCTTAGATATGAGGATCACATGTTTTCACCAAGTGTTAATGCTTTGCTCCGGTGCTCTATTAAAAGGAGTACCTTAATTACCAGTAGTTTCCCTTGAGGCCCGGCTGCCACCGGCTGGTAGGACAAAAGATGTTATGCAAGTTTCTCATTGCAAGCACGTATGACTATATATGGAAAACATGCCTACATGATTAATAGACTTGATGTTCTGTCTTAATGCTATTTCAATCCTATCAATTGCCCAACTGTAATTTGTTCATCCAACACTTGTTATTGGAGAGTTACCACTAGTGTAGATAGTTGGGAACCCCGGTCCATCTCTCATCATCATATACTCGTTCTTTATGTCATTGGAAGTAGTATTAACTATTTTCTGGTGTCATTGCCTCCGTGTTACGTTACTGCGTGTTATGTTACTATTGCCCTCATATTATGCTTTCACATCACCCATGTTACTAGTGCTTTTCCAGGTGCAGCTGAATTGACAACTCAGTTGTTAAGGCTTATAAGTATTCTTTACCTCCCTTGTGTCGAATCAATAAATTTGGGTTTTACTTCCCTCGAAGACTGTTGCGATCCCCTATACTTGTGGGTCATCAAGACTATTTTCTCGGCGCCGTTCGGGAGGCATAGCTCTACTCATAAGTTCACCTGGGGAGTACACTCTACCTCTCTCTCTGCTTTTATTTTATTTTGTCTTGCTAGTTTACTTCTATCTAGTTTATTTGTGCTTAGTTTATTTCTGTCTAGTATTATTTTGCCTAGTTTACTTTTGCTTAGTTTCTTTTTGTCTTGTTTTTTTTTTCTCATATACCCAAAAATCCATAAAAATTTGAAAAACCTAAAAATTAAAAACTGTTGTTATGGGAGAACCCACAACCTATTTGGAGCTTATAGAATTATATAATAATTATAGAGAATCAAGAACGGGTAAAGTCATAAGTGCTTTGATAGAAAAATTGACTACAATTGCTAAAATCTTGCTTAAACGCCATAATATAAACTGTTGCTCTAAACAGAATACTAAACATCTTAAATTTCAATGTGGCTTTAGTGAGGAAGTTTTAATTATGAACTATAATTGGAATAACTATATTCATTTTGGGTTCGAAGAGGTAGAACAATTTGTCTTATTTATGGGAGCTTCTGAAATAGAATCCTTCATGTCTAAAAATTATGAAACTTGTGTTGCTTGTAAGAACCTTAAAGATTATGTCTCTTCCATCCTTAATTTTTGCATAGAAAGTTACAGCAATAATCCTTATATCATTGATTATAAAGAGAGACTTATTAATGCACAAGAATGCACTCACAATTTGTAGGAACCTGTGAAAGAAGAAATTGATGAACCTGAAAGGTCATTGGATGAAAAAGAGGAGGAAATTGATGAACCTGAAAGCTCATTGGATGAAAAAGAGGAGGATAGTGATGAACAAAAGGAGGAAGAATGGATTAGCTACCCATGCCAACCTTCTAATGAGAGTAACTCTTTATCTCTTACACTATTTGATTGTCCTCCATGCTTACCAAAGGAGGATGAATGTTATATGCATGTGGATTCTCTTGAAATATTCCCTATGAGTAAAACTTGTGAGAATAATTATGCTACTGTTATCTATGATAATGCATGCTATTTTGATAAATCTTATGATAATGCTTTGTTTGTGCCTGATGTCGAAATGCATGGTACTAAAGAGTTTTGCTTAGCAAATGTTTATGATAAATCTCTAGATGATGGTCCTATGTTACTTGATAATATTAATTGTACTACTAATGAAAATGGGATTGGAGAAGTCTTGACTTTATCTAGGAGTCCCATATCTTTTGAGATTGATCAATCATCTTGTTATATTATTGATAAAAGTGGGTTTGAAAGTTTTGATTCCACTATTTTTGGGCTTGATAAAAATTATGTGTTTGTAGATCATGGAAAGCATGCTGTATGTGATAGTTATATTGTTGAGTTTGCTCATGATGCTACTGAAAATTATTATGAGAGAGGAAAATATGGTTGTAGAAATGTTCATGGTACTAAAACACCTCTCTACATGCTGAAAATTTTGAAGTTACTCTTGTTTTATCTTCTTATGCTTGTTACTTTGTTCTTCATGAATTTATTTGTGTACAAGATTCCTATGCATAGGAAGTGGGTTAGACTTAAATGTGTTTTGAACTTGCTTTTTGATGCTCTCTTTTGCTACAACTCTCATCCTTATGTGAGCATCATTAAAATTGCTGAGCCCATCTTAATGGCTATAAAGAAAGCACTTCTTGGGAGATAACCCATGTCTTTATTTTGCTACTGCATTGTTGTGTTTTGGAAGTTGTTACTACTGTAGCAACCTCTCCTTATCTTTATTTTATTGCATTGTTGTGCCAAGTAAAGTCTCTAATAGAAGGTTGATGCTAGATTTGGATTTCTGCGCAGAAACAGATTTCTACCTGTCACGAATTTTAGTAGGTCTCTCTGTAGGAAACTCAGAAAAATCTGCCAATTTTCATGCGTGTTCCACAGATATGTACGCAACTTTCATTAGTTTTGAGTTTTCTGATTTGAGCAACGGAAGTACCTCTTAAAAATTAGTCTTTACTGGCTGTTCTGTTTTGGCAGATTCTGTCTCTATTTTTTGCATTGTCTCTTGTGGACTTTAAGTAAGGCTTTCTAGACGTGGAGAGCTGTAGCTAATGTTTTATTGAGTTCTTGCAATGTGTCACTACAGGACCAAAGTGGATTAAAGTTTTTTGAGTACTAACCCCTCTAATGAAGTTTATGAGAAGTTTGGTGTGAAGGAAGTTTTCAAGGGTCAAGAGAGGAGGATGATATATGATCAAGAAGAGTGAAAAGTCTAAGCTTGGGGATGCCCCCGTGGTTCATTCCTGCATATGTCAAGAAGACTCAAGCGTCTAAGCTTGGGGATGCCCAAGGCATCCTCTTCTTCATCAACAACTTACCAGGTCACTTCTAGAGAAACTATATTTTTATTCAGTCACATCATATGCGCTTTACTTGGAGCGTCTGTGTGCTTTTATTTTGTTTGTGTTTGAATAAATTCAGATCCTAGCAATCCTTGTGTGGGATAGAAACACGCTCCGCTTTTTCATATGAACACTGGTGTTCTTGACTTTATTTTAATGTTCATGGCGGAGTTGAAAACCGTTGCACTTATTGATATTTGGTTGGAAATAGAAAATGCTTCATATTGTCTCGAACAATTTGATACTTGGCAATTGTTTTGAGCTCTCAAGTAGATCATGTTTAAGCTCTTGCATCATGTAGTTTAAATCTATTAGTGGAGAACTACCATAGAGCTTGTTGAAATTTGGTTTGCATGATTGGTCTCTCTAAGGTCTAGATATTTTCTGGTAAAAGTGTTTGAACAACAAGGAAGACAGTGTAGAGTCTTATAATGCTTGCAATATGTTCTTATGTAAGTTTTGCTGTACCGGTTCATACTTGTGTTTGCTTCAAACAACCTTGCTAGCCAAAGCCTTGTACTGAGAGGGAATGCTTCTCGTGCATCCAAAACCTTGAGCCAAAACCTATGCCATTTGTGTCCACCATATCTACCTACTATGTGGTATTTCTGCCATTCCAAGTAAATACTTCATGTGCTACCTTTAAACAATTCAAAAGCTATTATCTCTTATTTCTCAATGTTTTATAGCTCATGAGGAAGTATGTGGTGTTTTATCTTTCGATCTTGTCATTTACTTCTGACAGACTTTCACAATGGACTAGTGGCTCATCCGCTTATCCAATAGTTTTGCAAAAAGAGCTGGCAATGGGGTTCCCAGCCCCAATTAATTAACTTGCATTAATAATTCTCTTCACATGTTTTGCCCTGATCTATCAGTAAGCAATTTAATTTTGCAAATAGACACTCCTTCATGGTATGTGAATGTTGGAAGGCACCCGAGGATTCGGTTAGCCATGGCTTGTGTAAGCAAAAGGTTGGGAGGAGTGTCATCTAATAAATAAAACTAAAATACATGTGTAAACAAAAGAGAAGAGGGATGATCTACCTTGCTAGTAGAGATAACGTCCTTCATGGGAGCCGCTCTTGAAAGTCTGGTTGATAAGGTAGTTAGAGTACCCGCTACCATTCGTTGACAACAACAAACACCTCTCAAAACTTTACTTTTATGCTCTCTATATGATTTCAAAACTTGAAAAGCTCTAGCACATGATTTAATCCCTGCTTCCCTCTGCGAAGGGCCTTTCTTCTACTTTATGTTGAGTCAGTTTACCTACTTCCTTCCATCTTAGAAGCAAACACTTGTGTCAACTATGCATTGATTCTTACATACTTGCTTATTTGCATTCATCATATTACTTTGTGTTGACAATTATCCATGAGATATGCATGTTGAAAGTTGAAAACAACTGCTGAAACTTAAATCTTCCTTTGTGTTGCTTCAATGCCTTTTACTTTGAATTTATTGCTTTATGAGTTAACTCTTATGCAAGACTTTTTGATGCTTGTCTTGAAAGTACTATTCATGAAAAGTTTTGCTATATGTTATCTATTTGTTAGAAAATATATATCGTTGCCTTGAGTCACTTCGTTCATCTCATATGCTTTGCAATAGTATGATCAAGATTATGTAAGTAGCATGTCACTACATAAATTATTCTTTTTTATCGTTTACCTACTCGAGGGCGAGTAGGAACTAAGCTTGGGATGCTTGATACGTCTCCAACATATCTATAATTTCTGATGTTCCATGCTAGTTTTATGACAATACCTACATGTTTTGCTCACACTTATTAATGATTTCATGCATTTTCCGGAACTAACCTAGTGCCGGTTTCTGTTGTTTTTGGTTCAGAAAGGCTGTTCGGCAATATTCTCGGAATTGGACGAAACAAAGACCGAACCTCGTATTTTACCAAGACGGACCCGAACACCGAAGGAGAGAGAGGGGCCGTGGGGGCCCCACACCACCTGGCCGCGCGGCCAGCAGGGGGGCGCGCCGCCCTATGGGGTGGGCCCCCCAGGCACCCCTTGCGCCGCCTCTTCGCCTATAAAGTCCCTCGCGACCTAAAACCTCGATACCAATTGACGAAACTCCGAAAGACTCAGGGCGCCGCGCCATCGCGAAACTCCGTTTCGGGGGACAGAATCTATGTTCCGGAACGCCGCCGGGACGGGGAAGTGCCCCCGGAAGCCATCTCCATCGATGCCACCGCCATCTTCATCGCCTATGCTGTCTCCCATGATGAGGAGAGAGTAGTTCTCCCCCGAGGCTGAGGGCTCTACCAGCTATGCTAAAATCTCTCTCTCTCATACATCAATACAATGATCTCATGAGCTGCCTTACATGATTGAGATCCATATGATGAGCTTTGTATCACTATTAATCTATGTGCTACTCTCGTGATGTTATTAAAGTAGTCTATTCCTCCTTCATGATGTAAAGGTGACGGAACATGTTTCTTACCACAAAATTTATATTTCTAAAACTGGATCTTATTCCTTGTACGGAGCCATGTTTTATTGTTTTACTCGCAGACAAGAAATTTGTATGCCTAGGTGAATGCTTAATTCAGTGCCCATAGATGATGATTCTTTCTGAAAGATAATGGAGTGTGGTATTTTACTGATTTCTTTATGCCCACGTGCTACAAGTATATGTTTCCTGGTATATTTATGGAGATATGCAGTTCACTTTCATTGATCATTGAGATGTCTTCATGCTATGACTTTGGTTAGAACTAGAACCTAATTTATTTGATTCCTTTTAAGGCAAATAATTCATTTACTTATGCAAACACTATTGTTTGATGTGCACATTCTTAGTCGTTCTTCCAGTTATACGCCATTGCCTCAGTTATAGCGAAATTCTCCATGTTTGATATGTGGTTACATCAAATACGTTGTTTTTTATGGGAAGAAAATAGTATGTTTATTTGTGTTAGATTTTTGGCACATGTTGTCCATATAATGCTACATAAAACAAAGGAAAGTTTTTTAAAAGAGGGCATGAGATGATGATACTTGAGAACTTAATTATATTGTTTACTACATCTTTTTTTTCGATAAAGGATGCTTTATTAATTTAAGAAGCAATTACATCCAGCCTCTGCATAACCAGGATGCACACAGCCGTTTATGTTGTCTCAAGTCAAAAAGGATAAATATAAAACTAGGCGAGATACATATCGGAACGATGAATCATATGACGCCTAAGGTGTAGGTGGGGCTTCTATCCGTAGACTATGCTGCCACCCATGTAGGGAAAAAGTATCCCTCGCCATAGCCTCCAACCGTGTACAGACCTCTGTAAATAGGTCTCGGTTCTCCACTCGCTGAAGAGGTAACCACGAACGGAGAATACCTGTACATCTGTAGATGGCCTGCAACAAAGAGCATTTTTTGTCATTAAAAATCTTGTCATTTCTACATAGCCAAAGCGCCCAGATAACTGCTAGCGCCCCCACCCTAAGAAGCAACTTAAACCTTGAATCGATACCATGAAGCCAATTGCCAAAGACATCGGCGACACTAGTCGGAGGATACAGGGTAGACGCTACTTGGATGACTGACCACATAGATCTCGCGAACTGGCACTGGAAGAATAAGTGTTTGATGGTTTCGTCCTGATGGCAAAAAACGCACCGTGTACTTCCGTGCCAATTCCGCTTAACAAGATTGTCTTTGGTGAGGATAACCCCACGACGAAAATACCATCCAAATTTTTTGATTTTTAATGGTACCTTCATCTTCCAAATCTTCTTATTGTTATCAACTGGTAAATCAGAAAAAAAAAGTACTATTACTACATCTAATTAAATAAATCAAAACAAAGGAAACAAAAGTACTATTACTACATGGATGATATGTAGGAGTTCCATTGATTTGTACTCGGCCTCTAATTCGTTGATCACTCCATATAGATAAGAAATGGAACACACAATTCTTTCGGTTGTCGTCCTCATAATACCCAGTATATAGTGGAAGATATCAATGAGGGCAGAAATTTATCTGATACGTGTGCATAATTCTATAAGTAGTATTTTTCTTGCTAATTATTGGACTTAGTGGCAAATAATGTCACAGAATAATTGATTGCAATTTTATTTTTTTGGTGTATCTGTGCCTTGCACCCTCTTGCTACATGATATCACCACAATATTAGTTTTTTGCCTCCAAATAAACAAGATTTTGCCTTCTGACAATATATTGGAGTACAATTTATCTCTTGATTGTCTACTTAACTAATTTACTATACTGCATTAATATTTTTGTATGGTAAATGTCAATGTTTTATAGCATTACTAGGTATTTAGGGAAACTATGGTGCTAAATTTGATTAACACATGTAAATTGCACAAGGGGTGTATCTATTTATTAGTTAGTAAATAGTGTGTCTCCCTTGTTCTAGCGAATATATTATTCTAAAGCATTCAACAAGTTGAAAACCTGAAAGCCTCCTCTGAACAGGATAGGTCTCAAGGGATTTGTGAGTGACGACCACTCTACCTTAGTGATTGGTAAAATGTCAATAACTCAGTGTTCGATGGATATATCATATGCAAGGAGGGCAGCAGCCTCTGCCTCCCCATGACATCTCGAGAAGCTTTATTCTGGATCCATTGGCAAGATAACCCTCAAACTTTTATCTGGTAATTTGGAAAGGAAATGTCTGTTAGAAATTGTAAGATGTACCAACAAGCATCAGTTTAGCTCTGCTGAGCTTGCTTTAGCTTTGGTTCTACATTGACAGGATGACACATGGTTCTAAGCAATTTGTGTTGGCCTGTTACGTTTGATGTGCTATTCAGTTTTGTTTACATTCAGCTTGCGTATTTCAGTTATTTGTCTTTGATTTTGTATAGATGTATTTCTCTTCCTAACCTGTGTGTTATCCATGTGAACAGAGCCAGTAAAAACAAACTTGCTATTGATGTATACTGCTGTACTGGTTGATGCTGAAGTTTGTGTCCCCAGGTTTACGATAACTTGCTATTGATGTATACTCCAGCCCTTTTCACCCATTTATCAATGTACTTCTGATCTGTAAATAATTGTGCATAACATTGGATAAACCACTATCATAACACCCGTATTATGATAGCATACATCTATATATAACCTTGTATCATGTCATTCCCAGCCTGGTTTGCGCTATAATAGATCGGTGAAAAATAGTAGTTGCAAGTTATGAAAACAAACTAAATCTTGTTCTATTGTCATGCCTAGATGTTCCACTACCGCTGTGAAAAATTATTCTGCAAACCTGAGTCACATGTCATCTAAATCCTGAGTAAAGTCTCCGACAATATGGTGCACGACTTGAGATACGTCTTTTTTTTTTTGTATGGATCAAGAGATGTAGCTTGTCGAGAATGCCTCCTGCAATATTTATCAAGTTTCAGCACACAAATATGATTTCCTCCTTCACTTTGCTAGAAAAATCATCTCCATGCTACAATAAAATATTGATTAATCATTTAATTGTACAGCAGGCCCAAAAGGAAGCAACCAATATTTTATTTCACAAAAAATCAGCCTGGAAGCAAGCATTAGAGTATGTGCATGTTTAGACAGAAAACCATGAGCATGATCTGAAAATCGCGCACGACGACACCCATGTCCTTACACGCAATAGATTTATGTGTGTATTTGCCACACACAAAAAATGTATCAACACAGTGCCTACATAAGTGGAGACTTGAGTTGTATCTGCAAAAGCAATTTTAGCTTGATAAATAATTAGGCCATGCAATTACAACATCTAGCTAATTAAAATAATATGAACACCAAAGATGAAGATTCTAATGTCTTTTTGCAATCGGGTAAATAATGAGGTTAGTCATGCATCTTTAAATATTCATATTTAGATGATGGAAGGCCTAAGTTTTCTAATTTAGTGAAAACTTATTTAAGTAACAGTGTGTGACCATTAGCAATCTTTGTAACTCATAGTTGTAGCTGATGAAAAACATGTAAAGCTCATAGCTCGAACTTCTATATTATATTCTTTAAGCGGCAGCTCCAAACTATAAATATCGGACTTAAAAGGAAATATCATACTTTTTTTTTCGAAATGGGGAGTGGAACCCCGGCTTCTGCATCGTGATGATGCACACGGCCTTTTATAAATAAAGTGATAGTACAAAGTTAAAATATCTTAGGCATCGCCTAGAATTGATACAAGAATCAACCAGCGAAAAACAACTAGAAAAAACGGACTACTCATCATTGTATCCGTCTATTGTGCCGCCAGCCAGCCTGGCACAAGATATCCTGAGCGACCATCTGGAGCCGTGTGCATCCAGTAGCCATAGCATCCCGCTGTCCCTCCGGTGACAGAAGAGCCCACAACTGGACCCAGTGTGACACCATATGGATAACCTGCAAAAAGTGAAATGAAGGTTTCTTGTTAAAAATAATATCATTCCTTGTCCTCCAGATAGACCAGCATAAGGCAGAAACCCCAATATGGATGAAAGCCTTTGATTGTCTATCAACTCCATTTAGCCAGTTACCAAACATATTGGTAATACTGGTTGGAGGTGGGAGAGCAAAAGTAAAATCAATCGTACGCCAGAGAATTTTAGCTAAAGGACAAGTGATAAACAAATGCTCAATAGTCTCCTGTTCACCACAAAAAACACATTTTGTACAACCATTCCATCTTCTCTTGGCTAAAAGGAAATATCATACACATTGTTAGAAATCGAATATTGAAAATACATCTGCTGTAGTGTCCGTATGTGGCTTTTTTACTTGCCGCCGCCACCGCTCAGGCAACAGTATCGATGTTCCCATATCATCAGCGGACTATTCTTTTTTCCATTGAGACAGGTGAGCTGCTTAAGCACTTTTGGTTGATAAATTTCATCCGGTCTCCACAATCATACAATCTCCGATGAAATTGCATGTGACTCATCATGCTCTGTTTTATCTCATCATGGCGGTGAACCCGTTGGCTGGTGTCCTCTATGAGTTAATTTATGTGATTCAACGACCTGTAGATCCACACTGAACCTGCAGCAACTGTTTTTCATAGGTCGGGAACAATATTACAAACCTTTTCCTTGGTAATATCAACAGCAGCCTCGGCGGCCACTTTCGAAGAATCATGTGCGTGCACTAAACTCTTTTGATTTTGTGGTGATCACCTTATTTCCTCCGGCTCATAATCTGTGTTCTGGAGTATTTGCTATACCTAAAGTTTCTATTTATTTGTGGAAGACGAAAGATAATTTGTGAAACTCTGCTAATGAATTCAACGGAACTGTAATATGGTATTTTATGGATGAGGGTTTACCTGCCTACGGTGGCAGCGCAGTTCGTCCAGTCAGCCACCATGCCGACGATGACGGCCGTTTAATCTGTTTCAAATTTGTTGGCGTACAATATGCAGGGATCAATCATCAAATTCCTTATGGCCTGGAGCGATCCTGAATAACTTTAGAGGAGCAACCGTGACTTGAATTCTGTAGCTGCTTCTCTTCCCTAGCACACGTGATTTCTTTTTGGGGCCGCTAGTTGCTAGCACCTGGGAAAGGCTGACGGGATTTAGTGATTGAAGATGCAAAGGATCGGGAAGGCCAGATTAGATTTAGCCCTGAGTCTCTCGATGAGATTTGCTTATGGGACGGGAGATCCAAAGCAAAGGGATGTTCTTTCGGTAGCCAAGCCAATGGAGAGTCCTAACACAACACGTATAACCTGAGCCTCGCGGTAAAAACGTGGTGAGTTATAAATCATCTAGCGGATGCAGACAGCTTTTAAATATATCGGACGGATAATTAGTTACTATATCTAGGATTAACGTGGAGGCTTGATGCATGGGAGTCTCCAATTAGTAAATATAAGATAAGATAAAATAGAAAATAAATAAAAAAATACAAAAAATTCTTAAAAACGTCACCAAAGTAGTCTAGACCTGTTT
This sequence comes from Lolium multiflorum, assembly GCA_030979885.1. Taxonomy (NCBI): domain Eukaryota; kingdom Viridiplantae; phylum Streptophyta; class Magnoliopsida; order Poales; family Poaceae; genus Lolium; species Lolium multiflorum. The sequence goes on from JAUUTY010000133.1 coordinate 27,983, forward strand.
GTTAAGACGAACCCACAAGCTGTATTACCGGATGCAGGATCGAATCCCTTTGTTTTAGGCTGCCTCCGATATTTTAAACTAGGATTTGGAACGAGGACAATAATTCGCTAGGTGCAAATGACTTTCGCGGACCATGGCTGATGGGCTCCTTCCTTGTGCAGGGCCTCAGGGCGCAATTGAGCGTGGGCAAAGGCTGTTAATATAACACGTTTCGCTCGCTTGATAAAAGATGCCGTCCAGGAAGCCCGGGCAAGCGCCAGATGCGGGATTCGCTAGAGATCGACTGACGCTAGGCACGGACGGCACCGAAGCCCGGGCGACAGGGACGCTAGGTCCGCCGGTGCGTGAGTGGCGCCGCTGACGCAAGCAAAGGTGACGTACGCACCAAGATGGATCGGTCTGGCTAGGGTAGCAGTCACTTTAATTGCTTTTGGCCGGTGTACCGCAGAATGTACGTACGTGTGCATGACTATTTGTTCTACGCACTCAACCTTTAACCATCAACTAGTTGAATGCCAGTGCGTTGCCATGGTCTCTTTAATTTCATTTTTCATTGTGCGCGCTAAACATTGCAGTGCCTGGTGAAGCGATTCATAAACACGCGCGTTAAAACCAAGAAAAAGGCGTTGTATAATTGTTTACCGCGTGGCGCCAACGCGTATCTGTTGGAGATGCTCTAAGGGCACGAGTGGTACATGGTGGGAACAGAAGGAGGGCAAAGGCCTTCTTGACGTCCACGTCGGGTTGTAGTGGGCGATCTCGGCTGTGGTGGTGTCAGCGGCCGTTGCACACATCTTTGGTCAGGCCGTCGAGCGCCATAGCATGCATAGTCGCTCACACAATTGAAGATCTTCCCTGCCACCTTGTCGGTGTTCTCCACAGCGAGCATGCATGATCTGCCCATGTCTCCGTGGTTGAGATGTTGTTCTGAAATCACACATATTGTTCTAAAGCCTGAATCTTGTGTTAGAAAGGATTGTTCTGAAAATAACACCAATTATTCTAAAGCCTGAATCTCGTGTCAGAAAATAGAGGCAGCTAGCTATCGAACATACTTCACGGTGTCGAGGTCCTTGCATTTGTTGTCGAGCATGGTGTCAGAGGACGTTCCGCCGACCACCACACCGATGTCCGCTAGCTGGGTAACCCCATACCATCTTTGCCCTGGCACTCGTAAGCTCCTGCATGCTTTTGCATCCACGATGATCCATGAGAAACATGAGCATGGAGCAATTACTCACTCTGGGCATTCGGGATTTCCCGAAAATTCGGGACGGGTAATTCGGGAAAAAAATAATTCGGGTTCAAAAATATGACACCCGAAATTTACTCACAAAATTTAACACCCGACAATTCGGGTACCCGATAATTCAGGTTCGGGTTCGGAAAATCCTGAATAGCCCGAAGTAGCTGTTCAACAATTTTTCATGTTTCAGCGATTCAGCATCTAGAAATAACAGCAACAGATGGCACCATTTCCACTGCATTTTCGACAGGATAAATATCATAACACAATCAAACTTCAAAGTTTAAACAACAGCTAGCAGCGTAGCTGCAGACTGCAGTGCATCACGCCATCACAAAAGTTCATTAAACAAAACGAAAATGCATCACTGAAGTTCTCAGACTCAAAGCAACCACGCATAGATGGTCGAGTTACTCAACTCAATGTACATGCCCAGCAGCTGGACAAGTGCATATACAACTCAATTCCTCCACGGATCCAGCAAGAATTAGCAGTTGGAGGTGTGGATGTGTTGGAGAAGAGCTCCTCGTCGTCGTCGTCTCACCCAGGAAGATGCAGTGGTGCGTCGGGCGGCCGGGGGATGGGGCAGCCACGCAGTAGGTGAGCGCCTCATCAAGTAGGCATTAGCACTCGGCAGTGGTGAGCGGCGGCGAGCGGGATCTGCGCGTCGTCGCTGTGGTTGTGACTTGTGGCCACTGGTAGAAAAAAGGGCTTTGGTCGCGGTTCGCAATTGCCATTGATCGCGGTTGCGCAACCGCGACCAATTAAGCGCGACTAGAGCCTCCCCACGGTTCCTTACCGTGACTAACGGCACGTCCACGTGGCCGCCAGCAGTCCGTCGGGGTGGAGGACCTTTAGTCCCCCCCCTAAACCTGGTTTCTTTTTAATTTGTATTGTTTTATTTCTTTTGTGTTTTATTTTAATTTTGAAAGAGTTTCACATATTCGACGGTACTACATACATGCATATGAATGTACAATTTCAAACAAATTTGGAATTAGAACCAAAAAAAAATCAAGAGGAATATACAATATATATTCAATATCGGATGACCATATACAATTTTGAACAAGTTTCCATACATAATTTAGTGCATATGAAGTTCTACGTCCTCTACATAGTGCTCTCCTCTAGGATCGATGACTTCCCTCGCGAACCATCCAGCTAATTCCTCTTGAAGTGGTCGGAAGCGAGCTTCTGGACTAAGCGTCTTCCGGAGGTTATTCCTCTTGATGTTGTTCTCAGACGGCTGCCGCTCATTGGTGTATCTCCGGATCATCTCACAAACATAGTATCCACATAGATTGGTCCCCGGTGGCTGAATATCCCCAGTCCCAGGCACTGCCCTTTTAAATTCTAGCTCTTTTTGAATTCACCGACCTTTTCATCTGTGAACCGTCTCCAAACCCTACGAGGCAAAGAAAATTAAATGAACAAGAGAGTTATTAGTTACTTGATATTAGGAAATGAACGAATAGGCTGATCGATATAGAGCGCAAATGAATGAAAATAATTACTTCTGCATCATTTTTCTCATGTCGGCCCAAAGCTTTGCATCCAGATTCAGAGAGTCGTGATGAGAACTGTGGAGTCGTGAAATTGAATTACTAGCAGAATCCATGGAATCTACGGACACGATACATGCACAGCATGCATAACTCATCGATTAGCCACATACCATGCACATGGAGTAAACAAAAGAGAATGTGCTCAAGACAGAAACACTCACCCAAAATGGTAAGGAAATAGAATATCACTTTTGAGTTCCTGCTTTGAAAAATACCGCCATAGGTCTTCCTCCATGTCGGCGGGGTGATTTTTTAACACATATACATTAACGATTTGTGGGTCAATGAACCCAACATCATGGATGCTCCTTATTCTGCAATCTCTAAGCTTCATTCTGCATAATAGCGTACACAACAAGATAGTTAGGACTATATATATATATATATATATATATATATATATATATATATATATATAGGTCTGCTATTCTCGAACCGGTTCGAGAATAACTATTCTCGAACCCTTTCTGAACTTCCGCGTGTTTCACAAGTGAACTTCTCGACGGAATACCAGAATTGCATATTCGTGCAGACAGTATTTTCATGTTGATTTTCAAACCGCTTATCGGAATGATGCATATAATATACCGTTGGATTCGTATAGAAATTTCGCATCTTTATCTTGTTCATTGTTTTTCGAAATTCTCTATTGTTTAAAAATAATTTTGAATATACAAAACAACATTTTCGCGGATTTCAGCAATTCCGTGCAGTTTTTGAGGTCTAATTTCCAAAAGGTTCATCGGATTAATGCATATGATATGCCATTGGAAAGCTGTTGACTAGGCGCAACATTTTCATATAGATCGTTTTCTCCAATTATTTATAGTTTAAGAGCAGATTTGAAAAAGAAACATGATTCTACTTTCCGGAACACTAGAATTACATATTTATGCGGACAGTAATTTTAATTTAATCTTTGAATCGCTTATCGGAATGATTCATATAATATACCGTCGGATTCGTACAGTAATTTATCATCTTTTTCGTGTTCATTGTTTTTCCAAATTCTCTATTGTTTAAAAATAATTTTGAATATACAAAACAGTATTTTCGCGGATTTCACTAATTTCGTGCAGTTTTTTAGGTTTAATTTCTAAACGGTTCATCGGATTGATGCATATGATATGCCATTGGAAAGCTGTTGACTAGGCGCAACTTTTTCATATAGATCATTTTCCCCAATTCTTTACAGTTTAAAAGCAGATTTGAAAAAACATAATTCTATTTTCCGGAATATTACAATTAAATGTTTATGCAGACAGTATTTTTAATTTAATCTTTGAATCGCTTATCCGAATGATGCATATAATATACTATTGGATTCGTATAGTAATTTCGCATCTTTTTCGTGTTCATTGTTTTTCCAAATTCTTTATTGTTTAAAAATAATTTTGAATATACAAAACAACGTTTTCACGGATTTCACTAATTTCGTGCAGGTTTTGAGGTCTAATTTCCAAACGGTTTATTGGATTGATTCATATGATATGCCATTGGAAAGCTATTGACTAGGCACAACTTTTTTATATATATAATTTTCACCAATTATTCACAGTTTAAGAGCAGATTTGAAAAAACATGATTCTACTTTTCGAATTTCTTGTTTTTATTTACTGTTTTTTGGGATTTATTTCCGAACCACTTGTCGGAATGTTCCAACTGAAATTTTGTTGAAAAGATATTGATTAGGTGCAACTTTTTCGTGTTGAAATTTTTACAGCGAACTTCCTCGAGGTACAATGTGAACTTCAGGACGTTACGAAGTGAACTGTCATTTTGACCAAAGTGAATTTCAACAAAATGTAGTTGTACGACGTATTTTAAAGTGAACTTCCATGAGATGGAAAGTGTACTTCCACGCGGTACAAAGTGAAATTCATTTTTTACAAAAGTGAATTCCCACAAGAAGTAATTTTATCGCCGTGCAAAAAGGTGAACTTCTACGTGGTGCCAAGTGAACTTCCTCGTAGTGTACAAAGTGAACTACTGTTTTAACCTAAGTGAATTTTGACAAAAAAAAGTATTTTAGCTTGTTTGACAAAACGTAATGTGAACTTTCGAAAAATGATGTGAACTTCCGAAAAAGTAAAGTGAACTTCCAAAAAAAGTTAAGTGAACTTCCGAAAAATGAAGTGAACTTCCCGAAAATGAAGTGAACTTGCCAAAAAAGTAAAGTGAACTTCCGGAAAATAAAGTGAACTTCCCAAAAAAGAAGTGAACTTCCGGGAAAAGTAAAGTGAACTTCCAAAAAAACTAAAGTGAACTTCTGAGAAATGAAGTGAACTTCCCAAAAAATGAAGTGAACTTCCGGAAAAAGTAAAGTGAACTTTCCAAAAATGAAGTGAACTTCCCAAAAAATGAAGTGAACTTCCGAAAAAGTAAAGTGAACTTCCGAAAATGAAGTGAACTTCCCAAAAAATGAAGTGAACTTCCGAAAATGAAGTGAACTTCCAAAAAGTAAAGTGAACTTCCGAAATGAAGTGAACTTCCCAAAAATAAAGTGAACTTCCAAAAATGAAGTGAACTTCCGAAAAAATGAAGTGAATTTCCCAAAAAATGAAGTGAACTTCCCAAAATGAAGTGAACTTCCAAAAATAAAGTGAACTTCCGAAAATGAAGTGAACTTCCCAAAAAATGAAGTGAACTTCCCAAAAAGTAATGTGAACTTCCGAAAAATGAAGTGAACTTCCCAAAAAAGTGAAGTGAACTTCCGAAAAATGAAGCGAACTTCCAAAAAATGAAGCGAACTTTCAAAAATGAGTTCGGCGGTATGTGGCGTGGGTTTGATAGTAGGCGGGATGGAGTCGGCGGGAGGTAAGGTAGGGTGGGGTCATCGAGAGGTGGTGTGGGTGGGATCTTCGGAAGTTGGAGGTGTGGGGTTGGTGGGTGGTGGTGGTGGGGTAGGGTCGACGAGAGGTAGGGTGGGGTCGACGGGCGGTGGGGTTGGCGGGCGGTAGCTAGGTGGGGTGGGGTTGGCGGGAGGTGGGTGGGTTGGGCCGGCGGAAGGTTGGATGGGATTGGGTGGTTGTGTCGGGTTTAGAAGGTCTTTAGAGATGGGTTGTAGAATAACTAGTCTATAACATCCTGTGGGGGGGGGTTCTAGAATAGCTATTCTAGAACCACTCTTAAGGGGGTTCGAGAATAGTCTTGCTCTATATATATATATATATATATATATATATATATATATATATATATATATATAGGTATATTCTCGAACCGGTTCGAGAATAACTATTCTCGAACCCTTTCTGAACTTCCGGGTGTTTCCTAGTGAACTTCTCGACGGAATACCAGAATTCCATGTTCGTGCGGACAGTATTTTCATGATGATTTTCAAACCACTTATCGGATTGATGCGTGTAATATACCATTGGATTCGCACGGAAATTTCGCAACTTTTTCGTGTTCATCGTTTTCCCAAATTCTATATTGATTAAAACTAATTTGAAATATACAAATCAACGTTTTCGCGGGTTTCTCTATTTTTGTACAGTTTTGGGGTTACAGTTTTCAAACCGTTTATCGGAATGATGCGTATGATATACCGTTGGAAAGGTGCTGACTAGGCGCACCTTTTTCATGAAGAACACTTTTCTAAATTCTTTATAGTTTAAGAGCAGATTTGAAAATACGTGAATACGTTTTTCGAACTTCTCGGTTTTTCGATCTGTTTTTGGGGCTTATTTCCGAACCACTTATCGGAATGTTCCAAATGATATTGCGTTGAAAAGATATTGATTAGGCGAATCTTTTTCATGTTGAATGTTTTTCCAAATTCTAAATGGTTTTAGTTTAATTTCAGAAATACATAAAAGTGAAGATAACACCGACACAAGAACATTTCGAAATTGGCTCATCTAGATTGATTAGGTGTGGCATTGTGATATGTTGGAGTATTAGTAGAGTTTATTAGTGCTAATTGTACGTTGAGTTGGTCGATTTGCGCAATCGGTGGTTGTACGGACGATTTCTATGCGTATGATTTCCGTCCAGAAAAATAGAGTGCATGAGGTGCTCTAATACAGAAGTGAACTTCCTTATATCTGCTAGTGAACTTCCGATCGCGGTATAAAAGTTTCAGGCATGTAATAAAATTATAGCGAACTTCTGTGGATGTGAACTTCTTCTCTCCTGAATCTGAACTTCCCGACGGAATTCAATATTGTACAAGGCGAACTTCCGAAACTTTAGTCTAGTTTGAAGTGAACTTTAGAAAATATAGCGAACTACCGTCGCATATGAACTTCTCTGGACACAGATCTGAACTCCCATTTATCCTGCATCTGAACTTCCAAACGGACCTCAACGTTGTAAGGTGTGAACTTCCATTTCAAATATGAACTTCTATATGGGGAGTGAATTTCCGTACAGAGGTAAGTGAACTCCCCGAGTGGTGGCAAGTGAACTTCTAAAAAAAATCGCGAATTTCCATCAGTTTGAAGTGAACTCCAGAAAATATAGTGAACTTCCGTTGCATCTGAACTTCTCTGGACACAGATCTGAACTCCCCCTTATATGCATCTGAACTTCCAGGCAGACCTCAACGTTGTGAACTTCCGTTTCAAATATGAACTTCTATACGGGGAGTGAATTTCCGTACGGAGGTAAGTGAACTTCCCGATGGTGGCAAGTGAACTTCTGAAAATATTGCAAGCTTCCACCTATTCGAATTGAACGTTCGAGTTGTGTTTGGCTTTTGTTCGAAGTAAACTTCCAAAAATAATGTGAACTTCTATTGCCTTCGAAATGAACTTCCGATTATTCACGTTTAGTTATGCAGCAGCATTCTAAACTTCTGAATTCGGCGAAAGTAAACTTCTTGAACCCTTTCCGAAGTTCCTGCTGCACGGAAGTGAACTTCCCGGCGAAACACTAGAATGTCATGTTTTGGCGGACAGTGTTTTGAGGCTGATTTTAATGCCTTTATCCGAATGAAGCATATGACATACCGTTGGAAAGATATGAAAATTTCGCAACTTTTTTATTCAGAAAGTTTTCCCAGATTCTTTACGGTTTACAAATAATTTCAAAAATACTAAAAACAATTTCACGGAATTCACGGTTTCCGTACAGTTTTTTGGCTGCCATATTTAAACTGTTTGCCGGATTGATGCATGCGATATGCCGTTGGAAAGGTAAGAAAATAGCGCATCTTTTTCGTTCAGATTGTTTTCCCAAATTATTCACGTTTTAAGAGAAGTTTTAAAAATACTCAAATTTGTTTTCGCAAACTTCTCCGATTTGGTACTGTTTTGGGGCACATTTTTGAAACCGTTAGCCCGATAGATGTGTGTGATATAGCGTTAGAAACGTGTAGAAAATGCGCAACTTTTTCGTGCTTAACACTTTTCCAAATTATTAACTGTTTGAAAGTAATTTTATATATACTAAAAAAAGTGATGGTTGTCGGCATGCCAACGGTTTGAAATTAACACACCTTCGATAGTCAGGTGTGGCGGGACGAAATGTTAGAGTGAAACTCGGCTCATATTGGTGTCAAAGACAGAAATATATTATGGATTTGGTCAATTGATGCACGTATGGATGAATTTAATATCGACAAGCATGTGAACTTCATGGTAAATATTTGTGAACTTCTAGTCACGAATTATGATATATGAAACTATGTTTTTTAACTCATTTTTGCATAGCGTTTCAAAGTGAACATTTCAGATTGTAAACATTGAACGAATTTTTTTCAAGTATTGGGTGAACATAGGGCATCATATTTGTGTTTTAGTGAATTTTTTCATTTATTGGATGAACATAGGGCATCATGTACTTTTGCACATTAAATAATGAGCGTGCCAACAATTAAGTAGTGTTTAATTCACTTTTTATCTTCTAATTTTCTTCAAATGGAAAGGAACTTCATAAACTCCCTAACAAATCAAAAAGAATCCCCGAGACAAATTAAAAATGGATGATGCTAACTCCTAGAAGAAAATGATGTGAACTTCCGAATATACTCCTCAAAAATAAAAGGCTACCGAATTACAAATAATGTGTACTGTGCATCAGGCAGAAATTAGCCAGACAAGCTTGGCAGCAGAAATTATATTAAGAGAGTATATTCAAACATCAAAACAAGCCAGCAGCAGAAAATTAGAAATTGCAGGGACAGCCTCCAGTGGATGACTCAACTGCCGCACTGCCTCCTGCGGTGGCGCAGCGCTGCGTCATAGCGGACGGGTGGAATGCTGCTCCACGCACTACAGTACTTCCCTGTAACCTTTTACACGTAGCATGAGAGGAGTTGTACAAGAATTTCTGGGCATTAACAAGTGAACAAGTGAACTTCAAAGACATTACAAGTGGACTCCGGGTCAAGCATTTTCTTGACGGCCTTTTCACTAGGGAATTTATTTTTTTCATTTTTTCGAATGTAGTGAACTGTTTTAGACTAAGGAGTGAACCTGTCTTAAATTGAAAGTAACATACTTTCGAGAACAAATAATCCAGTTTAGCAGACAAGGAAAACTTATTTTTAGCAGAGAACATTCTGACTTTAAATATATACATTCTATTGAGCATTTGCAAAACTAGTTTGTGATCTGTCTAAGCAATCAAGACAGTTGCAAGACTCAAATAATTTCTTCTATTTTGTCCTTTTATTAGAATAGTTAAGGAACAAATAAGAAACTATAATCCAACCCACTTGGACAGGCTAACATGAATTAACTCCAGATCCAAAGAAAACTAGAACTGAAAATAATAGGGAACACCACATACAAGCTGGCAACATTATCTTTTTGATCAAATGATTCTCACTGGATAGCAAGTACTAGTAGTGCATCAAGATAAGGAAAGAGTTAAAGCATATACATGGATCAAGAAGAAACAGAGGAACGAGTCATATGGTTTTTTAAAAGATCATACACACCTTCTGAACTGGTCCAACATCATATCTGAACTGCGGCAGCTGCGATGTGTCCGACTTGACGTTGTCTTGTAACCTGCATTTCCTCCAATTAAACAGAGTAAAACGGGACAGCTTGACATGGTCTCCAAATACGAAGTGAACTTCCCTTGTGAATAATATGAACTATACTAATTCTTTTCCTACAAGGCCGAAGCATCAACTTCCATTTCTTTCTATTAAATACAGATTGAGTGAGATACTGTATGCTTTTCTTGCAATACTCTCAAAACAAATGGAAACGAAGACCAGGGCCACACATGAAAGTTAACAGCATATGTAGCAAAAAACTAAGACAGCAGCCGAAATACACACATATTAGTTCATTTTTTTGGGTGAGGATCTGAAACTCTTGCCCATAGAAAATGTGAACTCCTCTTGTCAAACGAATTGAGCTTGCTCGGACAATAAATGTGAACTTCAAAATAAAAAGAACTTCTCATAGTAGACTTCATAACTGGAAGTATATGAACTACTTGAGCACCATAGTAGACTTACAACAAGACTTCTCTAAACTAATAGGCAGCCCCATCGTGCGTTTCCACCTAGCCAGAACTGCAATTATCTCCCGCAAATCGAGCCAGCTAAGCCCAACAACGGACTACTAAACTGAACTTCCACATAAAAACTAGCTAACTCACCTATGTGAATTGCACAACAGCACGTGGTGGGGCACCAGGGCTAGGTGGAGGACCTGATGTGGTTCGTATTAGCCGGAAGCATATGATAATGATAGAGAATTGAAACAAAATCCTAAGATATATACAAAAGAAACATCGACTTCTATTTTCTCTATGGAATACATGAACGAAAAAAAATTAAACCCCTTGCTCCCGCTATGCAACACATGACTCTAGCTAACCTAGGATACAACATGTTCGCGAGAATGAAGTGAACTTCAATAGTAAATATTCTATCTAGCAGGAATATATAAACTAAAAATAGCAGTAGATGTGAACTTCATGAATTAAGAGAAGTGAGCTTCACAGATTAGGAGAAGTGAGCTTCACAGATTAGGAGAAGTGAACTTATTAAACACCATATCTATCTTTAATCATGGACTTATTGAACTTCCCCGTAAATGAGTTCTATGTGGAGGAGGGGTGAATTTTGTGTTAACTAAGGTAGTATTTAACAAACAAAACAAACTTCTGTCGTGGCAAGAGCCTCCAACCTGAACTTCAAGCACTCAAGATATGAACAATGCCAAGAAGTAAACTGAACTACACCCAGATACGTGCTAAAAAGATAAAACGTGCTCAACTGTTGATGTCAAGGGCCATCTGTGGTGGTAGCAAATTTAAGTATATGTGTATTAAGTGCACTGCCTCTAATGAGCATGCTAACTTCCTATTCTTTGATTATGTTGGCTGCTTGTTCTGACAAAAACATAGACAAGTAAACCTCACTTTTACACCAACTCACTGTGATCCTTTTAATTTGTTCCATAGGAGACTTTACTGACCTGCTTCACATCGCGGCACTGTCTTTAGCTGAGGACTCGACTGCCCGCCCGTATACTGCAGCTCTCCCAGCCATGAGCTTTTGTGCATAGCAAAGGACAAAAAAATGCACACACCAGGTGCATCCAGATCAAGGCACTTAGACTCCATTGGATGGCCAAGGTCAGGCTTTTTATCTGAGCTTTGCTGAAAATGCATAACCATGATTAAACTAATATAATCGCAAGCAACAATGAAGCCAAAGCAGGATAATGTCAAACTCTTAAGCTACTCTATCATGGCCTGAAATGAAACAACTGCTAGCTACCAGGTACGAGTGTTATCATATCTTCAAGGTTAAGTAAATTCTAGAGCTCGACAATTTACTTTTCAATGATGAAGCTCAAGTAGCATTCGTCTTTACTCTGTTTAACTTGCTCATAATAGCTAGCTGATTATGAATTGAATTGATCCAATGACAAAACTGAAGTTCGCTTTGGGACAAAGCGAACTTATTTTTCACAAAGAATTATACTAACGTGCCTACATCACTGTACCAAACTGAACTTCTAAAAAATTTTATCAGGCACAAAGCAACAGCACATACGTGTATTTTAATTATCAGCAAGAAATAGGAATCAAAGTAGATTTTAATTATCTGGAAAACGTTGTTTGATTACTATGATCTTATTACTAGGCTTTACATAAATATTATACATCATAAGTTGGTGATCAATGTTGCATTTTCTATAGAGAGGCCAGTGTTACATTTATATACAGAGATGAATGTCGCTCCGAGCAATACAACCACGACAAATTATCAGCTTAAAACTGCAAGCAGTAACAGGGAAAACAACTACCATCGCCTACAGCCCGCCAGCTGACAAAAATTTAACACGTTTCTTGGATCTTAATTAGAAGCTACAGAGAGAGAAATGAATGAAGATAGCATGTACCGTGTCCCAAATCTGTAGCTTGATAGGCTTGTTGTCGATGGTGATCATGCGTGCGCCAAACTCTGGAATCTCTTGTCAGCAGCAGGCATGACTTCCCCACGCCTGCAGCAGGGAGAGAACCAAGCAAATCACGAGGCGTACCTAGGCAAAGGCAAGAAACCGCGCGCGCGGGCGTGGCCAAGCAGATCCCCCGCACGCAACCGCGGATCCGATCCCACCGGCGGGCGGGGCATGTGGGAATCGAAGAGAGGAGTGATCGAGAATGGGGATCAGATTGAGGAGGGGACCTGTGTCGCCGATGATGATGTACTTGAGGAGGTAGGCGTACGACATCGTCGATCCCTGCCGGCGGCGAAGAAGATCGGATCGGAGGAGCAGCGAATTTGCGAAGGATTCTTTCTTGCGCTCAATTAATTGGTTTAAGATGTGGGAAGGGGAGTTGCGGTGTGCTGCTGCGTGCAATTCGGCTGCCACCGAGAAGAAGGTCTGGCGGGAATTGGGGCCGTGCAGCCTACCGCCGGGAAGAAGGTCAGGCGGGATTCGGCGTCCCCGCCGGGAAGAAGGTTGGGCGGGGATTCAGCGCCGCCGCAGGGGAAGAAGGGGCGGCCAGGTTCTGCCGATAGTGATGAAGGTCGTGGAGGGCTTTTTCACGGAAGAAGGTGGGGGAGTTCACAAGGAGGGGATTCGCGAGGTGTGCGGGTCGGTGGGTTTCGTCGTGGTAGGTGGTTCGGTAAGGAGGAAGGGGGTTCGAGAATAACTATTCTAGAACCACTTTTAAGGGGTTCAGTAGTTCTTTATATATATATATATATATATATATATATATATATATATATATATATAGGTAAATTAACCCCTCCTATGCCTCTAAGACCAGCACGTAAATACGCGTATTTTCTTTGTAGCACACATACCGGGGTATACATACTCTGTTACACATACCTATATAGAAGACCAGTTAATTTACCATATATATAAACGAGATTGTAGAAATAAATCACTTCAACGTAGCAATGATGATAGATTTGTCGAGCTCCGCAGATTGAAATGGAACAATTCCTCCGATGAATTGTTATATAGTAATGTTTGAAGTGATGCTCATGTCTAACTTTCGCATAAATATAGTCTTTGGCGTTTTTAAGTTTTATGTAACCCTTGTACCAATTTAGCGAGACCTGTCATTTGTGGAGGTAGATTCTCTTCCTGCGCCTCGACGAGAGGCCCATTCGCATATGTAATTACTACGTCCTTCATTGGCGCCATCAACGCCTAATACACGAAGAGTCACCTGTTGGTCTCTTGTTCTACCGTTACGGGCCAATCCACAAGTCGGCAATGCTGCATGATATCGGGGCATCCGGACCGGCGGCTTTCACTATGAGCGGGGCGATCGATTGTTTATTTTGTTCCCCGAGCTGGGCAACTTGTTTCCCCCCTTTTTACTCACTAGTGGAAAATAGGCTATCTGTGGCGCACCAAAATCAAATTCTGTGGCGCATATCTAGGTCGCCACAGTTATGCGACTAGTATTTGAATTCACATATACATGCGCCTAGAATTTTAATTACGTGGCGCACTAGTCAATATGCGCCACGTAATTGTCGCCAAACTTTCGCGGCGCACCATGCAATATGCGCATTTTTTTTCAATTTCAAAAAAGTGGCGGCAGATCTAGATCTAGATCTAGATCTAGATCCACTTAAATGGCCGATTTTTTGGTGGTGGTGGTGTTGGTGAGGAGGGAGGAGGAGGAGGAGGGTGTGGTGGTGAGGAGGAGGAGGAGGTGGTGGTGGTTGTGTGGGAGGAGGAGGTGGTGTTGGTGGTGGTGGCCGAAGGTGGTGGTGGTGGTGGTGGGGCTGAGGTGGTGGTGGTGGCTGAGGTGGCGGTAGGTGGTGGTGGAGGTGGTGGTGGAGGTGGTGGTGTGGCCGGAGGTGGTGGTCGCCGGAGGTGGTGTCGTGAGGTGGTGGTGCTCGCCGGGAGGAGGTGGTGGTGGTCGCTGAGATGGTCGTGCTCACGGAGGAGGTGGTGGTGGTCGCCGAGGTGGTGGTGGGGTGGTGGTCACGGAGAAGGGAGGTGGTGGTGGTGGTGGTGGGGGAGAAGAAGTGAGGAAATTGAGAAGTGAGAGGAGAAGTGAGAGGAGAGGTGGTGGAGGAGAGGTGGTGGAGGAGAGGTGGTGGAGGAGAAGAGGTGGAGGAGAAGAGGTAGAGTAGATTGGCGCCGGCCAAATTCAAATTTTTCGGGCCAAATTTCTGTGGCGCACGGACTAGTGGTGCGCCACAAATTTTTTTTTCAATTTTTCTATTTTGCAGGAAAAAGACTTTAACTGGCCGTAACTTTTTACTCTTTTCGAATTTGCCGATTCTAAAAATTGTCCAACCGGGTAAACCCCGGTGAATTCGAATGTAGAATTTTCGTGGGAACATTTTGATATATTGTGCGTTTTTTTTCGAGTTCGTATGCAACCAGAAATCCAGTTTGATGATTTTCCCACGCAATTTTGCCAAAAAAGCCGAAATTCATATTTGTTAAATTGTAGTGGTGCTAGAAGACATAATATATGGGAATCTTGAAGGATTATATTTTTTGAAATTTCTATCTATTTCTTTATTTTACAAAGGTAAAAAAGGCGATCCACGGGGGGGTGGGTTGCGTGGGGAGAAAAATCTGCGACCAGGCGCATATTTTGGTGCGCCACGAAATATGGACTTCTGGCGCACATGCCACCATGCGCCTGAGAATTTTAAACTTACGTGGCGCACACCATGCGCCAAAATTTTAAACTTCGTGGCGCATATGCCACCATGCGCCATAGAATTCTCTTCGCCCATGTGCAGTCTTGGACAGCGTGGGCCCACAAACTTTCGTGGCGCCAGCCCACGGTGCGCCTGAAATCTCCATCTTGTAGCGCATGAGTGGCAAATGCGCCACAGCTTCAATTTTTATGGCGCATTGTGGTGCGCCACAGAAATATTTTTGTGGCGCATGGGCTCTTTGGTGCGCCACAGTTGTGGTTTCCACCTATAATGGTTTTCCTACTAGTGACTTTCTAATTCTTTCTCGGCCTCCTCCTGCTTCTCCGCCAACTCTTTGTTCCTCCTGAACATGAGTGCTTGCCTACGAAGTTCACGTGCATAGTCGTCAGGCGAGTCTTCTCGGCTTGGGACGGTGTGCTCAAAAATGACTTAGCCCACTTCTTTTGCTCGAAAATACTGGCTTGGGCTCGGGCTCTCTTTTCTTCTTGCAGTCCGCCTTCCATTTCTCATGCCGAGCAGCCACGACCTGCATTTTCCTCGACACTAAGTTCCCAAGGTCTCGGGATGAGAGGCTTCAGTGATGGCTCCGGTACCTTTGTGGTCTTAGGTACATTAGGCTCCGGGTTAATAGTCCAGGACTGCATACCTTCTTTGCGGAGGAGTGGATTGAGGGCGGCTGCTTCGCGAGGTGGTCGAGGCGCGTCTGCTCACCCGCCGGACGAGGGCGGGGCGGCGGCTGATCACCCGCGGACGTTGTGGACGGGGGCGATGGCGGCTGACGTGAAGGAGGTGTGGGTGAACCACACCGCCCACGCCGCCGCCACCACCGGAGGGGGTGGACTTGTTCGCCTTGGCGCCTCGTTTGGAAACTTGATAAACTTCTTTTCCATAGAATGAATTGGCGCTTGACACCTCCAAGTCTTCTCTCCCCTTCGGGTGTAGCAATGTCAATCTCCGGGTCCTCAAACCCTGGGACTATGTCCTCCACCGTGACACGAGCATAGCTGGAATGGGGTTGTTGTGGTGGAGTGCTCCAGGTAAAGCACTGCCGATGGCTACCTTCGTGGACATGTTCCCAGTAGGATAATGCATATGACATTCTTTCGTCTCCTTTACATCGTCCACGGGGTAGCGAGGAGGCTCCGGTGCAGTAACTTGGATCGTCGGTGCATCAGTAGCCGGCGGGGCCTCCGTGGAAGCCACGCTGCTTCTCCGTTGCTGGCTTCCGAGATCCGCTGGATGATCTTCATGCGTCCCAGCTGCCGATCTATCTTGTACTAGTATATTCAGGGTTTTATTCATCTCATCGACTTCCGATGCCAACCGCGCCACAACATCTGCATCCCGATCCGACTTTCTCTTACGGCTTCTGTAACCATACGGGTCATCGTCCTGGGAGAACCCTACTTTCCACGGAATGTTCCCCATGCCTCGTACACGTCCTCCGTGTTCAAGATTCCCGAGGGCTTTTGTCAGCGCGTCGTTCTCTCTGTTGAACTTGATCTTCCTTGAGCATCCCTCATTGCATCAATAAGGGCTTGGGTGTTTAAACGTTGTCTGTCATGAACACACGCCCTGTCACCGGGTCTAGCGTTCCCCCATGCCCGTACCACCAGATTTTGGCCCTTGGGTCCCATCCTCCGTACCTGGACGGATTCCTCGCGCTCAGCTCGTTCTCCATCTTCTCCCACCTAGGCTCCCAAAGGCGATACCCTCCTGGCCCCATAATATGATTGTACTCCTTCTTAGCCGCATTTTCCTTATTTTTTCGATATTTCAATGAACTGCTCCGATTTCTTCTGCCTCACAAATTCTGGCCAATCATGTTTCAGTCTCTCATATTGTCCTTTGAAATCCGGAGTCTTGTTCTGGTTGACATAGTCACGGGCTAGAATTTCCGGAATGCGTCGGCCATCTTACCGAGAGCGAAGTGTTTGACTAGCCTCCTCCTCTCCTTGTTTTCCTCAATCTTGTTACCCTCCTCATCGAGTTTGTAGTATTCCGGAGGTAGGACGAAATGTTCCATAAGCTTTTTCAAGCAATCTTTTTTGTTCTCTTGTCGACAAAACTGAAACCAAGACGTGCCTTCTTTGGCTCATTCCACTCCTGGAGGGTGATCGAGACGTTGTCTCTAACAACGGCTCCGCATTGGTTGATAAACTTGGTGGAGTGCTTGTGGGGCTCCAGCGGCCTGCCGGTTGCACTGTCGACAACCTCGATGGTATATGTTTCTCCTTGTTTGAGCGTCTTGGTTGCGCCACGCTTTGTGACTTACTCGATTGTTTCGACGATCCGGTCGAGGGCTAAAATAAGAAAGATAGTCGCGCGCGTTAGTACACACATATTTATTCAAATCAGTAAGTTTGTATCACCAGAGGCTCAATGTATATATATACCTCGGCGCCGGAGCTGGTTGGTACTTGCAATTGAAGATCGTCGTTTATCGACGTTTCTTCCCCATCATCTTGCTGACGGCCTTCATCTTGACCGTCAAGATTCAGATAAGAAGAAATATCCTCTTCTTCATCTTGTTCGGTCGGCACATAAAGAATATCGCCTTTTATGATGCCAAATAAATGTTCTTCAGCTTCTTGATCATAGTTGTCCATAATCGGGTCAGCTCTATGTCCGCCATATGTCAGTTCTGAAAACATGTAGTAAAAACTAATTAATTGTGTATATGCGCATTATCACATCTCTTCTACATATAAAGAGAGGGTGAAGAGGGAGGCGAGAGGGGGACGATGTATTAGATGTGTATATGTGGACGATCGACCTCGCGAGGACCGCGTGGCCGAGACCCGGTGGCGGTGGCGAAAGAGGCGGTGGCCGGTGCGAAACGACACATAACCCTGCCGCCCTCTCTCGATCCCAAAAAACCGCGGCATTATACGGAGGGGCGGCAATTTGCTTAGGCCCCATACGTATCGTGTTTGTTAAGTCAAATTTAGTTAAGTCAAAAAATTTAAGACAAAAATTTTAAGTCAAATTTTGAGTTCTTTTAAAAGTGAAAAAATACAAATAATATGTTAAGTTATTTGAGTTCTTTTAAAAGTGAAAAAATACAAAAGTGAAAATTTAGTTCATTTTTTTGAGTTCTTTTAAAAGTGAAAAAATACGAAAGTAAAAATTTAGTTCATTTTTTTGACAAACTTTTGTTAAGTTATTTTGTTAAGTTATTTTGTTAAGTTATTTTTGTTAAATTTTGTTAAGTTATTTCTTGTTAATTTAAAATTTTGTTATATATGTTAAAGTTTTTGTGAAATCGGCAATTTTCTTAAGTGTTTTTGTGAAGTTCAATTTTTTTGTTAAGTTAATTAAAGTTTATGTGAAGTTAAATTTTGTGTTAATTAAAAAAATGGGAGATGGAGGGGCGGGCCGGGCGCGTCGCCTGTCAGTGGCGCCCCCGGCCACCGCCGGCCTCCCTACTCCCACAGTAAATGGCGCGTAGCCGCCGCCCATGGCAAAGCGCCAGTGAACAGGAAGGAAGTCGGCGGGGAAGCGTCGCTATCGACGGCGGCGTGCTCTTGCGGTGGGAGCAGCGTGCGTCGTGTGGCGGCGAGCTCGAGCGGCCGGGGCATGCGTGTGGCGGCAATGTCAGCGGCGCGCGGTCGCGAAGCGTGATCGCGAGCGCGCGATCGCGAGGGCGACGAGCAACGTGACGTCTGCTGGAAGAAGTTCTTCGCGCGCGAAGACGATCGGAGAAGAAGAGATGGGAGCGGCGGTTCGGCTAGCGGAATTTATCTTGGGCGACCTTTGGTCGGACCCCAACCGACTAAAGGCCTTTAGTCGCGGTTGGTGTCCCCAACAACAAAAGGTTATTTCCTTGGGAAGCCAACTTATGACAAAAATTATTTTTCAAATTACTTTATTTTTCAAAATGTTAAAAATACATATAATATATCAATAAATTCAGAAAAATACAACTACTTCATTTAAAATCTGAAAAATACAAATAATATATCAAAAAAGAAGGAAAAATAAAACTAGTTCATTTAAAAATCTTAAAAATACAAATAATATATCAAAAAATTCAGAAAAATAAATCTAATTCATTTAAAAATCTTAAAAATACAAATAATATATCAAAAAATTCATAAAAATAAAACTAATTCATTTAAAAATCTAAAAAATACAAATAATATATCAAAAAATTCAGAAAAATAAAACTAATTCATTTAAAAATCAAAAAAATACAAATAATATATCAAAAATTCAGAAAAATAAAACTAATTCATTTAAAAATCTTTCCTTCCTCCATAACCACTAGTTCTTCCCACGGTTCTTCGCCGCCTCTCTCTTTTTCGTCGACCCCTCTTTATGTCTTTCTGCCGGCCCTCTTCCCGCCCTCTGTCTTTAAGCCGGCCCCCTCTTCCGCCCTCTGTCTTTCCGGCCCCGCCATGCTTTATCTCATCGAGCAGTGTCCACCCACGCGTTCTTATCTGCCGCAGCTTTAGTCACGGTTTGCACTCTTCCCGCCTCTTTCTTCCCGCCTTTCTTCCCCGCCTCTTTCTTCCCGCCTCTTTCTTCCCGTTCTTCCGCCTCTTTTCTTCGCCTCTTTCTTCCCGCCATTTCTTCCCGCTCTTTCTTCCCGCCACTTTCTTCCCGCCTCCTGTCTTCCCGCTCCCATTTTCCCGCCATTTCTCACTACATATATGTAGCCCGGCTTGGCCGCTGATGGCGTGTAACTCACACGTTCGTTGGGAACCCCAAGGAAGGTATGATGCGCACAGTAGCAAGTTTTCCCTCAGAAAGAAACCAAGGTTTAATCGAACCAGTAGGAGCCAAGAAGCACGTTGAAGGTTGATGGTGGCGAAATGTGATGCGACGCAACAACAGGGATTCGGCGCCAACGTGGAACCTGCACAACACAACCAAAGTACTTTGCCCCAACGAAACAGTGAGGTTGTCAATCTCAGACTTGCTGTAACAAAGGATTAAACGTATTGTGTGGAAGATGATTGTTTGCAAGAAAACAGTAAAACAAGTATTGCGATGGGTGTATGCTATGTAAAGAATAGGACCAGGGTCCACGGTTCACTAGAGGTGTCTCTCCATAAGATAAAGCATGTTGGGTGAACAAATTACGGTCGGGCAATTGACAAATAGAAGGGCATAACAATGCATGTACATGATATGATAAATATAGTGAGATTTAATCCGGGCATTACGACAAAGTACATAGACCGCCATCCAACTGCATCTATGCCTAAAAAGTCCACCTTCAGGTTATCATCCGAACCCCCTCGGTATTAAGTTGCAAAGCAACAGACAATTACATTAAGTATGGTGCGTAATGTAATCGACAACTACATCCTTAGATATAGAATCAATGTTTTATCCCTAGTGGCAACAGCACATCACAACCTTAGAACTTTCTGTCACTGTCCCAGGTGTCAATGAAGGCATGAACCCACTATCGAGCATAAATACTCCCTCTTGGAGTTAAGAGTAAAAACTTGGCCAGAGCCTCTACTAATAACGGAGAGCATGCAAGATCATAAACAACACATAAACAATAGATTGATAATCACCATAACATAGTATTCTCTATCCATCGGATCCCACAAACACAACATATAGTATTACAGATAGATGATCTTGATCATGTTAGGCAGCTCACAAGATCCAACAATGAAGCACGATTAGGAGAAGACGACCATCTAGCTACTGCTATGGACCCATAGTCCAGGGTGAACTACTCACTCATCACTCCGGAGGCGATCATGGCGATGAAGAGTCCTCGGGAGATGAATCCCCTCTCCGGCGGGGTGCCGGAGGCGATCTCCGAATCCCCCGAGATGGGATTCGCGGCGGCGGCGTCTCACGGAAGGTTTTCGTATCGTGGCTCTCGATGCGGGGGTTTCGCGACGGAGGCTATTTGTAGGCGGAAGGGCAGGTCAAGAGGCGGCACAGGAGCGGGGACAGGCGGCGCGGCCCTTGCCCGCCCCGTCATCCGCCAACCTCGTGGCCCCACTTCGACTCTCCTTCGGTCTTCTGGAAGCTTCGTGCAAAAATAGGACCTTGGGCGTTGATTTCGTCCAATTCAGAATATTTCCTTACTAGGATTTCTGAAACCAAAAACAGCAGAAAACAGCAACTGGCTCTTCGGCATCTTGTTAATAGGTTAGTTCCGAAAAAATGCGTAAATACGACATATAATGTGCATAAAACATGTAGGTATCATCAATAAAGTAGCATGGAACATAAGAAATTATCGATACGTTGGAGACGTATCAGCCCTAAGCTTAGTTCTGCTCGTCCCGAGCAGGTAAAACGATAACAAAGATAATTTCTAAGTGACATGCCATCATAATCTTGATCATACTATTTGTAAACATATGTAATGAATGCAATCAAAACAATGGTAATGACATGAGTAAACAAGTGAATCATAAAGCAAAGACTTTTCATGAATAGTACTTCAAGACAAGCATAAATAAGTCTTGCATAAGAGTTAACTCATAAAGCAATAAATCAAAGTAAAGGTGTTGAAGCAACACAAAGGAAGATTAAGTTTCAGCGGTTGCTTTCAACTTGTAACATGTATATCTCATGGATATTTTCAACATAAACTAATATAACAAGTGCAATATGCAAGTATGTAGGAATCAATGCACATTTCACACAAGTGTTTGCTTCTTAAGGTGGAGGGAGATAGGTAAACTGACTCAACAATAAAAGTAAAAGAATGGTCCTTCAAAGAGGAAAGCATCGATTTTTGTATTTGTGCTAGAGCTTTTATTTTGAAAACATGAAACAATTTTGTCAACGGTAGTAATAAAGCATATGAGTTATGTAAATTATATCTTACAAGTTGCAAGCCTCATGCATAGTGTACTAATAGTGCCCGCACCTTGTCCTACTTAGCTTGGACTACCGGATCTTCGCAATGCCATGTTTCAACCAAGTGTCACAAAGGGTACCTCCACCTTGTACAAAGGTCTAAGGAGAATGCTCGCATTTTGGATTTCTCGCTTTTGATTATTCTCAACTTAGACATCCATACCGGGACAACATGGACAACAGATAATGGACTCCTCTTAAATGCATGTATGTAACAACAATTATTATTCTCATATGAGATTGAGGATATATGTCCAAAACGAAACTTCAACCATGATTCATGGCTTTAGTTAGCGGCCAATGTTCTCTAACAATTTGCATGCTCCAATCATTAGGTGGTAGATCCTTCAGACAAGACGGACATGCATAGCAACTCACATGATATTCAACAAAGAATAGTTGATGGCGTTCCCCAGAAGCATGGTTATCGCACAACAAGCAACTTAATAAGAGATAAAGTGCATAAGTACATATTCAATACTACGATGGTTTTTAAGGCTATTTTGTCCCATGAGCTATATATTGCAAAGGTGAATGATGGAATTTTAAAGGTAGCAGATACGTCTCCAACGTATCGATAATTTCTTATGTTCCATGCTACTTTATTGATGATACCTACATGTTTTATGCACATTATATGTCGTATTTACGCATTTTACGGAACTAACCTATTAACAAGATGCCGAAGTGCCGGTTCCTGTTTTCTGCTGTTGTTTGGTTTCAGAAATCCTAGTAACGAAATATTCTCGGGAATTGGACGAAATCACCGGGTTCCTATTTTCCGGCTTCAGGAACTGGAAGGACCGAGAGGGGGCCATGGGCCCAGATGATACCTCGCGGCCGGAGGGCCGCCGCCGCCTATGGTGTGGCCCCCTGTCAGCCCTCCTCCTGCGCAGCCTCTTCGCCTATATAAAGCCCCCGCGAAAACCCTTACGGAGGAAGCCACGATACGAGAAAAGTTCCAGAGCCGCCGTCATCGCGAAGCCAAGATCGGGGACAGGAGTCTCTGTTCCGGCACCCTGGGAGCGGGGAAGTGCCCCCGGAAGGCTTCTCCATCGACACCGCTGCCATCTCCACCGCCATCTTCATCACCGCTGCTCCCCATGAGGAGGAGTAGTTCTCCATTGAGGCTCGGGGCTGTACGGTAGCTATGTGGTTAATCTCTCTCCTATGTACCTCAATACAATGATCTCATGAGCTGCCTTACATGATTGAGATTCATATGAGTTTTGTATCACTACTATCTATGTGCTACTCTAGCAAAGTTATTAAAGTAGTTTTATTCCTCCTGCATGTGTGCAAAGGTGACAGTGCGTGCACCGTGTTAGTACTTGGTTTATGCTATGATCATGATCTCTTGTAGATTGCGAAGTTAACTATTGCTATGATAATATTGATGTGATCTATTCCTCCTACATATGCATGAAGGTGACAGTGTGCATGCTATGCTAGTACTTGGTTTAGTCTTTTGATCTATCTTACACTAAAGGTTACTAAAATATGAGCATTATTGTGGAGCTTGTTAACTCCGGCATTGAGGGTTCGTGTAATCCTACGCAATGTGTTCATCATCCAACAAAAGTGTAGAGTATGCATTTATCTATTCTGTTATGTGATCAATGTTGAGAGTGTCCACTAGTGAAAGTCTAATCCCTAGGCCTTGTTCCTAAATACTGCTGAGTTACTACTGCTTGTTTCTTGTTTTTACTGTGTTACTACTGCGCAATACTACCACCATCAACTACACGCCGCAAGCTATTTTTAAAGCACCGTTGCTACTTGCTCATATATATTTATACCACCTCGTATTTCACTATCTCTTCGCCGAACTAGTGCACCTATTAGGTGTGTTGGGGACACAAGAGACTTCTTGCTTTGTGGTTGCAGGTTGCATGAGAGGGATATCTTTGACCTCTTCCTCCCCGAGTTCGATAAACCTTGGGTGATCCACTTAAGGGAAAACTTGCACTGTTCTACAAACCTCGCACTTGGAGGCCCAACACTGTCTACAGGAAAGGAGGGGGAACGTAGACATCAAGCACTTTTCTGCGCCGTTGCCGGGGAGGAAAGGTAAAAGGTACTCACACTCCGGATCTCGGCTACTAAGCTATTTTCCGGCGCCATTGTAAGTACTCGAAGCTATTTCCTTTAGACTCTGCAATTGCGACATTTGGTTTCTTGTTTACACTAGTTAGGCATAATGGACAACAATGACCTTTTTATTCTATTTCCTGATTTAAGACATGGATGGTTTGATGCGAAAATTAAAAAACCCATGGAACATATTAATATGAATGCTTTGAACACTATTGTTGTTAATGATATGGAAAATTCTAAGCTTGGGGAAGCTGGCCTTGATGAGCATGATATTTTTAGTCCCCCAAGCATTGAGGAGAAAATTTACTTTGATGATACTATGCCTCCTATATTTGATGATGAGAATAATAATGATAGCTACTTTGTTGAATTTGCTCCCACTACAACTAATAAAATTGATTATGCCTATGTGGAGAGTAATAATTTTATGCATGAGACTCATGATAAGAATGCTTTATGTGATAGTTATATTATTGAGTTTGCTCATGATGCTACTGAAAGTTATTATGAGAGAGGAAAATATGGTTGTAGAAATTTTCATGTTACTAAAACACCTCCTATGTGCTGAAATTTTGAAGCTACACTTGTTTTATCTTCCTATGCTTGTTACTTTGCTCTTCATGAACTTGTTTATTTACAAGATTCTTATGCATAGGAAGCATGTTAGACTTAAATGTGTTTTGAATTTGCCTCTTGATGCTCTCTTTGCTTCAACTCTTATTTCTTACGAGTGCATCATTAAAACTGCTGAGCCCATCTTAATGGCTATAAAGAAAGAACTTCTTGGGAGATAACCCATGTGTTTTTTACTACAGTACTTTGTTTTATATTTGAGTCTTGGAAGTTGTTTACTACTGTAGCAACCTCTCCTTATCATGTTTTTGTGCCAAGTAAAGTTTCTATGTCAAAGTTGATGTTATATTTGGGATCGCTGCGCAGAAACAGCATTGCTGTCTGTCACGAATCTGGGCACAGTTCTCTGTAGAAAATTCGAAAAAATCTGCCAATTTACGAGCGTGATCCTCAGATATGTACGCAACTTTCATTAGTTTTGAGTTTTTCCATTTGAGCAAGTCTGGTGCCATCTTAAAATTCGTCTTTACGGACTGTTCTGTTTTTGACAGATTCTGCCTTTTATTTCGCATTGCCGCTTTTGTTAAGTTGAATGAGTTTCTTTGTTCCATTAACTTTCAGAAGTTTTGTGCAATGTCCAGAAGTGTTAAGAATGATTGTGTCACCTCTGAACATGTGAATTTTTGATTATGCACTAACCCTCTAATGAGTTTGCTTGAAGTTTGGTGTGAAGGAAGTTTTCAAGGGTCAATAGAAGAGGGTGATATAATGTGATCGAGAAGAGTGAAAGGTCTAAGCTTGGGGATGCCCCCGTGGTTCATCCCTGCATATTTTAAGAAGACTCAAGCATCTAAGCTTGGGGATGCCCAAGGCATCCCCTTCTTCATCGACAACTTATCAGGTTTCTTCTAGTGAAACTATATTTTTATTCGGTCACATCTTATGTACTTTACTTGGAGCGTCTGTGTGCTTTTATTTTTGTTTTTGTTTTGTTATCTTAGTTCTCTGAATAAGTTCATCCTTGTGTGGGAGAGAGACACGCTCCGCTGGTTCGTATGAACACATGTGTTCTTAGCTCATAATATTCATGGCGAAGTTTCTTCTTCGTTAAATTGCTATATGGTTGGAATTGGAAAATGCTACATGTAGTAATTGGTAAAATGTCTTGGGTAATGTGATACTTGGCAATTGTTGTGCTCATGTTTAAGCTCTTGCATCATATACTTTGCACCTATTAGTGAAGAAATACATAGAGCATGCTAAAATTTGATTTGCATATTTGGTTTCTCTAAGGTCTAGATAATTTCTAGTAAAGAGTTTGAACAACAAGGAAGACGGTGTAGAGTCTTATAATGTTTACAATATGTCTTTTATGTGAGTCTTGCTGCACTTGTTCATCCTTGAGTTTGCTTCAAATAACCTTGCTAGCCTAAACCTTGTATCGAGAGGGAATACTTCTCATGCATCCAAAATCCTTGAGCCAACTACTATGCCATTTGTGTCCACCATACCTACCTACTACATGGTATTTCTCCGCCATTCCAAAGTAAATTGCTTGAGTGCTACCTTTAAACAATTCAAAAGTTATTACCTCTTATTTGTGTCAATGTTTTATAGCTCATGAGGAAGTATGTGGTGTTTTATCTTTCGATCTTGTCATTTACTTTTGACAGACTTTCACTAATGGACTAGTGGCTTCATCCGCTTATCCAATAATTTTGCAAAAAGTGGCAATGGGATTCCCAGTCCCAAATTAATTAACAAAAATAGACACTCCTCCATGGTATGTGATTGTTGGACGGCACCCGAAGGATTCGGTTAGCCATGGCTTGTGTAAGCAAAAGGTTGGGAGGAGTGTCATCCATAAATAAAGAAAAACTAAACTAAAGTACATGTGTAAACAAAAGAGAAGAGGGATGATCTACCTTGTTGGTAGAGATAACGTCCTTCATGGGAGCCGCTCTTGAAAGTCTGGTTGATGAGGTAGTTAGAGTGCCCACTACCATTCGTTGACAACAACAAACACTTCTCAAAATTTTACTTTTATGCTCTCTTTATGTTTTCAAAACCAAAGCTCTAGCACAAATATAGCAATCGATGCTTTCCTCTTTGAAGGGCCATTCTTTTACTTTTTATGTTGAGTCAGTTTACCTATCTCTCTCCACCTCAAGAAGCAAACACTTGTGCATTGATTCTTACATACTTGCATATTGCATTTGTTATATTACTTTGCATTGACAATTATCCATGAGATATACATGTTATAAGTTGAAAGCAACCGCTGAAACTTAATCTTCCATTATGTTGCTTCAATGTCTATACTTTAAATTATTGCTTTATGAGTTAACTCTTATGCAAGACTTATTGATGCTTGTCTTGAAAGTGCTATTCATGAAAAGTCATTGCTTTATGATTCATTTGTTTACTCATGTCATTACCATTGTTTTGATCGTTGCATTCATCTCATATGCTTACAATAGTATGATCAAGGTTATGATGGCATGTCACTTAAGAAATTATCTTTGTTATCGTTTTACCTGCTCGGGACGAGCAGAACTAAGCTTGGGGATGCGATACGTCTCCAACGTATCGATAATTTCTTATGTTCCATGCTACTTTATTGATGATACCTACATGTTTTATGCACATTATATGTCGTATTTACGCATTTATGGAACTAACCTATTAACAAGATGCCAAGTGCAGTTCCTGTTTACTGCTGTTTTTGGTTTCAGAAATCCTAGTAACGATATTCTCGGAATTGGACGAAATCGCGAGTTCCTACCTTCCAGAACACCGGGGAAGGACCAGAGGGGGGCCACAGGGCCCCAGATGATACCTTGGCGCGGCCAGAGGGGGGGGCGCGCCGCCCTATGGTGTGGCCCCCCGTCAGCCCTCCTGCGCCGCCTCTTCGCCTATATAAAGCCCCTGCATCGAAAACCCTTACGGAGGAAGCCACGATACGAGAAAAGTTCCAGAGCCGCCGTCATCGCGAAGCCAAGATCTGGGGGACAGGAGTCTCTGTTCCGGCACACTGCCGGACGGGGAAGTGCCCCCGGAAGGCTTCTCCATCGACACCGCTGCCATCTCCACCGCCATCTTCATCACCCTGTGCTCGCATGAGGAGGGAGTAGTTCTCCATTGAGGCTCGGGGCTGTACCGGTAGCTATGTGGTTAATCTCTCTCCTATGTACCTCAATACAATGATCTCATGAGCTGCTTTACATGATTGAGATTCATATGAGTTTTGTATCACTACTATCTATGTGCTACTCTAGCAAAGTTATTAAAGTAGTTTTATTCCTCCTGCATGTGTGCAAAGGTGACAGTGCGTGCACCGTGTTAGTACTTGGTTTATGCTATGATCATGATCTCTTGTAGATTGCGAAGTTAACTATTGCTATGATAATATTGATGTGATCTATTCCTCCTACATATGCATGAAGGTGACAGTGTGCATGCTATGCT
This sequence comes from Lolium multiflorum, assembly GCA_030979885.1. Classification (NCBI taxonomy): domain Eukaryota; kingdom Viridiplantae; phylum Streptophyta; class Magnoliopsida; order Poales; family Poaceae; genus Lolium; species Lolium multiflorum. The sequence continues at coordinate 55,857 of JAUUTY010000133.1, forward strand.
AGTACTTGGTTTAGTCTTTTGATCTATCTTACACTAAAGGTTACTAAATATGAGCATTATTGTGGAGCTTGTTAACTCCGGCATTGAGGGTTCGTGTAATCCTACGCAATGCGTTCATCATCCAACAAAAGTGTAGAGTATGCATTTATCTATTCTGTTATGTGATCAATGTTGAGAGTGTCCACTAGTGAAAGTCTAATCCCTAGGCCTTGTTCCTAAATACTGCTGAGTTACTACTGCTTGTTTACTGTTTTACTGTGTTACTACTGCTGCAATACTACCACCATCAACTACACGCCGGCAAGCTATTTTCTGGCACCGTTGCTACTGCTCATATATATTTATACCACCTGTATTTCACTATCTCTTCGCCGAACTAGTGCACCTATTAGGTGTGTTGGGGACACAAGAGACTTCTTGCTTTGTGGTTGCAGGGTTGCATGAGAGGATATCTTTGACCTCTTCCTCCCTGAGTTCGATAAACCTTGGGTGATCACTTAAAGCTTGCTGTTCTACAAACCTCGCACTTGGAGGCCCAACACTGTCTACAGGAAAGGAGGGGGAACGTAGACATCGGTAGCACTCAAGCAATTTACTTTGGAATGGCGGAGAAATACCATGTAGTAGGTAGGTATGGTGGACACAAATGGCATAGTGGTTGGCTCAAGGATTTTGGATGCATGAGAAGTATTCCCTCTCGATACAAGGTTTAGGCTAGCAAGGTTATTTGAAGCAAACTCAAGGATGAACCGGTGCAGCAAAACTCACATAAAAGTCATATTGTAAACATTATAAGACTCTACACCGTCTTCCTTGTTGTTCAAAACTCAATACTAGATATTATCTAGACCTTAGAGAGACCAAATATGCAAATCAAATTTTAGCAAGCTCTATGTATTTCTTCATTAATGGGTGCAAAGCATATGATGCAAGAGCTTAAACATGAGCACAACAATTGCCAAGTATCACATTATCCAAGACATTTTAGAATTACTACATGTAGCATTTTCCAATTCCAACCATATAACAATTTAACGAAGAAGAAAATCGCCTTGAACATTATGAGTAAAGCTAAGGACATATTTGTCCATATGCAACAGCGGAGCGTGTCTCTCTCCCACAAAGTGAATGCTAGGATCCATTTTATTCAAACAAAAACAAAAACAAAAACAATGACGCTCCAAGTAAAGAACACAAGATGTGATGAATAAAAATATAGTTTCAGGGGAGGAACCTGATGATGTTGATGAAGAAGGGGATGCCTTGGGCATCCCCAAGCTTAGACGCTTGAGTCTTCTTAAAATATGCAGGGGTGAACCACGGGGCATCCCCAAGCTTAGAGCTTTCACTCCTCTTGATCATAGTATATCATACTCCTCTCTTGACCCTTGAAAACTTCCTTCACACCAAACTTCAAGCAAACTCATTAGAGGGTTAGTGCACAATTAATAATTCACATGTTCGGAGGTGGCACAATCATTCTTTACACTTCTGGACATTGCATAAAGCTACTGGACATTAATGGATCAAAGAAATTCATCCAACATAGCAAAAGAGGCAATGCGAAATAAAAGCAGAATCTGTCAAAACAGAACAGTCCGTAAAGACGAATTTTATAACCAGACTTGCTCAAATGGAAAAACTCAAAACTAATGAAAGTTGCGTACATATCTGAGGATCACGCTCGTAAATTGGCAGATTTTTTAGAATTTTCTACAGAGACTTGTGCCCAGATTCGTTACAGACAGCAATGCTGTTTCTGCGCAGCGATCCCAAATATAACATCAACTTTGACATAGAAACTTTACTTGGCACAAAAACATGATAAGGAGAGGTTGCTACAGTAGTAAACAACTTCCAAGACTCAAATATAAAACAAAGTACTGTAGTAAAAACATGGGTTGTCTCCCATAAGCGCTTTTCTTTAACGCCTTTCAGCTAGGCGCAGAAAGTGCAAATCAAGTAACATCAAGAGTAGAAGCATCAACATCATAGCTTGTTCTAATAATAGAATCAAAAGGAACTTCATTCTCTTTCTAGGGAAGTGTTCCATACCTTTCTTGAGAGGAAATTGATATTTAATATTACCTTCCCTCATATCAATAACAGCACCAACGGTTCGAAGAAAAGGTCTTCCCAACACAATAGGACAAGATGCATTGCATTCGATATCCAAGACAACAAAATCAACGGGGACAAGGTTATTGTTAACCGTAATGCGCACATTATCAATCCTCCCCAAAGGTTTCTTTTTAACATTATCGGCAAGATTAACATCCAAATAACAATTCTTCAATGGTGGCAAGTCAAGCATATCATAAATCTTTTTAGGCATAACAGAAATACTTGCACCAAGATCACATAAAGCATTACATTCAAAGTCATTGAATTTCATTTTAATGATGGGCTCCCAACCATCTTCTAACTTTCTAGGAATAGAAGTTTCAAGTTTTAGTTTCTCTTCTCTAGCTTTTATGAGAGCATTTGTAATATGTTTTGTAAAGGCTAAATTTATAGCACTAGCATTAGGACTTTTAGCAAGTTTTTGTAAGAACTTTATAACTTCAGAGATGTGACAATCATCAAAGTCTAAATCATTATGAGCTACAGCAATGGGATCATTGTTCCCAAGGTTGGAAAAATTTCAGCAGTTTTATCACAAGCAGTTTCAGCAGTTTTAGCAATTTCAGGCAGTTTTGTACGCTTTGCACTAGGAGTAGAAACATTGCCAACACCAATTATTTTACCATTGATAGTAGGAGGTGCAGCAACATGTGAAGAATTAACATTACTAGTGGTGGTAATAGTCCAAACTTTAGCTACATTATTCTCTTTAGCTAGTTTTTCATTTTCTTCTCTATCCCACCTAGCACGCAATTCAGCCATTAATCTTATATTCTCATTAATTCTAACTTGGATGGCATTTGCTGTAGTAGTAATCTTATTATCAATATCATTATTAGGCATAACTTTCAATTTTAAAAGATTAACATCAGAGGCAAGTCTATCAACTCTAGAAGCAATAGTATCAATTTTATCAAGCTTTTCCTCAACAGATTTGTTAAAAGCAGTTTGTGTACTAATAAATTCTTTAAGCATGGCTTCAAGACCAGGGGGTACACTTCTATTATTATTGTAAGAATTCCCATAAGAATTACCATAACCATTACCATTAGCAGAAGGATATGGCCTATAGTTATTACCAGAATTGTTCCTATAAGCATTGTTGTTGAAATTATTATTTTTAATGAAATTCACATCAACATTTTCTTGAGCAACCAATGAAGCTAAAGGAACATTATTAGGATCAACATTAGATCTACCATTCACAAGCATAGACATAATCACATCAATCTTATCACTCAAGGAAGAGGTTTCTTCAACGAAATTTACCTTCTTACCTTGTGGAGCTCTTTCACGTGTGCCATTCAGAGTAATTTATCATCATATCATCAAGAAGCTTTGTAGCCGCCCCCAAAGTGATGGACATAAAGGTACCTCCAGCAGCTGAATCCAATAAATTCCGTGAAGAAAAATTTAGTCCTGCATAGAAGGTTTGGATGATCATCCAAGTAGTCAGTCCATGGGTTGGGCAATTCTTTACCAAAGTTTTCATTCTCTCCCATGCTTGAGCAACATGTTCAGTATCTAATTGCTTAAAATTCATTATGCTACTTCTCAAGATATAATTTTAGCGGGAGGATAATATCTACCAATAAAAGCATCCTTGCATTTAGTCCATGAATCAATACTATTCTTAGGCAAAGATAGCAACCAATCTTTAGCTCTTCCTCTTAATGAGAAAGGAAACACTTTCAATTTAATAATATCACCATCTACATCCTTATACTTTTTCATTTCACAAAGTTCAACAAAATTATTGAGATGGGCAGCGCATCATCAGACTAGCACCAGAAAATTGATCTCTCATAACCGGGTTCAGTAAAGCGGGTTTAATTTCAAAGAATTCTCTGTAGTAGCAGGTGGAGCAATAGGTGTGCATAGGAAATCATTATTATTTGCGTTTGTGAAGTCACATAACTTAGTATTTTCAGGGGTATTCATTTTAGCAACAGTAAATAAAACAAACTAGATAAAGTAAATGCAAGTAACTATTTTCTTTTTGTGTTTTTGATATGGAGAGCAAGACAGTAAATAAAGTAAAACTAGCAACTAATTTTTGTGTGTTTTGTTTAGGTGCAGCAAACAAAGTAGTAAATAAAATAAAGCAAGACAAAAACAAAGTAAAGAGATTGAGAAGTGGAGACTCCCCTTGCAGCGTGTCTTGATCTCCCGGCAACGGCGCCAGAAAAGAGCTTGATGGCGTGTAACTCACACGTTCGTTGGGAACCCCAAGAGGAAGGTATGATGCGCACAGTAGCAAGTTTTCCCTCGAAAGAAACCAAGGTTTAATCGAACCAGTAGGAGCCAAGAAGCACGTTGAAGGTTGATGGTGGCGAAAATGTGATGCGGCGCAACACGGGGATTAAGCCCAACGTGGAACCTGCACAACACAACCAAGTACTTTGCTAACTTGATGAGGTTGTCAATCTCACTGCTTGTAACAAAGAGTTAAACGTATTGTGTGGAAGATGATTGTTTGCAAGAAAACAGTAAAAAAGTATTGCATGGGTGTATGCTATGTAAAGAATAGGACCGGGGTCCACAGTTCACTAGAGGTGTCTCTCCCATAAGATAAAAGCATGTTGGGTGAACAAATTACAATCAGGGCAATTGACAAATAGAGAAGGGCATAACAATGCATGTACATGATATGATAAATATAGTGAGATTTAATCCGGGCATTACGACAAAGTACATAGACCGCCATCCAACTGCATCTATGCCTAAAAAGTCCACCTTCAGGTTATCATCCGAACCCCATTCAGTATTAAGTTGCAAGCAACAGACAATTGCATTAAGTATGGTGCGTAATGTAATCGACAACTACATCCTTAGATATAGAATCAATGTTTTATCCCTAGTGGCAACAGCACATCACAACCTTAGAACTTTCTGTCACTGTCCCAGGTGTCAATGAAGGCATGAACCCACTATCGAGCATAAATACTCCCTCTTGGAGTTAAGAGTAAAAACTTGGCCAGAGCCTCTACTAATAACGGAGAGCATGCAAGATCATAAACAACACATAAACAATAGATTGATAATCACCATAACATAGTATTCTCTATCCATCGGATCCCGACAAACACAACATATAGTATTACAGATAGATGATCTTGATCATGTTAGGCAGCTCACAAGATCCAACAATGAAGCACGATTAGGAGAAGACGCATCTAGCTACTGCTATGGACCCATAGTCCAGGGGTGAACTACTCACTCATCACTCCGGAGGCGATCATGGCGATGAAGAGTCCTCCGGGAGATGAATCCCCTCTCCGGCGGGGTGCCGATCTCCTGAATCCCCGAGATGGGATTCGCGGCGGCGCGTCTCTGGAAGGTTTCCGTATCGTGGCTCTCGATGCTGGGGGTTTCGCGACGGAGGCTATTTGTAGGCGGAAGGGCGAGGTCAAAGAGGCGGCACGAGGGCCCGGGGACAGGCCGGCGCGGCCGGGGGGCTGGCGCGCCGCCTGTCATCCGGCCACCTCGTGGCCCGCCCGACTCTCCCGGTCTTCGGGAAGCTTCGTGCAAAAATAGGACCCTGGGCGGTGATTTCGTCCAATTGAGAATATTTCGTTACTAGGATTTCTGAAACCAAAAACAGCAGAAAACAACCTGGCTCTTCGGCATCTTGTTAATAGGTTAGTTCCAGAAAATGCGTAAATATGACATATAATGTGCATAAAACATGTAGGTATCATCAATAAAGTAGCATGGAACATAAGAAATTATCGATACGTTGGAGCGTATCAGCATCCCCAAGCTTAGTTCTGCTCGTCCCGAGCAGGTAAAACGATAACAAAGATAATTTCTAAAGTGACATGCCATCATAATCTTGATCATACTATTTGTAAACATATGTAATGAATGCGCGATCAAAACAATGGTAATGACATGAGTAAACAACTGAATCATAAAGCAAAGACTTTTCATGAATAGTACTTCAAGACAAGCATAAATAAGTCTTGCATAAGAGTTAACTCATAAAGCAATAAATCAAAGTAAAGGTGTTGAAGCAACACAAAGGAAGATTAAGTTTCAGCGTTGCTTTCAACTTGTAACATGTATATCTCATGGATATTGTCAACATAAAGTAATATAACAAGTGCAATATGCAAGTATGTAGGAATCAATGCACAGTTCACACAAGTGTTTGCTTCTTAAGGTGGAGGGAGATAGGTAAACTGACTCAACAATAAAAGTAAAAGAATGGTCCTTCAAAGAGGAAAGCATCGATTGTTGTATTTGTGCTAGAGCTTTTATTTTGAAAACATGAAACAATTTTGTCAACGGTAGTAATAAAGCATATGAGTTATGTAAATTATATCTTACAAGTTGCAAGCCTCATGCATAGTGTACTAATAGTGCCCGCACCTCGTCCTACTTAGCTTGGACTACCGGATCTTCGCATGCCATGTTTCAACCAAGTGTCACAAAGGGGTACCTCCATGCCGCCTGTACAAAGGTCTAAGGAGAATGCTCGCATTTTGGATTTCTCGCTTTTGATTATTCTCAACTTAGACATCCATACCGGGACAACATGGACAACAGATAATGGACTCCTCTTAAATGCATAAGCATGTAGCAACAATTATTATTCTCATATGAGATTGAGGATATATGTCCAAAACTGAAACTTCAACCATGATTCATGGCTTTAGTTAGCGGCCCAATGTTCTTCTCTAACAATTTGCATGCTCCAATCATTAAGGTGGTAGATCCTTCAGACAAGACGGACATGCATAGCAACTCACATGATATTCAACAAAGAATAGTTGATGGCGTTCCCCAGAAGCATGGTTATCGCACAACAAGCAACTTAATAAGAGATAAAGTGCATAAGTACATATTCAATACTACGATAGTTTTTAAGGCTATTTTGTCCCATGAGCTATATATTGCAAAGGTGAATGATGGAATTTTAAAGGTAGCACTCAAGCAATTTACTTTGGAATGGCGGAGAAATACCATGTAGTAGGTAGGTATGGTGGACACAAATGGCATAGTGGTTGGCTCAAGGATTTTGGATGCATGAGAAGTATTCCCTCTCGATACAAGGTTTAGGCTAGCAAGGTTATTTGAAGCAAACTCAAGGATGAACCGGTGCAGCAAAACTCACATAAAAGTCATATTGTAAACATTATAAGACTCTACACCGTCTTCCTTGTTGTTCAAAACTCAATACTAGATATTATCTAGACCTTAGAGAGACCAAATATGCAAATCAAATTTTAGCAAGCTCTATGTATTTCTTCATTAATGGGTGCAAAGCATATGATGCAAGAGCTTAAACATGAGCACAACAATTGCCAAGTATCACATTATCCAAGACATTTTAGAATTACTACATGTAGCATTTTCCAATTCCAACCATATAACAATTTAACGAAGAAGAAACTTCGCCTTGAACATTATGAGTAAAGCCTAAGGACATATTTGTCCATATGCAACAGCGGAGCGTGTCTCTCTCCCACAAAGTGAATGCTAGGATCCATTTTATTCAAACAAAAACAAAAACAAACCGACGCTCCAAGTAAAGAACACAAGATGTGACTGAATAAAAATATAGTTTCAGGGGAGGAACCTGATGATGTTGTTGATGAAGAAGGGGATGCCTTGGGCATCCCCAAGCTTAGACGCTTGAGTCTTCTTAAAATATGCAGGGGTGAACCACGGGGGCATCCCCAAGCTTAGAGCTTTCACTCCTCTTGATCATAGTATATCATACTCCTCTCTTGACCCTTGAAAACTTCCTTCACACCAAACTTCAAGCAAACTCATTAGAGGGTTAGTGCACAATTAATAATTCACATGTTCAGAGGTGGCACAATCATTCTTTACACTTATGGACATTGCATAAAGCTACTGGACATTAATGGATCAAAGAAATTCATCCAACATAGCAAAAGAGGCAATGCGAAATAAAAGGCAGAATCTGTCAAAAACAGAACAGTCCGTAAAGACGAATTTTAAAGTGGCACCAGACTTGCTCAAATGGAAAAACTCAAAACTAATGAAAGTTGCGTAAATATCTGAGGATCACGCTCGTAAATTGGCAGATTTTTTCGAATTTTCTACAGAGACTTGTGCCCAGATTCGTGACAGACAGCAATGCTGTTTCTGCGCAGCGATCCCAAATATAACATCAACTTTGACATAGAAACTTTACTTGGCACAAAAACATGATAAGGAGAGGTTGCTACAGTATTAAACAACTTCCAAGACTCAAATATAAAACAAAGTACTGTAGTAAAAACATGGGTTGTCTCCCATAAGCGCTTTTCTTTAACGCCTTTCAGCTAGGCGCAGAAAGTGCAAATCAAGTAATATCAAGAGTAGAAGCATCAACATCATAGCTTGTTCTAATAATAGAATCAAAAGGCAACTTCATTCTATTTCTAGGGAAGTGTTCCATACCTTTCTTGAGAGGAAATTGATATTTAATATTACCTTCCCTCATATCAATAACAGCACCAACGGTTCGAAGAAAAGGTCTTCCCAACACAATAGGACAAGATGCATTGCATTCGATATCCAAGACAACAAAATCAACGGGGACAAGGTTATTGTTAACCGTAATGCGCACATTATCAATCCTCCCCAAAGGTTTCTTTTTAACATTATCGGCAAGATTAACATCCAAATAACAATTCTTCAATGGTGGCAAGTCAAGCATATCATAAATCTTTTTAGGCATAACAGAAATACTTGCACCAAGATCACATAAAGCATTACATTCAAAGTCATTGAATTTCATTTTAATGATGGGCTCCCAACCATCTTCTAACTTTCTAGGAATAGAAGTTTCAAGTTTTAGTTTCTCTTCTCTAGCTTTTATGAGAGCATTTGTAATATGTTTTGTAAAGGCTAAATTTATAGCACTAGCATTAGGACTTTTAGCAAGTTTTTGTAAGAACTTTATAACTTCAGAGATGTGACAATCATCAAAGTCTAAATCATTATGAGCTACAGCAATGGGATCATTGTTCCCAAGGTTGGAAAAAATTTCAGCAGTTTTATCACAAGCAGTTTCAGCAGTTTTAGCAATTTCAGGCAGTTTTGTACGCTTTGCACTAGGAGTAGAAACATTGCCAACACCAATTATTTTACCATTGATAGTAGGAGGTGCAGCAACATGTGAAGAATTAACATTACTAGTGGTGGTAATAGTCCAAACTTTAGCTACATTATTCTCTTTAGCTAGTTTTTCATTTTCTTCTCTATCCCACCTAGCACGCAATTCAGCCATTAATCTTATATTCTCATTAATTCTAACTTGGATGGCATTTGCTGTAGTAGTAATCTTATTATCAATATCATTATTAGGCATAACTTTCAATTTTAAAAGATTAACATCGGAGGCAAGTCTATCAACTCTAGAAGCAATAGTATCAATTTTATCAAGCTTTTCCTCAACAGATTTGTTAAAAGCAGTTTGTGTACTAATAAATTCTTTAAGCATGGCTTCAAGACCAGGGGGTACACTTCTATTATTATTGTAAGAATTCCCATAAGAATTACCATAACCATTACCATTAGCAGAAGGATATATGGCATGATACCAGCATACTTGGGATGTGATCTTCATAATCTATAATTTCGATGTTCCATGCTAGTTTTATGACAATACCTACATGTTTTGTTCACACTTTATATCGTTTTGATGCATTTTCCGGAACTAACCTATTGACGAGATGCCGAAGTGCCAGTTCCTGTTTTCTGCTGTTTTTGGTTTCGAAATCCTAGTAAGGAAATATTCTCGGAATTGGACGAAATCAACGCCCCGTATCTTATAATTCCACGAAGCTTCCAGAACACCTGAGAGGGACCAGAGGGGAGGCCCAGGGGCCCCACACATGTGGCCGGCGCGGCCCAGGGGGGAGCGCCCCCCTGCTGTGTGGCGGCTCCGTAGCCCTTCCGACCCCGCCTCTTCGCCTATTTAAGCCTCCCTGACCTAAATCCTCGATACGAAAAAGCCACGGTATGAGAAACCTTCCAGAGCCGCCGCCATCGTGAAGCCAAGATCTGGGGGACAGGAGTCTCTGTTCCGGCACGTCGGGACGGGGAAGTGCCCCCGGAAGGCTTCTCCATCGACACCACCGCCATCTCCATCAACGCTGCTGCTCCCATGATGAGGAGGGAGTAGTTCTCCCCGAGGCTAAGGGCTGTACCGGTAGCTATGTGGTTAATCTCTCTCTCTGTACTCCAATACAATGATCTCATGAATTGCTTTGCATAATTGAGATCCATATGATGAGCTTTGTATCGCTACTAGTCTATGTGCTACTCATGTGATGTTATTAAAGTAGTCTATTCCTCCTGCATGGTGTAAAGGTGCCAGTGTGTGCACCGTGTGGTTCTTGTCGTAGGTTATGATCATAATCTCTTGTAGGTTATGGAGTTAATCATCATTATGATAGTATTGATGTGATCTATTCCTCCTTTCATAGTGTAATGTGGACAGTGTGTATGCTATGTTAGTTCTCGGTTTATTTTGCAAAGATCTATTATGCTCTAAGGTTACTTAAATATGAATGCTGAATGTTGTGGCGCTTGTTAACTCCGGCTTGAGGGAGCTCTTGTAGCCCTACACAACGAATGGTGTTTGTCATCCAACAAAAGAGTGTATGTAGCACAAATGAGAGAAGTTATTATTTATTATGCGATCAATGTTGAGAGTGTCCACTAGTGAAAGTATGATCCCTAGGCCTTGTTTCCAATACTGCAAACACCGCTTATTTACTGTTCTGTTGCATGTTTACTCGCTGCCATATTTTATTCAGATTACTATTACCACTCATATACATCCATACTACTTGTATTTCACTATCTCTTCGCCGAACTAGTGCACCTATACATCTGACAAGTGTATTAGGTGTGTTGGGGACACAAGAGACTTCTTGTATCGTGATTGCAGGGTTGCTTGAGAGGGATATCTTTGACCTCTTCCTCCCTGAGTTCGATAAACCTTGGGTGATCCACTTAAGGGAAAACTTGCTGCTTTCTACAAACCTCTGCTCTTGGAGGCCCAACACTGTCTACAGGAAAAGAAGCGTGAGTAGACATCAAGCTATTTTCTGGCGCCGTTGCCGGGGAGGTAAGGTAAAAGGTATTCACATCCTCCGACTACTAAGCTATTTCCTAGCACTGTTGCCGGTGTGTGAGTGCTCGAAGGTATCTCCTTTAGATTCTGCAATTAAATCTTTTTGTTTCTTGTTTTTATTTTCACTAGTTAGGCTTAATGGAAAACAACAAAAAAATTAGAGATCTTTATAGTATTTATCTTGAATTAGGACATGATGTGTTTGAAGAGAAAATTAAAAAACCCATGGAACTTTGTTTGCAAAATAGTTGTAGCAATGTTATTAGCATGAACTCTTTGAACACCATTATTGCTAAAGCTATGGAAGAATTTAAGCTTGGGGAAGCTGGTTGTGATATTTTTAGTCCCCCAAGCATGGAGGAGAAAATTTACTTTGATGATACTTTACCTCCTATATATGATGCTTGCAATGATGAATATGATATTTTTAGTCCACCTACTATTGAGGAGAAAATTAATTATGATTACAATATGCCTCCTATATATGATGATTATGGTGATGAGAATAATAATGATAGCTATTTTATTGAATTTGCTCCCACTACAATTAATAGTAATGATTATGCTTATGTGGAGAGTAATAATTTTATGCATGTAGCTCATGACAAGAATGCTTTATGTGATAGTTATATTGTTGAGTTTGTTCATGATGCTACTGAAAGTTATTATGAGAGAGGGAAACATGGTTATATGCATCTTAATAATATTAAGTTTCCCCTCTTTATGTTGAGAATCTTGAAGTTACTCGTGTCTTATCTTCTTATGCTTGTCACTTTGTTCTTCATGAATTTATTTGTGTACAAGATTCATTTTCATAGGAAGTGGGTTAGGCTTAAATGTGTTTTGAATTTGCTTCTTGATGCTCTCTTTTGCTTCAACTCTTATTTCTTGCGAGTATCATTAAAATTGTTGAGCCCATCTTAATGGCTATAAAGAAAGAACTTCTTGGGAGATAACCCATGTCTTTATTTTACTACAACAATTTTGTTTTATATTTGAGTCTTGGAAGTTGTTTACTACTGTAGAAACCTCTCCTTATCATGTTTTTGTGCCAAGTAAAGTCTCTATGGTAAAGTTGATGCTAGATTTGGATTGCTGCGCAGAAACAACATTGCTGTCTGTCACGAATTCGCGCAGATATCTCTGTAAAAAAATCAAAAAAATCTGCAAATTTACGTGCGTGATCCTCAGATATGTACGCAACTTTCATTAGTTTTGAGTTTTTCCATCTGAGCAAGTTAAGTGCCTCTGTAAAATTCGTCTTTACGGACTGTTCTGTTTTGACAGATTCTGCCTTTTATTTCACATTGCCGCTTTTGCTATGTTGAATGAGTTTCTTTGTTCCATTAACTTTCAGAAGTTTTGTGCAATGTCCAGAAGTGTTAAGAATGATTGTGTCACCTCTGAACATGTGAATTTTTATTATGCACTAACCCTCTAATGAGTTTGCTTGAAGTTTGGTGTGGAGGAAGTTTTCAAGGGTCAAGAGAAGAGGATGATATACTATGATCAAGAAGAGTGAAAGGTCTAAGCTTGGGGATGCCCCGATGGTTCATCCCTGCATATTTCAAGAAGACTCAAGCATCTAAGCTTGGGGATGCCCAAGGCATCCCCTTCTTCATCGACAACTTATCAGGTCACTTCTAGTGAAACTATATTTTTATTCCGTCACATCTTATGTACTTTACTTGGAGCGTCTGTGTGCTTTTATTTTCGTTTTGTTATTTTCATTCTCTGAATAAATTCATCCTTGTGTGGGAGAGAGACACGCTCCGCTTTTTCATATGAACACTAGTGTTCTTCGTTTATGCTTTTAATGTTCAAGGGCGAAAGTTGATCGCTTCACTTGTTGCTATTTGGTTGGAATCAGAAAATGCTTCATATGGTTTTGAATAACTTGATACTTGGCAATTGTTTTGAGCTCTCATAGATCATGTTTAAGCTCTTGCATCATGTAGTTTAATCTAGTAGTGGAGAACTACTGTAGAGCTTGTTGGTTTGCATGATTGGTCTCTCTAAGGTCTAGATATTTTCTGGTAAAAGTGTTTGAGCAACAAGGAAGACAGTGTAGAGTCTTATAATGCTTGCAATATGTTCTTATGTAAGTTTTGCTGTACCGGTTCATACTTGTGTTTGCTTCAAACAACCTTGCTAGCCCAAACCTTGTACTGAGAGGAAATGCTTCTCGTGCATCCAAAACCTTGAGCCAAAACCTTATGCCATTTGTGTCCACCATATCTACCTACTATGTGGTATTTCCTGCCATTCCAAGTAAATACTTCATGTGCTACCTTTAAACAATTCAAAAGCTATTACCTCTTATTTGTGTCAATGTTTTATAGCTCATGAGGAAGTATGTGGTGTTTTATCTTTCGATCTTGTCATTTACTTCTGACAGACTTTCACAATGGACTAGTGGCTCATCCGCTTATCCAATAATTTTGCAAAAAGAGCTGGCAATGGGGTTCCCAGCCCCAATTAATTAACTTGCATTAATAATTCTCTTCACATGTTTTGCTCTGATCTATCAGTAAGCAACTTAATTTTGCAAATAGACACTCCTCCATGGTATGTGAATGTTGGAAGGCACCCGAGGATTCGGTTAGCCATGGCTTGTGTAAGCAAAAGGTTGGGAGGAGTGTCATCTAATAAATAAAACTAAAATACATGTGTAAACAAAAGAGAAGAGGGATGATCTACCTTGCTGGTAGAGATAACGTCCTTCATGGGAGCCGCTCTTGAAAGTCTGGTTGATAAGGTAGTTAGAGTACCCGATACCATTCGTTGACAACAACACACACCTCTCAAAACTTAATTTTATGCTCTCTATATGATTTCAAAATTTGAAAAGCTCTAGCACATGATTTAATCCCTGCTTCCCTCTGCGAAGGGCCTATCTTTTACTTTATGTTGAGTCAGTTTACCTACTTCCTTCCATCTTAGAAGCAAACACTTGTGTCAACTGTGCATTGATTCTTACATACTTGCTTATTTGCATTCATCATATTACTCGTGTTGACAATTATCCATGAGATATGCATGTTGAAAGTTGAAAGCAACTGCTGAAACTTATATCTTCCTTTGTGTTGCTTCGATGCCTTTACTTTGAATTTATTGCTTTATGAGTTAACTCTTATGCAAGACTTTTGATGCTTGTCTTGAAAGTACTATTCATGAAAAGTTTTGCTATATGTTATCTATTTGTTAGCAAACTATAGATCATTGCTTTGAATCACTCCATTCATGTCATATGCTTTACAATAATGTTGATCAAGATTGTGTTGGTAGCATGTCACTTCAGAAATTATTGTTGTTATCGTTTACCTACTCGATGGCGAGTAGGAACTAAGCTTGGGATGCTTGATACGTCTCAAACGTATCTATAATTTCTGATGTTCCATGCTAGTTTTATGACAATACCTACATGTTTTGTTCACACTTTATATCGTTTTGATGCATTTTCCGGAACTAACCTATTGATGAGATGCCGAAGTGCCAGTTCCTGTTTTCTGCTGTTTTTTGTTTCAGAAATCCTAGTAAGGAAATATTCTTGGAATTGGACGAAATCAACGCCCAGTATCTTATAATTCCAAGCTTCGGAACACCCGAGAGGGACCAGAGGGGGGCGGGGCCCCACAAATGTGGCCGCGGCCCGGGGCGCGCCCCCTCGTGTGGCAGCTCCGTAGCCCTTCCGACTCCGCCTCTTCGCCTATTTAAGCCTCCCTGACCTAAATCCTCCAAACGAAAAAGCCACGGTACGAGAAACCTTCTAGAGCCGCCGCCATCGCGAAGCCAAGATCTAGGGGCAGGAGTCTCTGTTCCGGCACGTCGCCGGGACGGGGAAGTGCCCCCGGAAGGCTTCTCCATCGACACCACCGCCATCTCCATCAACGCTGCTGCTCCCATGATGAGGAGGGAGTAGTTCTCCCCCGAGGCTAAGGGCTGTACCGGTAGCTATGTGGTTAATCTCTCTCTCGTACTCCAATACAATGATCTCATGAATTGCTTTGCATAATTGAGATCCATATGATGAGCTTTGTATCGCTACTAGTCTATGTGCTACTCATGTGATGTTATTGAAGTAGTCTATTCCTCCTGCATGGTGTAAAGGTGCCAGTGTGTGCACCGTGTGGTTCTTGTCGTAGGTTATGATCATAATCTCTTGTAGGTTATGGAGTTAATCATCATTATGATAGTATTGATGTGATCTATTCCTCCTTTCATAGTGTAATGTGGACAGTGTGTATGCTATGTTAGTTCTCGGTTTATTTTGCAAAGATCTATTATGCTCTAAGGTTACTTAAATATGAATGCCGAATGTTGTGGCGCTTGTTAACTCCGGCTTGAGGGAGCTCTTGTAGCCCTACACAACGAATGGTGTTTATCATCCAACAAAAGAGTGTATGTAGCACAAATGAGAGAAGTTATTATTTATTATGCGATCAATGTTGAGAGTGTCCACTAGTGAAAGTATGATCCCTAGGCCTTGTTTCAATACTGCAAACACCGCTTATTTACTGTTCTGTTGCATGTTTACTCGCTGCCATATTTTATTCAGATTACTATTACCACTCATATACATCCATACTACTTGTATTTCACTATCTCTTCGCGAACTAGTGCACCTATACATCTGACAAGTGTATTAGGTGTGTTGGGGACACAAGAGAGTTCTTGTATCGTGATTGCAGGGTTGCTTGAGAGGGATATCTTTGACTCTCTTCCTGAGTTCGATAAACCTTGGGTGATCAATTAAAGGAAAACTTCTTGCTGTTCTACAAACCTCTGCTCTTGGAGGCCCAACACTGTCTACAGGAAAAGAAGCGTGAGTAGACATCAGGACGCCTTCTTCATCAATCGGCGTGAGAGGGCGCTCGCCAGGTATGAGGAGGACGGTCTGCCTCCTGGGAACTTCCACGAGGCCGGCCGTCGGCTATGGTGGTACGGCCGGACTCTGCAGAGCGTCATGGACTACATCACGGCCGGCGATATCCCCCGCCTGCGCTACCCTCAGTTCGAGCCACGAGCGCCGCCCGACGACAGCGACGACAGCAGCGACGACGACGGCGGCAACTTAGAAGGCGACGACTACCAGTACAACGGCGGCGACTATGAAGACTACGAGTATGCATATTATACGCCTAGGCAGGAGTATGACTAAATCACTCCAAATTTCATGTATCATCAGTGCTATCTCGAATCAATCGAATCATTCGAAAATGGACACCAAACACATCACGGGTAATATAATTCACATGATCCATTCAACAAAGTTTGGTACAATAAATTATTACACATCATTTCTTCCCTTGTGTCCCTGCTTGCTTACGATTGGGCCGTATCCATGGAGCATCCTCATCATTTAACTTAATGCTTGGGTCGGTGTTCACTTTGAAGGGCGGAATTTCACCAAACATATTATAATCTTCTGACATGTCTGTCTTGTCCTCCACTCCCACGATGTTTCTTTTCCCTGAAAGAACAATGTGGCGCTTTGGATCATCGCATGATGTACTGATCGTTTTCTTATCTTTCCGTTTCCTCGGTTTGCTACTCATGTCCTTGACATAGAAAACCTGAGCGACATCTTTCGCTAGGACGAATGGTTCGTCAAGGTAACCAAGATTGTTGAAATCCACCATTGTCATTCCGTATTGCTGGTCCACCTTTACCCCACCTCCTGTTAGCTTGAACCATTTGCACCGGAACAAAGGGACCTTAAAGGAGGGTCCATAGTCAAGTTCCCATATCTCCTCTATGTAACCATAATATGTGACCTTTTGCCCATTCTCGGTTGCTGCATCAAAGCGGACACCACTGTTTTGGTTGGTGCTCTTTTTATCTTGGGCGATCGTGTAAAATGTATTCCCATTTATCTCGTACCCTTGGAAAGTCGTTATAGTCGAAGATGGTGTCTTGGCCAACATGTACAGCTGATCTACAACATCATTGTCATTCATTAAATGTTTTCTCAACCAACTGCCGAAAGTCTCCATGTGGGCCTTCCTAATCCAGGATTCAGGCTTCCCCGGGTTGTCCGAGCGTAAAATATTCTTGTGTTTCTCAAAGTACGGAGCCACCAAGCTGGAATTGGTCAGAACTGTGTGGTGTGCTTCAGTCAGAGAATGGCCGTCCATACATATCGTTGATTTCCTTCCGATCGTGCCTTTTCCACTTAGTCTCCCCTCGTGCCGCGATCGAGGAAGACCAATCGGCTTAAGGTCAGGAACAAAGTCAACACAAAACTCAATTACCTCCTCATTTCCATAGCCCTTGGCGATGCTTCCTTCTGGCCTAGCACGGTTACGAACATATTTCTTTAATACTCCCATGAACCTCTCGAAGGGGAACATATTGTGTAGAAATACAGGACCGAGAATGGAAATCTCTTCGACTAGGTGAACCAGGAGGTGCGTCATAATATTGAAGAAGGATGGCGGGAACACCAACTCGAAACTGACAAGACATTGGACCACATCGTTCTGTAACCGTGGTAGAACTTCTGGATTGATTACCTTCTGAGAGATTGCATTGAGGAATGCACATAGCTTCACAATGGCTACTCGAACATTTTCCGGCAGGAGCCCCCTCAAAGCAATCGGAAGCAATTGCGTCATAATCACGTGGCAGTCGTGAGACTTCAGGTTTTGGAACTTTTTCTCCGCCATGTTTATTATTCCCTTTATATTGGACGAGAATCCAGACGGGACCTTCATACTGCTCAGGCATTCAAAAAAGATGACCTTCTCTTCTTTGGTAAGAGCGTAGCTGGCACGACCTTGAAACCATTCCGGATGCTGGTCATCAGGGTCTTTCAACGTTGCTGGTCCTGCCGTGCTTCCTTTGTATCATTTGTCTTCCCATACACGCCCAAGAAGCTTAGGAGGTTCACGCAAATATTCTTCGTAACATGCATCACGTCGATTGCAGAGCGGACATCTAGGACTTTCCAATATTCTAGCTCCCAAAATATAGATTTCTTCTTCCACATGGGTGCGTGCCCGTCAGCTCCCTTCGGAACTGATTGTCCGGCAGGACCCTTTCCAAAGATGACTTTCAAATCCTTGACCATATCAAATACCTCAGCACCAGTGCGTTCCGCAGGCTTCGGCCGGTGATCTGCCTTGCCGTTGTAATGCTTGCCTTTCTTTCTTACGTTATGATTTTGGGAAGAAATCGACGATGCCCCAGGTACACGTTCTTCTTACAATTTGGCAAATGTACACTTTCAGTCTCATGTAAGCAGTGCGTGCATGCATTGTATCCCTTACTAAGAGCAGGCCAATCGTTGATGGTTACGAAAAGCAACGCTCGTAGGTCAAATTCCTCTTCTTTGTGCTCATCCCACACACGGACACCAGGTCTGCCCCACAACTGTAAAAGTTCATCAACTAATGGCCTTAGGTACACATCGATGTCGTTGCCGGGTTGCTTCGGACCTTGGATGAGCACTGGCATCATAATGAACTTCCGCTTCATGCACAACCAAGGAGGAAGGTTGTAGATGCATAGAGTCACGGGCCAGGTGCTATGGCTGGAGCTCTGCTCGCCAAAAGGATTCATGCCATCTGTACTTAGACCAAATCTTATGTTCCTTGCGTCAGCTGCAAAATCTTTAAACTCTCTGTCGATCTTTCTCCATTGCGTTCCATCTGCGGGGTGTCTCAACTCCCCGTCCGACTTACGGTCCTCTTTGTGCCATCGCAACAACTTGGCATGCTCTTTGTTCTGGAACAAACGTTTCAACCGTGGTATTATAGGAGCATACCACATCACCTTGGCGGGAACCTTCTTCCTGGGTTTCTCGCCCTCAACATCGTCACCAGGGTCATCGCCTCTGATCTTATAACGCAATGCAGTGCATACCGGGCATTCATTCAAATTCTCGTATTCACCGCGGTAGAGGATGCAGTCGTTAATGCATGCATGTATCTTCAGAACCTCTAAACCTAGAGGGCAGACAACCTTCTTTGCTTCATACGTACTGGAGGGCAACTCGTTATTCTTTGGAAACATATTCTTCAACATTTTCAGCAAGTTTTCAAATCCCGAGTCAGCTACACCTTCCTGTGCCTTCCATCTCAGCAAATCCAGTGTGCAGCCCAGCTTTTTCAGACCATTATCGCATCCTGGGTACAGCGACTTTTTGTGATCCTCTAACATGCGATCCAAATTCTCCCTCTCCTTTTCAGTTTCGCAGCGTCTCCGTGCATCAGCAATGGTCCGACCAAGATCATCAACGGGCTCATCACGTGCCTCTTCTTGATCACCTTCCCCTTCACCTTCCCCTTCACCTTCAGCATCCTCCATGAAAGTATCACCGAAATGATCAAGATAGCTGTCATCGATGAAATCATCCCCTTCTTCATCTTCTTCCATTATAACCCCTCTTTCTCCATGCTTGGTCCAACAATTATAGCTTGGCATGAAACCATGCCGAATCAGGTGCAGGTGAACTTCCCTTGAGGAAGAGTAACCCTTCTGATTCTTACAGCCAACACATGGACAGATAACAAAACCCCCCTGCTTGTTCGCATTAGCCACTACGAGGAAATCTTTCAAACCCGTAGTGAATTCGCCGGAGAGTCGGTTAGCGTACATCCATTGCCGATTCATCTGCATTATTATAATATAAAATATATAATTAACCATCATGCATTTGTTAAACTAAATAGAAATTAAACAATGAACTACACACATGCATATTTTATCAATGACACATGAAAGGTTCAAGTTGCTAACCGCGATCGAGGAGGAAAAAATAAATGAGGAAGCTCAAGTGTGGCTCCGACACTTCATATCATGTTTGTTTCATGCTCTTGGGGCATTTCATCAAACACCTTGTGTGCATAAGAGGAACCAAAAGCAAACCTAACACCCCCTTGTGAAGTTTGTGAAGAGAAGTGGCACCAAATGGCTAAGTGAGTGTGCCTGGTATATATAGGGGAGGGCTTTAGTCCCGGTTGGCCTGGCCAACCGCCAGGCCTGAGGACATTTAGTCGCGGTTGGCCTGGCCACCCGCGACTAAAGCCCCTCCCGTCCACCAGCTGGCCACCGCGCTGGGCCCAGGCCTTTGGTCGCGGTTCGCCACGAACCGCGACTAAAGACCATTGGTCGCAGTTCCTATATTTTCGCGACTAATGGGTGGACGGAAGCCCTTTTTCTGAGTGGGCGCTGGGAGAGGATGAGGGTGAGGGGAGAAAGAAACGACACCTAGAAGCGCAGTAATATTCAGTGTCTAGGGTTACCAACTTGGGCCGGGCTTTGTTCGTGCGGGTGGAATTTTCATGGGCTTTGTATCGTTTCGGGATATTCGGGACGTTGGTCTTGAGACTACGTTCCAATTACCTGAAATAAATTCGGGTATTCAAAACAGCTACCCGAATAAGTGATCGGGTTTTTCGGGTTCGGGATATACGGGTTCGGGATCGAGAATTTCGGGTTCGGGATTCGGGTTTCGGGATTTATGCCCGGCGTGAGCAATTACCACCGGCGGTGAAACCGTCAAGTCTATCGCACTGCTGCGCTTCTTCATCTTGTCGGAGCGCTTGTCGCGGATGGTGAGCACGGTGACCACGTACCCAGCGAGGAGCGCCTTGGCGAAGTAAGACCCGATGACCGCGAAGTAGACCCGATTTGCGACAACAAGCATGCTCTTCTGGCACCATCAGCATCTGCGCGACACATCGCGGCACGGGTTGTCGGTTCCGTTTGTCGCCTCGCCACCATCATGTCGGCAATGCGCGGAGGAATGGTAGCAGCGAAGATGGCGAGCTTGAGAAGTGGCCTGAGGTCAATGCGATGGCCCTCTTCGTCACGGTTGTGGTGGTGGGAGATAAGGCCACGGTGCGTTAGGGGATGGGGCGTAGCCATAGCAAGAGACGATGTGTGTGCGGAACAATCAGATCATGCTGGAGAAACTATGCGGAAGACCGGGATGTTGAGGACCATCTGGGACCAAGTAGAATTCCTTGTATGTTTTCCATGCATGTAGCAACTGCTGTCTCCAAGCTGATTTTGGCGATTCCATTTCCCTGGTCATAGCTATCCTTTGATGGTGGCGATCCCGCAATTAATACTACCTATTTACATCCTTATCCGTACGAACGGTTTAATTGCTCCCGACGTTTATTTTGAAAAGTAATCAACATTTAGAGCATGTACGTGGTGATATCTTAGCAGTCTGCCACGTAGGATAAACGTCGATGTGGAGGAAAGAGAAAGATGAAAAAAATACTTTGCCTTCTCTTAGCTAAGATATTATCTCTTAGCACAATTTCTCTCACCACATATTTAGGATGTCTCGTTACTAAAGATAAGATTAAAAAATAATCCATTGTACATTATGTTTTATTGTTATATCTAGATTAAGTGGCAGTATTAAGATAAGACAGTCTTATCAACCATTCCACATGCCCTTAGAAGATTTCGATAAGGTTAGCGCACCAATGACTACATATCGGACGGTATGGATGTTTTAGATGTTTGTGTCAAACATTTTTGATAAAGTATGAACTTCAATATAATATTATACAAATTTACCATAATTTCTAATTATGAAGGCAAAGATTGATGTTAGATGGGTCGGTTTCCTTGTGAACGTGATTGCGTTGGATGTATGCCGCTCATTGATTGAACATGCCTTTCCTTGAATGATGCTGAATGTGATTTGTAAATATCCTTGATTAATGCTGAATGGGTTTGTTTCCTTACGCGTATGTGATTGACGCTGAATGTGATTTGACGCTGGATGTGATGATGAATGGCTAGGATCTTCCGAATGTTTGATGTCAAAGTGAAACCATCCCCAACTCAATATAATACTAGTAAAGATTTTACGTGATTTGCAAGTAGTTTCTAATTTCTAATTATGAAGGCAAAGATTGATGTTGGATG
The DNA here is from genome assembly GCA_030979885.1 of Lolium multiflorum. NCBI lineage: Eukaryota > Viridiplantae > Streptophyta > Magnoliopsida > Poales > Poaceae > Lolium > Lolium multiflorum. Next base: position 77,980 of record JAUUTY010000133.1, read on the forward strand.
GGTCGGTTTTTTGTGGACGTGATTGCGTTGGATGTATGTGTCCTCACTGATTGAGCATGCCTTTCAAATGATGCTGAATGGGTATGTTTCATTATGAGAGCGTGGTCTGTAAATATCCTTGAATTGTCTGAATTAATTTGTTTTTTACGCATGTGTGATTGGCCTGGATATGATGAGCGGCTAGGATCTTCCGAATGTTTGATGTCAAGTGAAACCATCCTCAACTCTTGTGTGATTAATTGGATGTGATGATGAACGGCTGAGATCTTCTGAATGTTTGATGTCAAAGTGAAACCATCTAGCTCAATATAATAGTAAGGAGCCCAGGTCATACTAGCACAAAGGCCGTCGTTGCTTTATGACACAACACACAATAGAATGTGTATTATATATTCATATTCTTACAAAATTCAAATCTAAATGGCATTGAGTCGTTGATTGATATATCTTTTTGTAACGAGCAATAGTGAAAATCACATAATATGAATTTAAAATGCGTAATCGTAAAAACCGTATCTGACTCGAGAGGTCGGGACTCTCCAATGCCATCGTCGTCGAGTAAACGTGTGGATGAACTTCTTAGCCACGTCCGAGAACAACTGGTCTAGAGAACCATGCGGTTGGTTGTTTAGAGGACAATGGCACCCCATCCCATCACAGTTTAAAATCCAGACTCACACTTCTCATAAAGGCGAAATATTTTTTCAGTGGAAGCGACATTCCCGTGGACAGTGAGATGTCTGTCGTGACTGCGCCACTTCGTCAATCTCAAAATCCGTCAGATCAATTTTTTAGACTCAGTCTATTGAAGGTGATTCAATTTTTTATACTTAGTCTATCGAAGGTGCTTATAGAGATAGAGTATTCGTAAAAGTGAGTGTATGGAGGTATTTATTAGCATCTGCATCTAAACTGTGTTTTGCAAAACCAAAAAAAAAAACCCATCTCCTGCCTACCGAAATTAATGATGTCACAAACGTGGAGAAACAAATTCAGACCATCGTTTTACTCTTGTGGCATATAAAATATCTCAGATGCATGACACAAGCGCGGAAACCACTCATATATTAAATGAAGCGGAGAGCACAAAAACCAATCCCAGTTTACAAGCATAGAGAATGGATGAAAAACTTTTAAAGGGAGAGCCGGCCAAGGGGCAAGCCCAGGCCACGTATTTCCCACGCGCATCTTCGGCTAGAGCCACACGCGCCTTCTTTCCTCACCGGCCTCTCCTCTCGATCCTCTCACTAAGAGCATCTCCAGTCGCGTCCCCCAAACGGCGTTTGGGGGACAGCGGGGTGATGCATGGTGACTGGGTCGTCTGCAATGGCCCAAATATGTGGCTGATTTGCGTCTCCACGGATGCTACGCGGTCGCGTAAAGTGACTGCGTTGATTGCATTCTGGGCCGCTAGGCAGTGACTAGGTAAACAAGATATTTCTTCATTACTATTGATGGGCCAAAAGGACCATCTTTAAGATGGTTAGTTGAGTTAACCAAAAACTACAACGACCGTACCTACTCGCCGTCACGCGGCCTACCACGGCCGGGGTTACTCGCAGTCGCGCAGCCTACTACTAGCCGCCGTAGGGGCCGACGCCATCGTCGACGCTTGAGCGCTTCACGCACTCCTTCCGCCGCGCCGCCGGTGATCGGACATCTCGTCCTGCCGCATGCGGCGTTCGAGGAACTCGGCCAGAGACGAGTCCCACAGGACTCTTTTGGCCGCCGCCTTCGCCGCCGCTGCCTCCGCCATGTGGGCGTGGTAGCGGAGCCACTGTCCCGGCAGCTCCACGCACGGCTGATCTTGGTTTACAACATCTTCAAATACGCTTACGATCGCAGAAGTAGTGAAGAATATTAGTACGAAGTATTGTCATTATAGTACTATTCTTAGGCTGGTGCCAACGGGCGCAGGAGGGCGCTACCGCCCGCGACGGGGGCGATAGCGGCGGGCGGGCGAGACGGTGACGTCGGGGGTGGCGCGGGCGCCCGGCGTTAGGGCGCGGTACCGCCCGCCTATAGCCCGCGTTGGAGGGCGAGCGGGCGAGAGGGAGGCGATAAGCGGTGCTTAGTGGGGCGGTAGGGGAGGAGAGAGAAGTGAGGAGGCGCGCACTATAGCCCGTGCTGGCCCAGTGGGGTGAGAGTGGGAAAAGGAAGGCGGCAGTGGCGAGGCATAGTGGGGTGATGCATTGGCAGAACGCAGGAGATAAGTAGACAAACTGAATTTTCTTTAGCTTATTTTGTTCATGAGGTAGAGCGTCGAACCATGATGCCCATAATCTGGTTTCAGTGCACTATCCCCTGGAGTTTAGCTGACATGTGTGGTTACTAGAGCCGTGGACTGAATCAGCTGTACCCCGTATGATATCTGAATAAATGGCCATGTGTTTCTGCAAAAAAAAGCACAGGAGTGTCGATTGCGAAACAATAGTGAAAGATTTGATAAATACTACGTGAAGTTGTCATAACTTTCTTTATTTGAATACGAAGCCAACGGTATAAATTCTATAACCGACATTTGTTTGGTCGGGTTAATGATCAAATTCAAATTAAGAAGTGAGCCTTGCTCACTTGGTTAGGAAAGTGGATGTACAACTCAGCCACATTGGCTAGGTTCAAGTCATCAGGGACGCGAATTTGGATTCTTCTTATTTAAAAACAAAATCACTGTAGGGGCTTCCCCTACCGTATTCATTTCAAAAAATAAATGATAACATTCGAATCTCGAAATACAGGTGCGCCATATGTAAATGGGGAAGGAGGCAGAATAAAATGCTGAGGGCTAAGAGCATCCCCACTCGTTGGCGCTCCCCACCCCCAAATCCGGCGAAATTTTCGTCCGGATTGGAGGAAGATTTGGCGTGGAGAGTAGTACTTTCCCAGCCGCGTGCCCAGGCGAAGTCGACGAGGCGAATTTAAAAAACGGAAACTTGACAAACTACGGCTAAAACGGGTGAATATAGACTAAATTTAATGATATTTATTACATAACGGGCGGAGTTCATACATAGAGGCCGAATTGACTATATTTCGAATTCGGCTAGGGGAATTCAAATGCTAATTCTAAAACACGGCGCTCATTGCCTAAATGGCGGTGAACAGGTGTAGTCGCAGCCCGAAACGATCGTCGGGAGCCGATAGATCCTTCGGCTGCGCGGCTTTGTTTCTTTCTTGCCCTGGCGGCGTCTCCCCCGCGCGGGGATGGCTTGTACATATCGTCGTCGGAGGACTCGAGGTCGACGACGGGGACAGCGACGCCGGAAGGAGGTGTCGCGGGACGGCGGAAGCGCGCGGCATCGTCGTTGGCGGTTGTAGCGGCGCGCGGGCGGCGCGGTCAGCGTGCGGCGGCCGAGGTCCCGGCGGCCGCCGGCTGTTGCTCCGCCTCTGGCGCTCCCGGTCGCGCGGCCCAGTCGATGCGGCGTCGTCCGCGCGCTTCTCCTCCTCCATGTCCTTCAGCGACACGGCGATCCGCCTCCGCCGCCCGCGGCGTCCTGTGGCAGCTTCGCCTCCCTCGCCGACGGGCGGATTGGCGGCCTCTTGCTTCGTCCTCTTCGGCCTTTCTGCGCCGCGGAGCAGTCGCGAGATGACGGCGCCGCTGCTGCCTTCTACCCGGTCGGCGGCGGAGGCAGCCGCTCCTTCTTGACGACGCGGCGTGGAAAGCGGCCGTCGTCTCCTCTCTTTGCGGCGCCAAGGATGACCTCGGCGCCGATCCGGAAGACGACGAGCTGGCAGCCATGCGCCTGCTTCCCCGGCGGCGGCTGGCCGATGCCCTCGATGGAGGGGGCATCGTGAGCACCGGGAAGTTGCCGCCCTGGATGATGCTCGAGGGCGGCCTCGGATTCCGGCCCGACGCGCTCCACCAGCCAGGCGCCGAGTTGTTGCGCGGAGGCGGGGGCGGCGGGCGCCGTGAGGCGAGCTCCTGCTACGCGCCGCGGGAAGTACGAGTTCCACGCGGGTGTAGTTGTCGGAGTGGTGGCGGCGGGGGGCCCTCGACGCGCTCATAAATCCGTCATTGTCATCCCGCGCCTCACTCGTCTCGATGTCAGAGTCGCCCGAGTGACGGCGGGGTTGGCTCCACGCCTCACGACTCAGCGCCGCCTTGGCCAGGAGGCCTCGTGTCGGCGGGCGGAGTGCCCTGGTGGAGGGTGCCCTCCCGCGCGTGGAGCGACGGCGGGGCGTTGTTGGCCTGCGCCGTTGTCGTGGGAGAATCACCGCGATCGGAGAGTAGGAGAGTGGAGCGGAGCGGAGGGAGTGGAGGGAGAGTGGATCACGGGAGTGCGCCTCGCGGCGGCGCTCGGCGAGCGTGTATATAGAGTGCGGCTCGCGCGGGGATGTCCGTGGGTACGACGCGTCACGCGACGAGGCGGCGGCGACAGCCTTTGTGGCCAGCGCGGGTGCGCGCGCGGAAAACGTGCGTGCGCGGAAGAGCGGGCGACAGCCAACTCGCCGCGCGTGGACGCGAATGCGGAGAGACCCGGCGCGGGCTTTACGGCGCGCGAAAAACGATGCGATGAGGACGACAGATCGGTTTCTCCTGCCAAGCAAAGTTGAGGCAGCAGAGACGCGGGAAGTTTCCTCGTTTCCACGCTCGTTTGTCCAGGTCGAAAGCGCTCACTGAGGGGCGGGGATAGCGTGAGATCGCCGGATAATTGGGCCGATCGGGGCAACGAACGAGCGCGGCTTGGCGGGTCGCGTGGGATGGAAAAAAGGCTGGCAAGGCACCAAATCGAAGAGGACGAGTGGAGATGCTCTAAGTCACGATATGTTGGTGACATGAAAAGTATTCACAGTTGCAACAACCTCTCTCATCCATTAACAGCATTAGCAAATGGGTAATTGCCGATCACTTTGGTGTTGTGAAACTGGAATGCGTTGTTGTTCGATGGAGTAGAAAATGGGGAAATTAGACAACCTGGGACCAGATTTTGTAGTGAAAAACACAACACAACACAATTGTCAGATGTCAAAACAGGAAAACCGACAAGATACTAGCTGTATTTATCTTTCCGTTACTTCAAATATGAACAAAGAGTTGAAATCGTCTCTAAGAGATTTAATAAACAGATCGGCCATTTGCCAATAGGAAAAATGTGTAAGGCATGGTTTTTAATTATCTGCGATATATCAGATAGATCCATGGCATAAAAGAAAGAAGATAAACTCGATCCATGGCAAGTGGATGATACAGATGGGCGGGCATATATCCTATCGACGTGTGTACATTATCTCTGGGGGTTCTCTGTCACGAATCCAAACAGGGGCCAGTCGGATAGATATGCACATGCAGGCAGTCCCGGTCGACAGCAGGCATGGATTTGGCCAGCACAAAAGCCAGGCCACAGCTGTACAAACAAACACAACGCTAGCTACCAATGCAATGTCGATCTACAGAGTATATACTGTGCACGTAGTAAGGACATGCTCAAGCCACTACGTGGGAATGGCTATGTATGTAGTGTGGTCCGGTAGACCTTTTGGGTCATAGCATGTCGGCCCTAGGGGCGGAGCTCCCGGTATGGTAAGGTAGGGCGACCGAACTATTTTGATTTTTGCTGAATAAGTTTTAGTTATGTTTTGAGTGGTTGTATATAAAAAACGAATATGTATATGAGAAAAAGATATGTTTGTTTTAGTAAATACTGCGTAAAACTGATTCAAGACCAAGAAACATGCACAATAGGTAAATTTTACTCCAACAAAATAAACTTTTAATTGGCTTCCATCCAAGCTTCAATAACACATCATAAGCAACAGCAACAGCACAGCAACAGCAAAACAATGAGCCAACAGCAAGCACAGCATGACAACGGCGGCCTACTTAATGACACAAAAGCATTTGGGCACTAGTAGGCTCATGACAACAACACATTTCGTAGAAAATATGACGGCAAACATGACGACATTTCGTGAGCACCTTGTGCTCGCGCGGGGGAGGAAGAGAGGGGGGGGAGGGGGAGGGAGAGAGATCACCGGCAGCGGGGGTGGAGAAGGAGGTTAGCGATGTGCAGCAGCGCGGGGGTGGAGGGAGGGGAGGAGGGACGGCGGCTCCTCGCGCCCGCGCGGGCAGCCCGGGCCTGCCCGCGGCGGCTTTCCCGCGCCGTGGCGACTTGTGCGCGGAGGTGGCGGGGATGGGAGGACCGTGGCGAGAGGGAGGGAGAAAGGCGACGGCGATGGCGACGGCGACGACCATGGCGGCACTGACGGCCCGGTACGGATCGGAGGGAGAGAGAGGCGGCGCGCGGAGGTGAACGTACGGGCGTGGGGAGGGTACGGGGATGATATAAGTTCACACTATTTGCAGCGGCGCAGAAGGTTCAGTGCGCACGGAGATATTTCTTTCCATGTGTGTGGCCAGGTGCGTTTAATGGCGCGGCGCACCGTGTCTTGTGAGAAATCTGCCACTAATAATTGGGGTGCCGGGATGTGAAGTACAACAATTTCTACGTAGCGCGCGGTTCGACGTGCGCATGTCATTATTTTGTGGCCTTGTGGCCTTCTGCGTCACATGTGTAAAAATCTTCACAATAATGTGTTTTTGGCGGTACAGCCCATGAAATACAAAACAAGCCTATAAGCGTTCACTGCCGTGTATATGCAATTATATTTGTTCATACTGCCTGAATTCACTGCTGCAAGATGTTTGCACCTCAAAAGCGACGTGTTTCTCGTACTAACCTCGCTTCGTAAGCCTCAACTGATTCATGTGATCTAATAACATCATCCTACAGCGACCCGCACGTTTGGGACCCGACAACGCGCGAGGATCATATCTAGTCCACTAATTCATGCTTTATGATCTGTTGCTAATATAGCAAGCAATCAATACGTTATATATACACATGGGATACATTTTGCATACAAATATGAATACACGTTTGGTGGGTCAGGGTATTTATGTGCTGACAGATGCAGCAGCTAGCAGCAGGTACGGACTACGGAGTTGTACTGGCGAATTAAAGCTCTGGCACATGGATTTTCAAACACCCCGAGTAAATGCATTGCTAATAAATTTGGGACGACGTTATCTTGATCTTTCCCGTGTCTAATTACTCTATTGGCATCAAAAATTGAATTTTGAAGATTAACTTTTACGTCTTAGAATATTAAGAACATAATAAAATGTTAAAATATAAAAAGTGTGATTTTACACAAATAAAAAATTAGACATTTTTACTGATTATGTTTGTGTTATAGCAATAATTTTGAAACATTATTATTTTAATATATGGAAAGATCCATTGATAGCCATATTTAATTGTTATAACTAGTAGTAACTATTTTGTGTTATTAATCAATTGTGCAGATAGTCAAGATGATTAATTGTGAAACACAAAGTTTTGAAAATATTTAGAGCTAAATACATCACTAGTCCCAATAGTTGTAGTTTAGGTGCATTTTAGTCCCAATAGTTGTAGTTTAGGTGCATTTTAGTCCCTAGTTGCCCCAATGTGCAAAAGTAGTCCCAACTGATCCTAATACCGACACGTGGCTTCTGTCTTTTCGCAAAATAGCCCCTACACATTTTCCATACCATCCGGCCTAAAGAATGTGGGTCCCACGTGTCAGGTGAGGAAGAAAAATAAAATATATGTGCGCCTGGTGGATTCGAACACAAGACCAACTGCTGAACCGCGCAAACAATAACCATCAGCTCACATCATTTGTTTCTGCTAAGCTACAGGCTACCGCCTTATTGACCAGGTGTTTGCTCAATTGCCTGTACCAGCCAGAATTCTTTTTGGAACATTATGCTGTAACCCATTTAATATTCGCGTATTATGCGGCATCCACAAAAATACCTCTTGTTGATTAAGCTTACGAAAACAAGCTCCTTCTATGAACGTAAGTTTCGTCGCTCGTTGCATCATGCATGTTATACGAGCAAGCCATGTTGGCAGCTGGGTTGGCCGGCCATTGAGCGCCGTGTTCGGCTCAAGTTCAGGCTAACATGGTCTACAATTGTTGGAGCTCGAGTACCTAGAGAAGGCTCTCATGAATATCAACCCATCCACTGTGACAAGTACCACGTCCTTGTTGGCGGCAAGGTAGGCGAGTACGTCGCCGAGGTCTCTATGCCCATCGCGGCCAAGTTCCGCTCGCTGAAATCTTACAAGTTCCTCTACTTCTAGTTCAATTCCTATTACTTAGAGCATCTATAGTGGTGTCTGTATTTTTCCGAACCGAAAACACAGATTTTGGTCTCCCGAATTTTTCAGTGTAAATGTTTTTAGTCACCGCGCAGAATAGAAACGAAAACGCGAACTGAAAAACGGAAATCAAAATTCGCGGAAAAATTTGCTCCGATGATCATGCGAAATGAAATCAAATCTTGCTCCGATCGAGCTACATTCGAACATAATTTATAAATATTACTCAAAATACTTCACTAACCCTACTCCACCTCGCTAATTTGACTAGCTAAACTACAAAATTAACCCCGGAATTGTCACCGGGGCTGTTCTAGCGGTGGAGGAGTGTTTTTCCGCGCCGGCGACGCCTATGCGAGGACGAGCGCGGCCACCTCGAACGGCGCCGCCTCCGCCAAGCTCCTGCAGGTGAGAGGCGGCCCGTCTTCGTCGACGTCGTTGCCGTCGCCGCGCGACGGAAGCGCCGGCAGCGGCGGGCTGCACAAGCCGGCGGGGGGCGCCTCGGCTTCCCCTTCGCGCTCCTCTGAGCGCGCCGGCCGGCGCGCGAACTTACGCGGCCACTTGTGTGACACACGCTTCCAAGCTCCGTCGGAGAGCGCCCGCCTCGCGCGATCCGCCTTCGACCGCACACCCGACGGACACGGTGGAGATTTCCCGCCGCCGATTCGGCCGCCGAGTACTGACTTCTGATTTTGGGGCTAAAATCAAAAAAAGAGATAAATACACCGCTAGTCCCAATACTTGTTCTCTAGCTAGAATACTATCCTTGCGAAGATATTTTCAACATTTTAAAATATATTTAAAATTCATTTTAAAAATCACTAGCATACGCTCCTGGGAGCAAAAATACCACGTCCAAACATTAGCCGGTGAACAACATTAGCAGGTGTCTTAGCGAAAAGTGTCTTTAGCTCTTGGTACATTTTAAAAACAACGACATAACATTTGTTGACTTTGATCTTCTGTATAAGAATAATGAATATAAGTTCAATATTACGACAGAAAAAATCACAAGAGCTTGTGGTAGCGGCGTCCGTGCTGGTCAATAGATCTACGGTTCGAATCACTGTGCTTGCACCTTCGGTTTTTATTTCTTCCCTCTCACCTGACAGGCGGGACCCGCATCGTCAGGCGTCAGCACGGTCAAACATGGTAAAGAAAATATGCAGGGGCCATTCTGAGAGAAGTCCGATGCCACGTGTCCGCACCAAAGACCATTAGGACTGGTTTTGCACATTGGAACAACTTTTGGGACTATCTAACCTCATTTTACAACTATTAGGACTAAACTGCACTTAGAGTACAACTATTAGGACTACTGGTGTATTTAGCTCAAATATTTAATTGGCGTACGTCTCCAACTAGTAAAGGCATATTGGACTGCATGTGACTAATTATGGTCGTCATTACCAAATGAGGGATTAAGCTACTACTATGATTTAATTCTAAATGCAGTTGCTTTGCGTACTGTTTTTCACAGACACATATATTTAGCAGCGTGACAATTTGTACTAATGGATCATTGTTATAACAGTAAAATTAATATATGGAAAGATCCATATGCAGTTGTTAGAAATAATCAACGGCGGAGATATTATAAACTTTGATTCTACTGATTAATGGTGGAGGTAGTATAAATGATCAAATTATAAAACCAAGTTTTAGACACAATTTTTGTATCAGTTGTCCATATAGAAAGAAAAAAAGGAACATCTTTTATTAGTGGAGTAGATAGTCAAAAGTGTGATTTGTACTAATCCAAGTTAAACATTTTGTACTACATCTGGTGCTTATCCATACTGAAATTTTATACCAATGGTTTCCGTTTTATAACAATAATTTTGTACTAATGGTTCCTTGTCAGAACAATAATTTTGGAGCATTATTTTTAATATATGAAAAGATCCGTAGCCAATTGTCAGAGATAATCAATCAATGGGGGGGATAATCAAAATGATATGTTTTAAAACACATTTTTCTGAATGGCGTAGATACAGAGCGAGGAGGAGGAACTTGTTATTGATGCGGAGGAACTTGTTGTTGCTGCTGAGAGCGGAGATGGACGCCACCGCCCAACTGCAAATGGCCCTGCTACCAATAAATGTTCAGTAAATGATACTGAACATACGGTGTTAGAGGAGCTCTCTGTCTTGGAGCTTGGCAGAGGTGCACTGCAGCTGGAGAACTCACGCGGAGGAAGAAGACACATGGCGGTGGAGATGTTTGTTGCTTTGGAGGTCGAGGCGAAGGAGCACGAGAGCGGCGGGTAACTCAGTTGAGTGCGAGGAGCATGAAACGACGGAGGAGCTGCTTGCCATAGAGCTCGCATGGAGGAGCACGGCGGCCTTTGAGCTCGCTCGGAGAAACGTCGGCGAATCATACCCCTCTTCTTCACAATCGGTGTCGGGGTTGGTTCGGTGTAGACCAATCATCATGATTCCGGCCTATTTTGGCCAATAATTCTTCAGCGTCCGTGCGGGTTCTTTCTGGCTTACAACCAGCACAACTATCCGGTATGCCCTAGACTCAATGGTTAGTCCACTATAAAATATATCAGTAAATCATGCTTTTCCAAATCATGGTCAGGCTGAGCTCTAATAAGAGAGCAAAATCTAGCCCAAACCTCAGGCAATTTCTCTCCATCTTCCTGATCAAAATTATAAATTCTCTGCAAAGCAATATGTTGAGCACTAGCAGGAAAGTATTTTCGAAAGAAAACATCACGCAAGTCAATTGGACTTTTAATAGAACAGGAGGCAAATTATTATACCAAGTTTTAGCATCATCCTTTAATGAGAAAGGAAAAATTTTAGCGACAAAATATAAGTACGCATCTTGACATCATCAGAAAACACGCCACTAAGAGTAGATAACTCAGTCAAGTGTTCAACAGCACTTTCTTCTTCAGTACCACAAAAGGGTGTTTTCTCAACAAATAGCTATATGAGATAGATCAAGAAAAATCATAATCTTTATCCCTAATGTTTATAGGAGATGTGGCAAATTTAGGATCGGGAGATAGTTTATATCTAACAGCATGTTCTGCAAGCAACTTTTTAATTTTTCTTGCATCAGTAGTAGCCTTGCATTTTTCAATAAAATCATTATCAAGCTCTACATAATCTTCATCAAGATCATCACTAGAATAATCAACAGACTCAGGTGAATTAACAGGGTGTAGCAGCATTAGGAGTTTCATTATTTTCAATTTGTCTAGACTTAGCAATTGTAGCATCTAGAAAAGATCCCAATGAACCACTATCATCAAACATACTGAAACATTATCAATATTATGAGAATTTTCAGATTGAGAAATGTCGGCCGCATGACATGGCTGATCAAGGCAAGTTTATCAATCACAGAGATGGTGAATCAAAGAGCATGAGGAGATTTTCCAGTTTGTGCCTTTTCTTGTAGTGGATGGTAATATGGCGATCTTAGTATGGCGTACCTATAATGGAGAATTTGCAGCGAGCAATATCATCCCAGTGAACTTCCAAATAAAGCTAAGCTCCCGGCGCCAGAAAAATAGTCTTGATGACCCATGATACGTCTCCATAGCAGTCTTCGAGGGAAGTATTACCAATTTATTGATTAGACACAAGGGAGACAAAGAATACTTGTAAACCTTAACAGCGGAGTTGTCAATTCAGCTGCACCTGGAAACATACTTGCTCGCAAGAGTTTAGTAGTAACAGTTTTATAGCGGTAGGAATAGTGAAATAGCAATGACGGTGAAATAAAGACAAACATTAGTGATTATAGTAGCCAGCAGGATTAAAATATTGTAGGCACAGGGACGAGATGAACGGGGCGTTGCATGGATGAGAGAAACTCATGTAACAATCAAAGCGGGGGCATTTGCCAGATAATAATAAAGCAGTATCAAGTACTAATCAATCGTAGGCATGTGTTCCATATTTATTCATTATTGCTTGTAATGAGAAACTTGCACAACATCTTTTGTCCTACAGCCGGTGGCAGCGGGCCTCTAGAGAAACTACTGGAAATTAAGGTACTCCCTTTTAATAGAGCACCGGAACAAAGCATTAACTCTCCGTGAACACATGTGATCCCCTCACATCACTACCATCCCCTCCGGTTGTCTCGAATTTTTGTCACTTCGGGGCCATTGGTTAGGACAGCGACATGTGTATACAACTTGCGAGTAAGATCATAAACAACGAATATCTTCATGAATCAATAACATGTTCAGATCTGAGATCATGGCACTCGGGCCTAGTGACAAGCATTAAGCATAACAAGTTACAACAATATCATAAAAAAGTGACATCTACGGATACTAGGCACTATGCCCTAACAATCTTATAGCTATTACATGACTAATCTCATCCAATCCTACCATCCCCTTCAGCCCTACAGCGGGGAATTACCCACACATGGATGGGGGAAACATGGCTGGTCGATGGAGGGGCGTTGGGTGAAGGCGGTGAAGATCTCCTCCAATTCCACGTCCCGGCGGAGTCAGAACGGAGACTTCCGGCTCCCGAGACGGAGTTTCGCGATGTGGCGGCTCTGGAGGGTTTGTAGCATTCGGCCCCCGTGCGTTTTTAGGTTGAACCCGATAAGTAGTCCGAAGGAGGGCGTGGAAGCCGACCCGAGGGAGCCACACCATAGAGGCGACGCGGCCTGACCAGCGCCGCCCATGGTGTGGGGCCCTCGGGCCTCCACCTAACTTGTCCTTCTGGCTCCGTCGCTTCTGGGAAAATAGGGCCTTATGCATAAATTCCGAGGATTTTCCCGAAGGTTGGCTGCACAAAAACGAGACACAGAGCAATTCTTGCTGAAAACAGCGTTAGTCCATGTTAGTTGTATCCAAAATACACAAATTAGAGGCAAAACAATAGCAAAAGTGTTCGGGAAAGTAGATACGTTTTGGACGTATGAACTCCCGCAATACTGAATGACAATGGTGGATTTCAACAATCTTGGTTACCTTGACGAACCATTCGTCCTAGCGAAAAATGTCGCTCAGGTTTTCTATGTGAAGGACATGAGTAGCAAACCGAGGAAACGGAAAGATAAAAAAACGATCAGTACATCATGCGATGATCCAAAGCGCCACATTGTTCTTTCAGGGAAAAGAAACATCGTGGGAGTGGAGGACAAGGCAGACAGTCATGTCAGAAGATTATAATATGTTTGCTGAAATTCCGCCCTTCAAAGTGAACACCGACCCAAGCATTAAGTTAAATGATGAGAATGCTCCATGGATACGGCCCAATCGTAAGCAAGCGGGGACACAAGGGAAGAAATGATGTGTAATAATTTATTGTACCAAACTTTGTTGAATGAATCATGTGAATTATATTACACGTGATGTGTTTGGTGTCCATTTTCGAATGATTCGATTGATTCGAGATAGCACTGATGATACATGAAATTTGGAGTGACTAAGTCATACTCCTGCATACATGAAATTTGGAGTGACTAGTCATACTCCTGCATAAAGGAAATTTAATTGATTTAGTCATACTCGTGCCTAGGCGTATAATATGCATCACTCGTAGTCTTCATAGCCGCCGCCGTTGTCCTGGTAGTTGTCGCCTTCTAAGTTGCCGGCGTCGTCGTCGGTCTTCTTGTCACGTCGCGTAGTGGGGGCGCTCGTGGCTCAGGCGGGGGTAGCGCAGGCGGATATCGCCTGACCGTGATGTAGTCCATGGCTACTGCGATCGACCGTACCACCATGGCCAGCCGGCCGGCCTCGTGGAAGTTTCCGGGAGAGCGAGACCGTCCTCCTCACTTCTGGCGGGCGGGCGCGAGAATCAGATCAGGTACGCGGAGGGATGGGACAGGGCCAAAGCTGGTGGAAGATGCAGACGCAGAGGATGTGGAACCGAACGAGGGAAATTGTAGACTATCGGGAGCAAAATCAATTAAACCCACCCAAAAAGCTTATTGAGGCAATGAGGATGCTCAGAGGGGAGGATCAAGGTTTCCAACGAAACGGCATGTACGACAAAGCCCTCGGGGAATCCTGAACCGCGGAGGACGTGTCTGAGGCATGCCGAGGGGACATTCGATGGAAAGTAGGGTTCCCCAGAACGATGACCCGTCGGTTACAGAAGGCGTAAGAGAAAGATGGATCGGGATGCAGATGTGTGGCGAAGCTGGTAACGGAAATGGATGTGATGAAGCGTAGTGTACTAGTAGCTAGAAAGAGATGCAGCTCGGCGCAGCATGAAGATCATCAATGGATCTCGGAAGCCGGCGAGGAGAAGAGACGGGTAGCTTCCCACGGAGGCCTGTGCGGCTGGTGCCAGAACGATCGAAGTCTTGCCCGGGCATACGGTGGTGAAATTCTTACTTGGAGCCTCCTCGCTACCCCGTGGATGATATAAAGGAGATGAAAGAGTCATCTGTATTATCCTATCGGGAACATGTCCATGGAGGTAGCCATCGCGATCTTTACCACTGGAGCACTCCACCACAACAACCCATTCCAGATGGCTATGCTCGTGTCACGGTGGAGGAGATAGTCCCAGGGTTTGAGGACCTGGACATTGACATTGCTACACAGAAGGGGCGACAAGACTTGGGAATGTCCATGCTTGATTCGATGCAGCAGCGAAGAAGTTTATCAAGTTTCCGGGCGGCGCCAAGGCAAACAAGTCCCCCCCCTCGGTGGTGGTGGCGGCGGCAGTGGTGGTGGTGGTGGCTCACCTACCTGGGGGCCAGGTGGCTGTCGCCGCCCCCAATTCACCTTCGGCGGGTAAGCAGGCGCCGCCCCCCAGTCCGTCCGGCGGGTGATCAGGCGCCGCCCCCAATCCTCAATGAAAAGCAGAAAGCAGTCCTGGAGTTATTAACCCGGACCCTGCGATACCTGCAACCACAAAGATACCGAAGACCATCATAGCCTCTCCCAAGAGGTCTTGGGAATATGATGCCGAGAGTACGCGGCGGGCGCGGTACAGCTGATTTAGAGAAATGGAGGGCGAGCTGCAAGAAGAAAAGAGAGCCCAAGCAGAGTGTTTACGTGGAGCAAAAGAAGTGGGCTAAGACATTTTTGAACACACCGTCCCAAGCCGCGAAGAATCTCCTTGACGACTATGAACGTGAACTTCGTAGGCAAGCACTCACGTTCAGGAGGAAGCAGGAGGAGGCGGAGAAGCAGGAGAAGAAAAAATTTGAAATGGGGAAAGAAGTTGCCCAGCTCGGGGAACAAAGTAAACAATCGATCGCCCCGCGCATAGTGCAAGCCGCCGATCCGGATGACCCCCAAATCATAGCAGCTGCGGCAGCTGTGGATCAGCTGTAGCAGTGCCACCCAGAGCAAGCGACCAACTTAGGTATCACTCTTCTCGTGCAGTGTTAGGCCTTGATGAGGCGCCAATGAAGGACGCAGTATTTACATATGTGGCGAATGGGCCTCTCGTCGAGCCTGCGCAGGAAAATGATCTACCTCGACAAATGAAAGGTCTGCTAAATTGGTACAAGGGTTACATAAAACTTAAAAACGCCAGAGACTATATTTATGCGGATGTTAGGCCACTTCAAACATCTATTATATATTAAAAGTACATTACGCGGTCACCAGGAATTAGAGAAATCGCTAGAAAATCCCACAAAAAACAGAAACATCCAACCAACCATTAAGCTAATCAGGCAATCATTACCGTTTCAATCATTACCGTTTGATCAGAATTCAATAAAATTACCCACCAATGCCCTACATTAAATTTTCATCATACCCCTTCGATGTAATGTCTAGCTAACAGAAGTTGCAAATCAAAATCAAAACCTAAAGAAAGATACGAACTCCCGGCGTGTCCTCACGTCTTCACGCACGCCGACGTATATACGGTCGCACGCTCCACCGGCCGGCCGGCCAACCTCCTCCAAGTTCAGGATATGAGTGGCTAATATTTCAATCTTGATTTGTCTCAATCCTGATTTGCCTCATTGATAGTCCTCCAAGAGCTAGGTACGATCTAAGATTTGCTTCGTGGAGACATCCCAGATTCATGCCATGGTCTCAGGAACCGGACATCAACATCAACATTGTCAAAAACGCATGCTTCCCAGTCCCAGTCCTCGGTGCCATACATATCTAGACGATATATCTGGACCCGATCTTTGTATTCTAAGAAAAGAAGGATATCGTCTTTCTTGCAGGTGCAGGTCCTCACGCACGCGGTTGTCGCTACCCTTGAGTTCGCCTTGGTGCTCTGAGACGGCCGGCCAACTGTGATGACATGGAGTATAAGTGTGTATGGACTTGAAGCTTAGGCAGACCTGTACGTGCGTCAGCACAACCCTAAATTCTAGGCAGCAAGTGTGGTTGTGGCAGGCCAGCGCAGGCGAAGATCAGGAGCTGCCTCACGGTATAAGCAGGCAGCCGGTGGCCGCGACAACATCAGCGATATCCATGCCGGAGAAGACCAGCAAACTTGCCTCATGTGTTCTACGATTATCCCTGCAAGGAAGTGAATGACATGTCAGCCAAGAGTGTTTCATCGAATCACGGATGACCTTCTACTTACTGTTAATCTCTTTCAAAAATATTCTTTGGGCCCTAGCACTGGGAACCGTGACCACAATTTTTTTGAGTTTCTATGTCTGTAAGTTTTGCAACACAATTTTAGTCTCGACCAAAGTAGCAAACAGATGATTCATTCTTAGTCTCTACCAAAGTAGCAAACAGTTGATTCATTCTGCATATGGAGGTAAAAGGTAGTACGAGTACTATATTAGTAGCTAGGAACTATTCTGACAGCGATTTATTTGCCTTCTGTAGTTCAGTATGATTTCTCTTTTCCTGTTGGCTCTAGAGACGTCTCTAGCAATATATCTTCAGAAGTATTATATTTTCTCTTATTTTGTAGGTATGTATTCTACAACCAAGGTACAAGCATGAGGATAACATACCATGGTTTTATTGGTGACGTGAGCACTCTGGAGTATGGACTTTGGACCTGGCAATGAAGGGCTTTGTCATTTTAATTGCTTCTTCAGTAGGTATACAAAATATCACCATATCCATTCAAATGATCATGGTTGTTAGAGACATCAGGTTTTCTTTGTTTCATGATAATTATCATGGCTAAGGTGTTATCTAGGATGTTCTTTTTCTCCGATTACTCCTAGCGATAGCACATGCAGATAGTTTTTTCTTCTTTCTAACATAATTTGTGGTGTAAGTTTAATTAGGAACAAAGAATATGTTTTTCTAATGAGGCATAATAAAATAAAAGCATTTAGGTTGCATGTTTTCCTCCATTAGCATCTGATTTCTCGATCAAGCTACAACAACGTGTGACTTTTGTGATTACAAAAATAAGTAAATTTATATGGAAGGGAATTTATGGTGGAAGACATATTTAAACGATGAAAATGCATGCGATTTCTCACTATATATAAATAAGGTAGCACTATCAGTAGCGTCGTGTGGTATTGCAGCCCTGCTTGTACAGGGATGTAGAGAAATACCCACTCAAGGGTCCACATTCCACATATCCTTATAAAAGAGTCAAAATGTGACATCGGACAATGTACACACTTGGCAAAACTTTTAAAAAATACATCCCTAATACTATGGTATGAGGCTCCAGTGGCAAACAAGATATGGTTTTAGTCAATCGATAGAACTCTAAGGGATATATTGAGCATAAAAATGACAAGAGTAGCGAGAGACCATTTGGTGGAACTGGTCATATATCGGAGTGCAGTTCAAAGGTAAAGACTGATTTTATGCTATCCAACAGTTCAAAGTACTATTGATGATCTGTGATATTTTGCAGACTTGCTCTTACTCAGTTCTTGGCATGGAATCCTTGGTGATGACTTCTTTTTAAGGAATCCAATTATTGAGACCTCATGGAAAAAAATTAAGCATCATATATTAGGAAATAATGGTTGCTCAAACATCTATTTTCTGTATTTTTATTCGAAATATAGTTTCTCTATGTATTTATATACCTAAGCAATCAGAGGAAAGTATCTACAGAGATCTCTATGTTCCATAAAAGAGTGCATATTTGCGTTGAAATAGCACCTATTTTGAATTTTACTATTATTAATAACATAGTGTTTCTTTGAATACATATATGCTCAAAAGCAAATAGAGGAAATTGACTAAATAGAAGGGCATACATAATATTCATATTAAAATTTTCATACCTCTCAGGGGTACAAGACTGGCTCGCAGTGAAGCAGTTCCTCATATATTGGCAGGTTCAATTCCAATGCTTATCTTTTGTCCTTCCTGTAATCGCAAATCTTAATTGGTATCAAGTTGCTACACGCTTGATATAGCTAATAGGGTACGCTCCAACTCCATTTCACAGTTTGTTGCTAGAAATACTTTGAGTGCTAAATCAGTGTTCCACAGTCCATTCACTTTGTTCGCAGAGCTTTCCCTTTTGTCTCACATAGTGAGAGCGCGAGAACAAATCAGATGGAGTTAGTTTCATCACAAACTTTGATACTCTCTTCGTCCCATGAAAGATGTTCTAGATTTGTCCAAATTTGGATGTATGTAGGATGGAGGGAGTACTTCATATGTAGTTATTTTCCTCCACGATTTTATCCCATTCGAAATGTGTTGCTTAATTTTTTTGCCGCGGGTTTAATATTAATAAAATGAAAGCCGCATTCGGCTATTAATAAAATGACAACCGCAATCGGCTATACTGGAATATGAAACCACTAGCCCAATATTAGTAACAAAAAAGGGTTCTCATAATTGAACAATTGAATTTTGAACACGTTTTCTCTTTCTAATTAACAAAAAGCTATTCTTTCTAAAATAGATGGATAGAAGTCAGGTAATCGATATCTGGCTGAGACAATTTTAGGCTAGATCTATCCATTGAATTCGAATCTTTTGGTGCAGATAAAAAAGTATTTTCTGTATACAGGGAGAACACTGAATATCAAGCTTATGGCCTCGAATCTAAATAATAACGGAATCCTGCAGATAAGCAGTCAAACCTATGACAAAGAAAGACTAATATTGACAGTATGGCATGTTTATATATGACACAAGCAAAACTAAAACAAAACAGATTCTAACAAAATGGCATGGCCTTTTTTTTCTGAGACGGCGACCAAAACGTATAAAGTTATTAATAAATAGTTAGCACACTAAAAACTGTCTGCCATTTCCGCCTATCAGCGTGCGCCGCCACGACCTGAAACTGTTTGCCGGTAAAAGCATCCCCGTTGTGTCTGCTGATAAGTGCAATCGATCAGATCGCCGTGGCCATTAGCCAAGTGGACAGTTTGGTTGGACTTGGACTTGGGTGTTAACTGGCTCACACTCTTCCGGCCGGCCGTCCGGCATGATCCTCCAAATCGAATGCCTATTTCTCCAATTGAAGCTCGATTTGTACGCGAGGGAGAGAATTCGCGATCTAATTTTTGGGAATTCCTGGGAGCGGAGCGGATCGTTTTTACTTTCTACACTAGACTATATGGGAAACCAGTGCTGGACAGAAAAAAAAAATGGAACGGCCAGCTCTGAACCGTGGGGAAATAACTGGACGTTTCATGGAAGAAACGTCAAGAAAATTATACTGCTAACAGCATTTTTATATATAGGCCTAATGCATACTTCAAAATAAATAATTGAAACAAAATTTTCAAACTATTTCAAATTAAATTCAACGGTATATTTTTGGTGACATATAACTTATATTTTATTGATCAAATAATTAGTTAAAATATTGCCTCAAAATATGTGATAGCCTTATATATACAAAAAAAAACACTATGGTTTATTCACGACAAGTCACTTAATCATAAAGAAGTTTCATAATTACCTGCAATATACGCACAAAGGCATAAATTTTGGCCAAAAAGACCTAATTAAAACCATCTCTAAGTATTTTACACATCTACACTAGGTTAGATAAAACTAGAACCACAATTAATATAAAATACATAAATATATTGAAAAATCATTAAACAAATAAAATGCCCTATAAAGTTTACTTATGAGCCAAATGTTTATTAGACTATGTATATTTGTATATATTTAATAGACAATAAAAGAAAATAAAAAAATATCATCAAAGTGTGTACGTATCATCACTTCAAACATTACTCTATAACAATTCAACGGAATGAATTGTTCCAGCTATGAGCTAGACAAATCTATCATCAGTTGCTATGTTATGCAAGTGATTTATTAATTTCTACCCCATCTCGTTCATATATATATATATATATATATATATATATATATATATATATATATATATATATATATATATATATATAGTCCTAACTATCTTGTTGTGTACGCTATTATGCAGATTGAAGAAGCGGGAAATGCGAATAAGGCTCATTCATGATGTTGGGTTCATTGACCCACACATCGTTAATTCATATACGTTAGAACACCACCCCAGGGACGTGGAGGCAGACCTGTGGCGGTTTCTTATAAAACAGGAACTCAAAAGTGATATTCTATTTCCTTACCATTTTGGGTGAGTGTTTCTGTCTTGAGCACATTCTCTTTTGTTTACTCCATGCATGGTATGTGGCTAATCGATGAGTTATGCATGACTGTGCGTGTATCGTGTCCACAGGTTCCACTGGATTCTGCTAGTAATTCAAATTCATAACTCCACAGTTCTCGTCCACGACTCTCTGAATATGGATTCGGCGCTTTGGGGCGACATGAGAAAAAATGATGCAAAAGTAATTATTTTCATTCATTTGCGCTCTATATCGATCGGCCTATTTAGTTCATCATTTCCTAATATCAAAAGTAATTATTAATAACTCTCTTGTTCATTTAATTTTCTTTGCCTCGTAGGGTTTGGAGACGGTTCGTAGATCAAAGGTCGGTGAATTTAAAAAAGAGCTGCAATTTAAAAGGGCAAAGACTGCGCCTGGGGATATTCAGCCACCGGGGGACCAATCTATGTGGATACTATGTTTGTGAGAGGATCCGGAATCACCAACGAGCGGGAGCCGTACGAGAACAACCTCAGAGGATTAACCTCCGAGGCGGCGCTTGGTCCAGAAGCTCGCTTCTCGACCAATTCAGAGGAACTAGGCGGATGGTTCGCGAAGGAAGTCATCGATTCTAGAGGAGAACACTATGTAGAGGACGTGAACTTTATATGCACTTATAAATTATGTATGGAAACTTGTTCATGTATATGTGGTCATCCGATATTGAATATATATTGTATATTCCTCTTGAATTTTTTTTTGGTTCTAATGTCAAATTTGTTTGAAATTGTACATTCATATGCATGTATACCGTAGAATATGTGAAACTCCTTCAAAATTAAAATAAAACACAAAAATAAAACAATACAACTTAAAAAGTAACCAGGTTAGGGGAACCAGGTTAGGAGGGGGCAAAACCCTAAACCTGAAGGCCTTTAGTCGCGGTTAGCCAGAAGAACCGCGAACGCCCTGGCGCTCGCCTGCCGCCCACGTGGACGGGCCTTTAGTCGCGGTTCGTGAGGCGAACCGCGTGGGACCTTTAGTGGAATTGGTGGCATTCCCAAACCATGATCTGAATGTTTCGGAGATCTACGTTCCGCCACTCCATTAGGAGTATGGATTCCACTAGCAGGGCCATTTAAGTTATAGTCTGGCATGCCATTCTGATATGAGGAGGATTTGGTTGGAGGTGGAGGGAGAGGAGGCAGCACATGAAGCAGCTTTGCGCGAAGCTTGCCTGCCTCATCCCAAAAGAGAACTACTCCTCCACTGTAAGAATTAATGATATGTACTACCTTTTCTCCCTCCCCTAAGTGTAATTAACAGAACAGTCTTGCTTACTATGTTTAGTTTCTCCCATGTTTATTTCATCCAGAAATAAACATGGTATGAATATTTAGCTGGGTCGTTTATCGAATCTACACAGATATGGGATTTTTTTTAGCTTAACTAGTAGCTAGGGGATAGTTCAGTGTATAGATCAAGCTTGTGAATAAGTATAGTGATTTTCATCACATGAAATATCATAATCAAAGGGAGCTAATAAGGTCTATTGGCGTTCAATATTGTTGGGACATGTGGCTTTCCTCATCAATTAATGGGAACGTACGACGTACTACATCCTTTCTCTTAAGCAAACTTATATACAAAAAAAAACCTCGGAGGGGTAGTACAAACTTCGCCAACGGTGCCTATCATATTTTAGCCTTACGTCCAGGTGTGAATACTGATACTGAAGGAAAGTCAAGTTGAATTTGCTATCCTAGAAATTGTTACTCTCAACCCGATTTCATTTTTCTGTATATTTTGAGAAAAATCGATAAAGCACGATTTATTACTTAAAAGGACTACATATTTTGAATTTACACACAAGTTTTCACGAATATCTAATGTCATGTTTGGGATTTGCAAATTATGTGTTCGAAACTTGCATATCTAAACTGCGAGGTCTACAAATAAATGAAAGGCACAGTAATAAGAGGCGCACACCCCTCTAAAAATTCAAGTACTATTTTGGTTGGTGACACAATGAAGTCGGGCTAGGGGATAGCTAGCCAAAAGTGGACAAGGCTGTTGCTCCACAATCGTCTTTGGTGTGCTGATCGCCCCAACGCCGACGTTTGCCCAATGCTTACTTCTGTCCTCTTTGCCTCAGAAGCTTGGAGACTTCACAGCACCTCTTTTTCGAATGCCCTTTCACCAGGAGGATTTGGGCGGCGGTGGCTAACTGGACGAACTGCTCCTCCCTCGCTTCCATGTTGGGAAGCAGCGACGACGCCTCAAGACGTTTGGCAGCTTATGATGCAGCGATCGACCGCTGCACATAAAGAAGGGCTGAGCTCGCTCTTTACGCTGGTCTGCTGGAACGTTTGGAAGGAACGGAATGCGAGAATTTTTCGTCTCAAATCAGCAAACTTTCAGCTGATCATTGCCTGGATCCGTGATGAGGCGCGCCAATGGAGCTTCGCCAACGCTAAGGCCCTTAGAAAGCTGTGTTTCGAGCCGCCATGATCATCGGGTGGCTCCCTCTCCTTTCTCCTTTTTTTCTTTTTCTCTTGTCTTCCCTGCCCTCATTGATCGTGTAGTTACACATCGATGGGTCAATTGTAAAGTTTTTCCCCCTGCTAATCAATGAAATCCAGCGTGCTGGTTATTTCAAAAAAAAAAAAAGATACATCATATTCGTAATCACATTTAATATCAACATATGGTTCTTTTTTTCTATATGATTAACGCATTTCAAAAGTCAAAATATTTTGTTAAAAAATGTCGCATGTACATCTCAACGTTCTACATGCTCGCGTTTAGATTCTCAAAATTCCAAATGAAAATACGAAAGCAGAAAGATTTTAGTTTTTGCTATAAATTAAGGATTTTATCTTTTTTTTATTTTGTAAAAAATTAATTTTTTAAATTGCATCATGCATAAAGATTACTATCATTTTTACCCGTTTTTTAAATTTTCAAATTTTAGGTTTTTAGCAGCACAAAAAAATTATTTAATTAATTAAAAAATTAAAAATAATACAAATTAAAAAGTTAATGTTTATTTATTTATTTAAAATTATTATTACATCATTACTTTTGTTTATTAAAATAATTATTTGAAATTCAAACAATAAAGAAATGTGACATCGACCAACATGTTAATAGGATTGATATGATACTAGTATACATACATGCGTAGCGAAGCACTTGGATGCGAGACGGGATGGAACTCGAAAGTTAAGCGTGCTGGTAGTGCTAGAGTAGTGGGAGGATGGGTGGCCGAGCGGAATCGACGGTACCTCGGAGGAGGATCCTCACGAGGGGAGAAAGAAGTAGGGGCCACATGGGGCGGAGTGCACACGGGACGGTGGTACGCGAGTTACCCGGCTTCGGAACACCTGCACGGCCTACTGCTGCTTGTCCGGAATTATCTGGGCGCTTGCGCGTTGTTACAATGGTTGTGGTTGTGCCTCTAGGGCTCCCGGGATCCGGCTTATAAAGGCGCACGGATCTAGGGTTTACATGGAGGAAGTCCTAGCCGGAATACAAGTTGCCTAACTACGGTACAATATCTTGGCACGTCAATGATCCGCCTTCCTTATGGTCGTACCGGATCCGGATACTTTATGAGCCTCCAATTCGGCCTCCTTCGTAGGTCGGTTAGGATCCGGCTCCGGGTTCCCGGGCTGGACTTCATCCTTCTTGGTCAACAGCCGGGCCGCCCGATGGGCCCATGCCACCATCACCGTCTACGTAGGCCACCGGGCTTGCGGATCTAGGCCATGTCGGCCCGATATGCCACCCACCAAAGTATACCCACAACGGTAGCCCCAGTTCTCAGAGATTCATCATTCTTGAGTCTTCAAACAACTAGAGACGAGAGAATCTTGAAGAGCTTCCAAACTTTCTTGTTTCCGATATCATTTACAAAATCCTCATCTCACTCCATTCTCGATAATGTAACCGGAGTTGCACCTTTCCAGCGCACAACTTCCTATTTTTCCCATGCTAAATTTTCGAATGCGAAT
>JAUUTY010000134.1:0-82809 GCA_030979885.1 Lolium multiflorum
AGAAGGCCGTCTCTACTTTGATGAGATGAGATTGTTGTACAATATGCATCCCCGAATTGAGCACTATGGCTGCATGATAGATTTGCTGGGCCGCAGTGGACATCTTGATGAAGCTATGGATCTTGTGCGGACCATGCCAATGCAGCCAAATGCTATCATATGGGCCTCCATCCTGAGTGCTTGCAGGGTTCACAAGGACGTTGACCTAGCACGGAATGTTGCAGATCATCTTCTGAAGCTAGAGCCAGATGAGGATGCTGTCTATGTTCAGATGTATAACATTTACATCGATTCTAGAGAGTGGGAAAATGCATCAAAAATAAGGAGATTGATGGAAGACAGGGGTGTTAAGAAGACTGCTGGTTACAGCTCAATTGCTGTGGCTGGGCAGGTGCATAAGTTTATAGTTGGTGACCGATCACATCCACAGATAATGGAGATCATTGCAATGATGGAGGAGATCACACATAGGTTAAAGTCAGTGGGATATTCACCTATCACGTCGCAGATAACAGTTGATGTTGATGAGGAAGAGAAAGAGCAGGCACTGCTGGCACACAGTGAGAAATTGGCCATTGCTTTTGGCCTCATTAGTCTAGCACCAAACCTGCCGGTTCACGTCATAAAGAACCTCCGGGTCTGCGAGGACTGCCATTCTGCAATCAAGCTGATTTCAAAGCTTTGGAACCGTGAAATCATTGTTAGAGACCGAAGTCGGTTCCATCACTTCAGGAATGGAGCATGTTCTTGCAATGATTTTTGGTGATTTTTGTATGGCGTTGATCCTGGTGTTACGCTTCAAGGATGAGGAAACATTTAAAATAAAACTATTTTACCTTCAGAATAGCTTTCTGGTCTTGATTTCCAGTGGTCAAAGGTAGCCTTTCTTCTCTTAGATGTGCCATCTAAAGTAGAATGATTCATCATATTCATCTTCTGATAGTAGTAGCTACTTTATCAGGAAAAAAGGTGATTACACACCCATAGTCCAGGTGGAGATCCAAGTGAGGGAAGTGAATGTTATTCATGGTTTTATCGTGACTTCGAAGCTAAGTGTGTGTGCGGGGGAACAGGCCTTTCCATGGACTCCGGTGGCTTCTTTTCTGCGGCACTTCAGAGTTATAAAATGTAGACAAGTAGGTGGCGCATCCGTGGCCCTGCTGTCGCGATTTCATCATCCTCACTCAGCAAGGCAAAGTAAAATTCGTTTTGCCGCCTCTACCGAGGTCAAGAATTCACTTTTATGGAACTGCAAAGCACATGGTGAAAATGTGAAGGGAAAAGAGCTGCAGGCATGCTGATATATGTTGGAAAAGAAAGAGTGATACCTAGGAGGAAGTACATCAATTTAATTCAAAGTAGAGCTGAGGATCAAACCGAGGCTTGGTAGGCCATCATCTGTGGTGCTGCTAATCAGCAGCCCCTAGGTGACTTCTCTAGATGTTGGGAGAATACATCGAGCCACCATTTTGCAGGTATCAGACTGCTTTTACAATTATGCAGGCAAGAAAAAAAATGCTGCGAGGATTAAAGAAATGACATGTGGGCAAGAAGCCAAGAAGAGAAGGTTGGTGTCTATGGCTTGATCTGGATGAGCCGTGTAAGTTTAGTAGTGCTTGAGATGGAAAGCATATCAATGCGATAGTTGGTTACTCTCTCCATCCTAGTGATTTGGCAAGAATCTGATCCTTGCACCTCATTATTCTTGCTGCTGATCTTTATTTGTATGAATGCCAGTCGTATCCTTGATTGTTCCCGCGGGTCTGAACCTTGAGCAATGCTTCCATGCTTGAGTATGGATGGGAACTGGACTTGCTTCTGTATGCTTATCTTCAGCCATCTGTGTCCATCTTGGCTTCACTGGAGTGTGGAGTTTCAGCTCTTAATCTGGGTTATGTGTCGTTGATTCAGCTGTTTGCCTGAACGTTGCAGCAAACTGTTGTGTGCTGAACATATAAGGGTACTGAAGCAAATGAGAAAAGTCATTGCAGATCTGAGTACAGGCAGAAGCTAAATGAGCTTGGTGTAATGTTACTGCAGTGCAGGGAATGGGTGGAGCATTTCGGTGTGGTGGGATGGGGTGGTCTGGTACGGTACAGGAGAGCTGGTGCAGGAAGATGCTGGCATGAGCCTCTCCACTTGACCCACTTTTGCAATTTCTTTTGGCATAAATTCTTGTCTCCAAAGCTTATAATGCGCCCTTTGTATTATATAATTTATCCTTCACCAGCAATCTGGTTTCTATTTTATGGTCTGATTGTGACTGAACTGAACTGATAGCCGCAAGCCGAATATTCTGCACATTCGCTTGACTAGATACTACACCAGATACATTTGTGCTTGAAAATAAAGTTACATTGTCGTACATCTTATATATATTCTATTTTTTGTGCATATTTGGCCAATTAGTAAAGGTTAATTACATCCATTTATAAGAGGCTCTAGTGTGAGGCAAAAGCTTCTTTTTATAAGTTTGCAGAGCATGATATAGGGCACTGTATTTGATAGCAGATTCTGCGCAAAAAAGCCTCATCACTAGCAGTGAATTAGGGGAATCCGGGCCATGGTCTTTGGCTCCTTTCTCCCTTCCCCACACCACTAGTTGTTCCTTTTTGGTCCCTTTTCCCAGCTGCTCGCGTAGCCAACAAGACCGGATCAATCGATTTCATCACAGCTCCCACCGTGCCCTAGCAGCCGCCGCCGCGCCGTACTTTAGCGTCACCGCCGCCGCCCCCATCCCCACCCACACAAACCCCAGCCTCGCACGCCGCCATCGCCGTTCCCCTTCCTCCTCGCCGGGACATCGCGTCCCTGCCATCTCCACGCCGTCCCAGCCTCTGTGCACCGGGTTCTGAGGTATCAGGTTGTTTCCAACCAGCGATGGGTTAAACGCCGTCTAGATCCGCCCCTGGTCTCGTCTCAGCGTGGTTCTCGTTTCTTCCAGGGAGAGCGAAAGGGAGCCGAGGAGGGAACTTAGGGCTGGAGGAGGGAGCTCGACGCTATGTCGGGGGAGCACGTCCGCAAGGTCTCTCGCCAGGACATACAGCTCGTCAGTAGCATTTCACACTGACAGTACCTCTGCTCTGCTCTGCTGCACTTCTTGCTTCATGTGCTTTGTTTTTTTGCTTATTCCCCATCCATCCAAGCTAGCTAGGGTCTTGAGTTAATCTCGTATATGGCTTCTTTAGTGCTTGTCGACAGCCAAAGTAGCAACCGATATTCGCGATTTTGTTTGTGAGATGAGACCGGTTCTACTTGTTTTTTTGCATATTATATAGTTAAAATCACGGCATGTTTACTTGTATTGTGTCGATAACTCGTGTTGGTAACAACTGCTGTGCAGGTCCAGAATCTTATAGAGCGATGTCTCCAGCTCTATATGAGCCAGAAAGAAGTGGTTCATACCCTCTCCCATGAGGCCAAGATAGAACCAAGCTTTACTCAACTTGGTAATATTATACTCTCAAAAGTATTTTCCAGCTTACTAGCTATATGAGGTCCCAGAATCGATAAACAATATCATAGTTCATACATAGTTGGCTGGATGGCTGAAAACCATGGCACATTCTCGTTTTGCACAAGCACATAAATAAATGCTTAAGGTAGAAACTATAATTCCGATGTTGCATCAAGAATTGTCATGTGATGGTTAATCAACTGTTCTTCCTATAATCCCCTTCGAAAATGTTCTGTTCCCCACTTTTTTACCTCAGAATTCATTAGTGAGATTTTCTATTATAATGGAAACATCACTTGCGAACCAATTATGTGTCTTTATATGTGCATTCTTATATATTTATGCCAACGGAGAAAAAAATATTTGTTCCAATTCGTACCTTAAAATTGTATAACTTGACAACACAATACAAGCATGAGCAGAACGTGTGTGTGGGTGTATAAATTCAGTCCACAGGCCCATAATGTTGACATTGTTATCATAGAACACAAACAGGACATCATTTCCACCTATTTCCAGTTCCATATTCCGATTGTTTGAAGAGTGCTTCGTGATGAGGCCATTAAGGGTTACTAATGGACTGTGGGTCCATTAGCATGATAAAGTATCTATTAATTGCATCCAGATGAAAATGTTCGAACCTGTAAACTAGCACTGGCATGGACAAACTTCGCTGACGCCACAAGCATTCTCTTTGACCCTACAAAATATTAAAACTTGCTCCATTTTTTAGTTCTTTTAAAATGAGTAAATTGCGTGATGGGTCGTCAAATTTATTGAATCAGTTCGCTTGGGTCTCCCAAAGTGCACTTCAATGCCCCTAATGTGGAAGAAGTTGCTCATTAGCCCTCCCAATCCCACTGCTGCGGCTTCTCTTGTTAATATGGTTAACCCACCTTGTGGAAGAGATAGAGCCAAAGGTTTTTGCAAATTTGCTGAAACCCCTTCTGATCTACATAAAGCGCAAACACATCAAAGACTTCTCTTTCACCCCCATTCTGTTGCGGACAGTGCTACCGGGCGGCTCTGCATATTGGTCCTGTCTGTGCGGCGGCTAGTAATGGGTTGGGCAAACGAGCGCATGAAAGCAGTGAAACACGCTGCCCTCCTAATCATGACGTGACGACCGTGTCAAAACTTTCTACTACCACAAATACGTGCAGTAGCAGTCACCCAAAGTTCGTCTGTTGTGTACTCTAGAAATAGTATCGATGCCATCCTTTACTTTTTACATGTCCATTGCCTGGCTACGAAAAAATCCAACGATCTGAATAACACTTTCTCTCCCCAATATAGTTGCCAGATTAAGTATTATTACCTGCTGGATTACTACTTGCAAATTTAAGTAGGGGTAGTTTTTGGTTGCCCGATTAATTAGTCCTAGTTGCCAGGTTAATTACATTTTATAATTGCCCGATTACTAGTTGCCAGGTTAATTAAGACTAATTGCCAGGCTCAAACCACCTAATTGCCTGATTAATTAACCTAGTTGCAAGGTTTTTAATGCACCTAATTGCTGGATTGATAAGCAAGGTCGAGAACTCCTGGCAGCCGCCGCCGCTGAGCGCTTGTTCATTGTTCCGCTGAAACCACCGCGAAGGTCTGGGACTCCTGTCCGTGGCTCGATGTGCTTGTTGGAGCGAGCCTCCCCAGTCCGTGCTTGGCAGCTTGGCGACCTCCGGCTCCGAGCTCGCAGCGACATCTGCCTCACCCGCTGCTCGACGGCGGCAGACTCCCCGCTGCTACGTGCTGCTCGACGGTGGCGGCAGACTGCCCGCTGCTCCGTGCTGCTCGATGGCGGCGGCAGAGTCGCCACTGTTCCGTGCTCGGCGGTCTCCCCCGCTGCTCCGAGCTAGGCAGCGGCGACAGCGGCCTCCTCCGCTGCACCGTGCGTGCTCGGTGGCGGCCTCCCCTGCTGTTCCGTGGTGGCGTCCTCCTCCTCTGTTCCCTCTCGCTCTCAGCGCTGCTTCTCGTCCTGGTTTTCAGAAAGGTAACGTGTGGTGGAGGGCTCACCTGATGGGATAAGAAGCAAGTGGGGCTGAGGCAGCCTGAGGGGCTAAGAAGTGACCAGTCATTAGGGGTAATTGATGCGTTTTTCCTAATACAGACCGCCGCAAGGAAGCGCCAGAGATGCGGCGCTTGCATATAGATTTTCCCTCTTGTTGGTGAAGAGCCATGCTGTTTTAGTTTGTCTCAGTGAGTGAATCGAACACTGTTTATTTAATCACCTAATAGTTACAATCACTAGTGAAGTTCAAAAGTAATTGCATCCTCTAGGAAATTTTGCTATTTCAGTTTGATTGAAGATAAACTGCGAAGTAATTGTAATGTATTGGCTGTTTGTGGATGTATAACTAGTACTCCCTCCGTTCCATATTAGTTGCCGCTGATTTAGTTGTAGGATGGCACCAACTTACTATGATCTAACAGCCTGCCATTGACTTCCTGAACTGGCAATAGGTTTTATTAGTTACAAGTGCATGTATAACTAGTAATCAATGGGATACTAAGCTCCCTATAATACTTAAAAAGTATTTGGCAAGTCAATTTGGCGTGTATGTAGGTGTATATCACAGTTCTGCTGTACAAAAATCACAAAGAACTTCTGTAGTTTTCGAATGTGTTTGTGCAACGTGTGGTGGAGGGCTCACTTAGAACTGCTGGTGGGTTAAAGGACATATGATGACTTGTGGCACATCAGGGACCTAAATATGCACTTTGCGAGTACATGGACCTAGATGAACCACCCCTCCAACGTGTGTTTCTTTTTTTGTCATTTTGATTGTTAATAGTTCTTCCCTACTCTCTTCATTTCAGTTTGGCAAAAACTTGAGGAAGAGAACCCTGAATTTTTCAAGGCATACTATTTGAGGCTGATGCTTAAGGATCAAATAACGGCCTTCAACAAGCTTCTTGAGGATCAGTTCCAACTTATGAATAAAGACTATTCTTCAGCGGTCCCTTCTATGCCTCTTACTAATGGCTCCAACTCCACAGCATGTAAGGAATTATTTTTCAAGCATTAGAGCAACTGTTTGTCTTTATATGGTGTGATAATGCAATTTCTGTCATCATTTTTGTGAATTTAGAAACAAGTACACAACAGTCTAAAAAACTCTCAAGTTTATGTATACAGCTGTGTTGTTGGTGCGTACACACTTTCCACGTTTTATTTACTTGCTGGTGAATGACATTTTATCATGGTCCACTGTTTTCCATCTTTCAGTGAAGCAAGATCCGTGCTTTTTACCAGAGTCTGGTCCCGGTGTAATGCACAATGGAGGTTCAGGTGGTTTATCAAATGGAGCACCATCTAGTGATCAGTTAATGTATGGTGGTAAAGACTTTCACGGTCCTCATAATGGTTTGAATGCTTCAACCAATGTTCTGCCAGCACAGAATGCATCCTCTTTGCTGTTTGGTGCCGATAATGGTACAACGATAAAGACAGAGTCAGGCTATTCAACCAATGCTGATTTTACTTTCTGTGGGAATGCTTTCCTCGAATCATGCCAATCAATTGGTGATGCATCTGGTGGTTCATTTAGCAGTTCAGAGTTGAACGGGCAACCACTGAATGATTCAATTATTGATATGGAGTCATCATCATTTGGCTTCTTGGGCCAGATTCCCCGGAATTTCAGTTTTTCAGACTTGACAGAGGGCTTCAACCAAAATACAGGTACAATCATGGGATAAAGTTTACTATTGCTTCTCTTTCATTTTTGGTTACCTTTTCCCCTGGCTGTCCATTGGTTATGTACATTATGTGTGTTACTTTTGTCACCTGCAGAAATATTAGAGAATTATGGTAGGTCACCCTTTCTCCCATCTGAGCAAAATAATTTCTCAGATTCTACAGGTGGAGAGCATACAGGTAATTCTACATCCAACCCATGAATTTATTAGCACATACCACCAGCACCACTGCAATCTCTTCTCCCTGAAGGTTCTCTTGCACTAGTTTTGCGCCTGCCTCTTTGCGTGCTCATTTGTCATTGCACGTTTGTGAGGTGCTATATGGACATCCACACCGTGGGTGCATGTTAGAAGTGTGCTATTCAGTTACCGAACACTTCTTGAGAGAGAACTCACTTTATCATCCATAGTTCTTCTCTCTTCTTTTTCTTGTGTGGCTAGTATTCTCCCGTGCACAAAACATGGGGTTCTATACTTTTGGTTTACTCACGTCTCATGGTATGTGTGCAGGCTGAGCAGCTGTCCATCATTTTGTACATATTCATGGAGAATGGAGCAACTTTTGTGTTTAGCTTTTCCCTTGTTAGTTCTGATGTCATGTAATGTGGTATTATGGGATGAATCGTAACTCCCATCAGATGGTACAATAGATCTGTCTTGGTATGCTTGCTTGATGGTACTGTAGTTGTGCCTTGTACATTGATGTGCTTATGTAGTATATCAATAGTAGCTTGATGTTGAATTCACGAGTTCATGAGTACATGCTCTTGTCTAACATGCTCAAGAGAAATTCATTAATGTCAAGTGAATGCAGAAATGAGAGTTTAATTTGTGATGGCTATAATGAGAGATGTTTTTTTGGGGGCTTTGTTTCTTATTACATGCAAATATTTCTTGATCCCGGCAGTGCTTTTTTACTTTTCAATCGGAATAAAAACAGATGTGTGGTTAGTGCAGATTTTCTTTGGAAGCCTAGGATACAATACCCTCTTAATCGGAAGAAAAACAGATGTGTGGTTAGGGCAGATTTTCTTTGGAAGCCTCGGATACCCTCTTATAAGATTCAGAAATGACATTCATGCAATTTTTTCTTATCGCCTGTGCTCTTCTCCTCGGTGCTTGAGCTCAACTGTTGCACATGCAGAGTGATAGAAATCAGATGAAGTTGCAATCAGAAAAAGGAAAATAACTAATCATACACTGCATGCAGTATTTGTTAAGAGCTAGCTTTGGAAAGCTGCATTGGCGTTCTGCACCCAGGGCGCGCCGGACCGGAGTGGGGGTCGAGGACGTCGGGGTGGAGGTCGTCCTTTTCAATGCCACACCTTGCTCAGCTTGCACAGGAGAGAGATCCTGCAAATATCCTGTGGTTAAGGATTCCTTAGAGCATCTCCAGCCTGCCCCAAACGGCGCCGGATCGAGTGTTTAGGGCGTGTTTTGCTCGTGCTGCTGTCAGTAGGACGTCGCTTCCACGTACTGCTCCTCAAACGCTGCCCTCAATCAGAAATTCAAATAGTTTGCATTCAAAGAGATAGTTTCCACAGACGCGTAATGTAGAAAGTGCTGATCAGCACTGGCGCGCGATCATATTGGCATGTGCATCTGGTGCATGAGGTCTAGAAGAAGGGGGTTAGCGACGCCAGATCTGATGCGACGTAGTCTATCGATCACGAGTGAACTCGTCGTGTTGTGCCCGGGTGTGTATGCTTCATTCTGCCTGTCACCAACGCGACGTTGTGTAGCAGATGCCGTCGAGACGCGTCTGCTGCCTCTGCTCCGGGTTAGCTGAGCTGCGTCGCGCCGCCGATTCACGCTCGGGCCGCCATTTGGTTTCTCATGTCGCTTCGAGGGACTGCCTTTTGAAGAAGTTGTGCGCCGCCCGCGCCCGGGAAGAGTGACATTCTTCTGCCGACATTCTCGCAGGACATGTCGTCCCCATGTTATTTGAGCTCCATTCTCTCCTCTTCGCTTCTTGAGCACCTCCACCCACCTTTCGTCGGCCTTTGTCCTGGGGAGGAGGGCGGTCGACACAGATCTCACTGAGATTTCGTGATCGAGTCGTTGCCTTCTCGGACGACGCAGGTCGGATACATGCCTTGGAGGCCTTGTTGCCTAAGAGGACATCCCGTGACGCTGCTACGGTGCATCAAGATCAATGGCGCTCTTTCCTTTCGACAACGACAAAGGTCAACCGCCATTTCTCGTTCATCTTGAGCTTGCTATAGCAATGCGTCAGCGTGAAAGATTTATGTGCTTCCGGTACATATCCATGGCCTTATCAAACTAACCAAAGGAAACGACATCATTTCATCGAACAAAATGTAGGCGTTGTAGATTATCTAAGAAAGAGTCGTACCATTTGGTTGATGTCGACGCCGCTCTCGCCTCTGGTCTCGATCTCGTGATGGAACCCATGGAACATGTTCACTGACGCCTGGATGATGGCCCATCGCGTCGACATTGCCTTTTGGCTCCTCTTCATTGTCACTTTGTTGTAGTCGTTGTTGATCAACTTGCACTCATCGAACTCGGCCTTGATTCTCGCTCAATACTTCTCGCACTTTTGGTTGGCGCCGATGATGGAGTCATGGCTCACCGTTGCCCACGACTCGCAAAGACATTGATCCTCCAGAGGCGTCCACTTGGGGACTCGTGTGCCCGACGCCTTCTCTTCTCTTCTTCTTCTTCTTCTCCTTCTTCTCTCATTATAGTTTCTGTATATGGACCTCACACTGACGGTGATAAGTTGCAGTTGCAGTTCCTCCAATCCTTTTCTGCCAGAATTAACCTCATTGTCCAAGCTAGTGACACAAAACAGCCGCAGAACCATGGCTGCTTGTGGAGGCTTTATCAACAACCATCGCCTGCAAGACCTGTACCTAAATGGCACAAGGTACACCTGGAGCAACAAGCAAAATGTTACAGCTATGGTGAAGCTAGACAGAGTTCTATTTTCAATGAACGATGGGATGAAGCTTTTCCTAACTGCATGTTACATGCCCTGTCCTCTGAAATGTCTGACCACTGCCCTGTGCTCCTCACTTGCAATGCCAACTTCAAACCAATGCGAAGATTCAAGTTTGAGAATTCATGGGCTCGGAGAGAGTACTTCCTGGACGTTGTCAAAGCTTTTTTTCGATAAAGGAGCTTTATTACTTTGGCAAGCAATTACATCCAGCCTCCGCATAACCAGGATGCACACAGCTGTTTTGTTGTCTCAAGTCCAAAAGGATAAATAATAAAAACTAGGCGAGATATATATTGGAACGATGAATCATATAACGCCTGGGGTGGTGGGGCTTCAATCGGTAGACTATGCTGCCACCCACAGGGGAAAAGTATCCCTCGTCGTAGCCTCCAACCGTGTACAGACTCCGTAAAGAGGTCGTCGGTTCTCCACTTGCTGTAGAGGTAACCATGAACGGAATATGCATCTGTAGATGACCTGCAACAAAGAACAATTTTTGTTATTAAAGATCTTGTCATTTCTACATAGCCAAAGCGCCCATAACCGCTAGCGCCCCCACCCTAAGAAGCAACTTAAACTTTGGAGCTGATACCATGAAGCCAATTGCCAAAGACATGACACTAGTCGGAGGATACAAGGTAGACGTTACTTGGATGACTGACCATATAGTCTCGCAAACTGGCACCGGAAGAATAAGTGTTTGATTGTTTCGTCCCGATGACAAAAACGTGTACTTCCATGCCAATTCCGCTTAATAAGATTGTCTTTGGTGAGAATAACTCCTTGACGAAGATACCATCCAAAATTTTTAATTTTAATTATCTTCATCTTCCAAATCTTCTTATTGTTGTCATTGGTAAGTCAGAAAGAAGGATCGCATTGTAGAAAGATTTTACGAAAAAGGTACCATCTACATGAAGGTTCCATTCAAATTGCCCTGTTCGTGTGATAAATGAATATCTTCCGAGCCGTTGAATTGTGGTATTCCACAAAGTCTTTGTCCAAGTAAAACCCGTCTGAATCGTCACATTCGAGGAGGTGCCATTGCTAGAAATGGTATCACCTGACACGAGCAATCCCATATGTAGCA
Source organism: Lolium multiflorum (assembly GCA_030979885.1). Taxonomy (NCBI): domain Eukaryota; kingdom Viridiplantae; phylum Streptophyta; class Magnoliopsida; order Poales; family Poaceae; genus Lolium; species Lolium multiflorum. The sequence goes on from JAUUTY010000134.1 coordinate 11,215, forward strand.
GATACTGCTCACTTAAGGGTGCATTGTCTGGCCAAGCATCTTCCCAGGAACCGTATATGTGCTCCATTCCTGATTGAGAAAGTCCCATGGCGAAAAAATACATTTTTTTGTCGCCATAAGACCAGAAGTGAGAATCCCAGGTTTCAAACCACTTGGGATAATATCTTCGAACCGATATATTTCGAAGAATAGTTTGCCAAGTCCCATCCTAGCAGCTTAACAGCTATTTACCCGAAGAGCTGAATTCTTGACCTCCATGTCATGAACTCCAAGCCCTCCCTTGATCTTTGGGACTACAAACTATACTCCACTTAACTCGATATTTCTTTTTTCTCGCTGTCCCCTTGCCAAAAGAATTTGGATCGATAATAATCGTTTATGCAGAATTCCTTTTGGTAGGATGAAGAATGATAATATATACAGTACCATATTTGTGAGTACCGAATTACTGAGTACCAATCTTCCTCCCAGGGACAACAATTCTACCTTTCCAACTACTAAGGCGTTTTGTAATCTTTCTTCCACTAATTTCCATTCCGTTAAGTCTCCGATAATGAATCGAATACCCAAATAACGAATAGGAATTGCCTGTCTAATCCAACAAAATCAGATATTGTGAGTCAGATTTGCTTTGGCACATCAAACAGAACACCCGCTTTTATGAAATTGATTTTCAATCCTGACAACTGCAAAAGCCTCCAAAATTAATTTCAGATTTTGAGCTTTTTCAAGATCATATCCATAAACACCTGTATCGTTTGTGATATTTGGAAGCATAGATAAACCACCATCAACCATGTGGACTCACTCCTTCAATCTGGCCATCAGCCTTGCCCCGCTCTATGAGTATCGCTAGCATATCCGCATGCCAATGTTAAACAACATCGTGATAACGGATCCCCTTGGCGTAACCCTTTTCGTGTTTGAAACAGTGGCCGGTGTCATCATTAACCCGGATTGCGACACTACCTCCATACACAAATCATTTTAGCGCGCCACTCTGGAGAAAAACCCTTCATCCTGAGTGTGTGTTGTAAAGACCATTTAACTTTATCATACGCCTTTTCAAAATCTAGTTTTAAAATAACCCCATGTAATTTCTTAGAATGCATCTCATGTACTGTCTCAAGGATAGCCACCCCATCAAGGATGTTCCTTCCTTACATAAAGGCTGTCTGTGGCTGGACAACATGATCCACAACCGTATTAAGTCTAATGGTGGCCACTTTCGTGAAAATCTTGAAACTTACGTTTAAGAGGCAAATAGGTCTATACTGTTGAATCATTTCTGCCTCATTAACTTTAACAAGATTACTTCACCAAAATTAGACGAAATAAATTCTAGTTGTCCAATGTGTAGGTCACTGGAACAAATCTAGAAGGTCCGATTTAATCGTATCCTGTTTGATAAAACTCGACTGAAAACCATCAGACCCGGTGTTTTGTTGTGTCTAATGGAAAATTGCCTCTCTCAACCTCTTCTCAGTGAGAAAGTGTTAGTAGAATATTTTCTTCCATAGAACTGTATATCAGTCTGCTAAGCCTCATTATGAAGTTTCCTTCTTCCTGAGGACCAAACAGACCTTTATAATAATACTTTTCTATGTTTCTATATGGCCTTCAATCAACCCTTCATCTTGAATAAGAGAATGAATACCATTTTTTCCGATGTCTCCCATTGGCTAAGCCATGGAAATATCGCGTATTTGAATCTCCTTCCAAAATGATATGGGCCTTGGAACGTTGATACCATTTAAGCTCCTCTTCGAAGAAGACTCGCCATCTGCGCATTTGATTGATTTTTAAGTTCAATCTCTTGCATAGACAACGGTCTAACCTCCGCAACAGCCTCAAGCTCATCAATTACATTTGATAAGCGAGCCTTCTTTTTAAGAATACAGAATTTGATGGGCAGCCCAACCAGAGAGATGTTTCATGCATTGTCCGCATCTTATTATTCCATCTCAGAATTGGAGTGCTGCCCCCGACTGGTCTCTTCCAAACCTTATTAACCATATCATGAAATCCCTCTCGATGTAGCCAGCCAAGTTCAAATTTGAACGGCCGTTTACAAACGGGTCGGGGATTCCCAGTGGTTAGGAGGATGGGAGCATGGTCAGCAGTTTTTCTATACGTTCTAGTGCACGGACTGAGACCATAGGGTATTTATTTTCCCATTCGGTATTCATCAACACGCGATCTAGTTTCTCGTATGTGTCTTATGCACAAGGGGTTCAAGTAAACCGTCGATAGACATAAACACTCCTCTAAATCAAGACACGACAAAGATTAAGCAAACAAGAAAGGCCAATGTCCATCGAACGTGCTCTTTACTTTTTCGTGAGGAAATCTCAACAATTAAACGCTTCCATTAAAATCGATAAGGACATTCCTTGTAAGATTTACCAACTCACGAAAGTCAGCTTTAAAAAGCATCCTAAGCACTATTACACAAGAACAGACTATGCGAAACCGTCTCCGCTTTATTCTGGCGTCGAAATAATGTGATACTTCATCAGAACTAGCTAAGACAGTCATGGTATCTTATACAGACGCCAAGTAAAATGCCACCGGACCTATCACGAGGCGGGCGAGGAAACCACTGAAAGTTAATCCCGCCTCCGACGCCGGCCGAGAAAACTTTGTATGAATTTCATTTCACCCGTCTCCATATAGCAATGAAATCTAAATCATAATTTCTACAACCATCGGCAATGTGGGAATGTTTAGCCAAGTCACCAAGACCTCTGCTATTCCGAAACATGCCATTCATCGAGAAAATATTTTAGATTTAGTATTCTTGCTATATCTACGAGATTTCTTTCCAGCCGACGACCGAGAACCACGTTCAGAAGCTTGTAGATCATAACTAAGCTCCACGTGTTCTAAATCGACTTCTGAAATATTACCAATAATAGCCGAGAGAAGCTGACCATCTAGGATGTCATCATCTTCCTCATCGTCTACTACTGTTGTTTCATGCCCAGTGAAAACATTCGGAACAACCGTTAGACGGTCAAGCTCCGTCTGCCTCAACACATTACCAAACTGAAATCTCATCGCACCTACTACCTATTAACTCCTATGCTACCCACTGCAGCTGAAACACGAGCATCTGAAAACGAATTAAACGACTTGGATGGTTGCTTATTACCTGCCGTGTCGAGGTTCTTCTCATCCTTACGCCGCATGGCTCTCTGCATGGTGTCCTCATCCGTCGGCCCCACCCCATCCACCGCAAGAGCGTACCTCCCACTCCGCCTCACCGTCGGTTGAACAACGCGAGGAGGGACCGTGGGTGGCGGCTGCTGCATGGTGGATACCGGCGATGGAGAAGTCGAGGGCGGTGGAGACCAAGCCGGTGAGGGAGAAGAGGTCGTCGATACATGGGTAGAAGGTGATGTAGCCCCCTGTATCACAGCAGCCCCAGGCGAGCCCCCCTTCGCGGGGGAAGAGGGTGTCGAAGAAGAAGCGCCCTTCGTCCCATCAGCCTGCCCCTCCATGGAGGCGGTATCACAGGCTCAACGGGCCCGTCCACGGGACACGACGAGACCCTCAAGGTCCGCTGCCCCGCATCCAGATGGCGCGGTAGCTGTGGCGGCGGAGCGCGGAAGTGGAAGTCGGCGGCGGCGACGAAGGTGGCGAGAAGGCCGGCTGCTGCATAGCCGGCCGGTGCATCGGCCCCAATGCCAGCAGGCCCGTAGTCAGCTGCAGCGACGCTGGGGTCACCGCGGCCGACTGCTGCATGTTGTCGATAGGGACGCAGCGAGGCGCCTTCTGCACAGCCATCACGGCCCGACCGAACCAGGCCCATCGACTTTGCGGCCCACCAGAGGAGGCCTCCAGTGCCGCATCAATCGCGGCTCGAGACCCGCCGCGATCAACGGCCGCACCGCCGGCTCCTCGGCCGTCACCGAAGGCGAAGCTGCCGACATCGCCTCCACCACCACGCAAGGACGAGCGGCGGCGGTGAAGATGACTCTGGAACGGTACGGGACCTGGTCGATCTCCCGTGATCGTATGCTGTTGTCGATAGGGATGCAGCGAGGCGCCTTCTGCACAGCCATCACGGCCCGACCGAACCAGCCCCATCGACTTTGCGGCCCACTAGAGGAGGCCTCCAGTGCCGCATCCGCCGGTTTGAATCGCAGCTCGAGACCCGCCGCGATCAATGGCCTCACCGCCGGCTCCTCGGCCGTCACCGAAGGCGAAGCTGCCGGCGTCGCCTCCACCACCACGCGACTCAGCGTCGAAGACGCCCCAAGCACCACGGAGGTAGCAGACCCCAACGAAGGACGTTGTCAAAGCTGCCTGGCAATCATGCCCTCACAATGCCTTTGCCAACCTCAACGCCAAACTTGCTTGCACTGCTAAGGCTCTTAAGAGTCGTAGTGCTCAGTTTAGCAATGATCTTGCTCTGCGTGCTGCTATATCAAATGAATTAATTTTCAGACACGATCGAGCTATGAACAAGCGTCCACTCACCAAGGAAGAAAGCAGATTCTGGGCCATGCTGAAGGTAAACTACCTGGGCATTGCTGCTGTCCAAATATCGATGTGGCGCCAAAGATCTCGAATTCAGTGCCTGAGAGAAACTGATGCAAGTACCAGATTTTTACTTTCAAAGGCATATGTTCTTCGTCATAAGATTTATATTGTTCACATAATTGAGAGGTAGATGGGATTCCCATCTTCTTTGGACTGATGACTTCTCTGCCATTTTCTTCAAAAAATGCCGGCCAATTTTCTGTGTTGATATCATGTGAACCATTCGTGCTCTGTAGTGTGCCAACTCAAATAGCCTGCACTTTCTTAACTTGGCAACCATGATCTTGCTCCCTAAAACCCCACCACGTGACTTCCGGCCAATCGGTCTTGTGCACTTCTTTGCAGACCGAGACTTCACGAGCTTGTTAGCCCCCGCCAGAGTGCTTTCATCCGCAAGGTCAATCCATGACAACATCGTCTTCGCGAGAGCTCAAGCAAAGAAGTTCAGGCAAACAAAGACCTCAGCCATGTTGCTTAAGATTGACCTTCAAAAAGACTGACTCAATTTCGTGAGAGTTCTCGATGGAAATTTTGGGGGCAGAGGGGTTTGGTCGAAAATGGCATAATTGGATCTCCTGCCTCCTTCTCACTGCTTCCACTCGCATCCTTGTCAATGGGGAACTTACTGAGAAGAATTTGCACAGACATGCCGGAAGATATTTAAGGAAGAGTTGGCTCTCTTGGTTCATAAGGCTTCTAGAAAGTCTTAAACTGATTTGCTGGTACTGCTCTTTAACTTAGCCGATCGCACAGGAGTTCTCAGTACTGACAACAACTTCCAGCTGCAGCACAAAACCTCAATGCATGCAGGCGTCCTTGTGATCTTCGCCAATCCTGATCAGACCAAGATCCAGTCCATCAAGTTGTTGTTGCAATCCTTTGGGGAAGCCACAGGGCTGTTCACTAATTTATCAAAAAGCTCTATCATCCCAATTCAGTGCACTGAGATAAGCCCTGGCTGCAATGCTTCAGTGCCCAGTTCAATCCTTCCCCTGCACTTATTTGGGCATACCTCTCTCTAACCGTCGCCTCTGCAAAGCCAATCTCCAGCCAGCCGTTGACAAGCTTGCCAGAAAGGTGAAGGGATGGAAGAAAGAGTGTTTCTCTCTTCATGCCCTCCTCCTGCTCATCAAACATATGCTGTCTGCTATGACTGTCTTTCAGTTATTAGTGATTGACCCCCCTATCTGGCTGATCAATGCGATTGACAAGCTCAGAAGAGGGTTTTTATGGGACAATGACGAAATTCCCAGCGGAGGAAAATGTCTTGTTTGCTGGGGCCTTCTGATTTTGACGGCCTTGGCATCTCTGACATCCAGCCCAAGGGCATTGCCCTGAGGATGAGGTGGATCTGGCTGAGCTAGCAGGAAGGCCAAATGCCTTGGCAAAATCTTCCAGTTCATGGCGATGATAAGACTCGAGCTTTGTTCAGTGCGGCTGCCAAGTTTTAGTTAGGGGATGGGGAGAAAATCAGCTTCTGGCATGATCCTTGGCTCGACAACAACAGCCTGGCCATCCTCACGCTGCTATTATTTCAGCACTGCACTAGAAAAAATCTCACTTTCAGTCAAGCCCTCAGCAATGATAGATGGATCAGGCATTTCAAGAACAACCTGCCCTCTGGAGTGGTGCAACAATTTCTGAGCTTTTGGGATCGCCTTGGTGATATCCAGCTGCAGCCTGGAACAACTGACTCGGTTTCTCGGCGCTGGACTGGGGATGGGCAATACTCCTCCACCTCAGCATATGCAATTCATTTTGGCGGCTCCACAAGATTCAGTTTTCGCCAAATTATTTGGGAGTCTGAGGCTAAGTGTCTCATTTTCGCCTTGCTTGCAGTCCTCGGTAAGTGTCATATTGCTGACTGCCTGTGGAAGAAGGGTTGGCCTCATAATGCTGCATGTGTGCATTGCCTTGGTGGCTCGGTGAGCCTGAGACCGCCCTTCATTTGCTGGCAGCATGCCCCGTCACGATCAGAATCTGGAGGCGGTTGTTAGCCACTGCTCAGCTCCCCTTGATGCTCTAGCCAATGCCAGACACAACATCACTGCAGTCTTGGCTGCTTGACACTCACAGCAGATAAGGGAAGCCCCAGAAGAAAGGCCGGACCACGCTTGTGCAGTTAACTTGTTGAACCATTTGGAAAGTACTCACATCTTCCAAACTTCAGCATCCCTGTCGTTGCCTCTGATCGACGATACCTCGGAGGATGGATCCTCACGAGGGGGAGAAGAAGCAGAGGGTGGAGTGCACACGGGACGGTGGAACGCGAGTTACCCAGCTTCGTAACATCTGCACGATGACAGGGCCTACCGCTGCTTGTCTGGAATTATCTCGGCGTTTGCGCGTTGTTACAATGGTTGTGGTTGTGCTTCTAGGGCTCTCAGGATCCGGCTTATAAAGGCGCACGGACGTAGGGTTTACATGGAGAGTCCTAGCCGGAATACAAGTTGCCTAACTACGGTACAATATCTGCCGTGTACGTCATGATCCGCTTCTCATGGTCGGTCGGATCCGGATACTTTGTGAGCTCACGGATCCGGCCTTCAGAGGTCGGTAAGGTTGGGATCCGGCTCCATGTTCCCCGCTGGACTTCATCTCACCATCAACAAGACCTGCGTCTCGACGCGCTCTTCACGCCACCATCACTGTCAGGCCACCCGAAGCCACGGATTCCAGCCATGTCGCGATATACCCACAAAGATACCCACAATAAAGAGTCCCGAAGTTCTCCGAGATTCATCATTATTCCTTCTTCAAATAACCCGAATCGAAGAGAATCTTGAAGAGTTTCCAAACTTTTTGTTTCCGATATCATTTGCTCGGAAATCACATGTCCTTCAATAACGATAGTGTAACGGAGTTTCCATCTTTCCCGCGCACAACCTCCTAATTTCCCACGCTAAATTTTCAGATGCGAACCTTCGGCCGGAAATTTCGGGAGCGCACGGTTAAGTTACCTCCACGTCTTTTTACCGCTTTTAACCTAAGACACGTCATGCATCCAACGGTGAGACCGTTCAGCTTCCGCCGTCGGATCCGAATCGCGAATCTCCGCGCGAGGTCTATAAATACCCTCACGCGCGGAACTCCTCATTATTTTCACCTCCTCACCACTTCATCTTCCCTCTCGCCGCCTGCCGTATCTCGACTCCGCAGCTCCTGAGAGAACTTCGTGCACTCATCGCTCTGCTTCCCTCGCGCCAAGATCGCGGCGGCTGATCGCACTTCTCCCCGCCGCCGATTCGTGGTCACGCGGCCGTTTTGCAGCAAGTTCGGCGACCTTCATCCTCACCGGAGCACGCCGTCTGCCGCGCCACGGTACGTGCAACTGACTTGTAGAAGAAGAAACAGACCAGAGTGAGCCTGCTACTCAAATACTTTGCATGGGAGCCGGAAACATGCCAATCGATTCACACTGCACTGGTAGTTCTCCGAATAGCCCGATCCTGGCCAGAACCAATCAGTCCGGATCCCATAGCATACCTTCCACCATATGTTTCGACATCCGCGCTAGTTTCAACCTTTTTCCCGCATCTTCCAAAGACCAAACTAGGCCGTGATCCCAACCGTTCGAAGAACTTGAAGAAGAACTCAAAGGGCAAGCTAGAATGGCAGCCAAGGTTCAGGAGACGGAAAACAAAAACCTCCAAGGCTCGGATCCGCGAAGGAGAACGGGGTCAATGGGCGGTCTCGAAACTACCGATACGGAGCGGAGTATTTCGCGGCATGATTCCGCTCACCGGAGCTCACGATGACCGTCGTCCCTGGGCCCGGGAGTCGGAGAAGTGGTCACACCAAAGCTTGGGTGGAACGCGGATTGTCGCTCCCCTGCTCGGAATTCTTCCTCTCCATCCTCGCAAGTGGGCTTCATTTCCACAACATCCAACTCATACCTTCTCGCTCTCCACTGCGATGACTTATAAGGGCATCTCGGAACTGGCCCGCATGTCAAGTTATGGTGTTTTTCTTCCGAGTGAAGAAGGAACGGGGACAAAGCCATGCTGAACTGCGGGAGCATGACATTCATGCTTCGACCTGGCCGCATGTATCCACCCCATGACTCGCACGCTGTCCGGTATTGGAACGCCGGATGGTTCTACGAGAAGAATCGTTGGGGCTCCGAGATCCACGACTGGCTTCCACCCAATGAAATGAGCCTCCTAAGAACTTGCAAGTCGGGAGCCGTCCCATCGCTCTCCTGACCCCTCCCTGGAGAAGGCAGCGCGGAGAATCTCCCGGCTAGTCCACGACGGGCTAACCCTGAACCCAGCCACACTCACCGTGGAGGAGGTTGTCGGACACCTTCGTCACCGGGCGCAAGACCAAGGCATACACCGGGCGACGACCAGCCCGAGCTACCCGCCACGACCTTCCTGTTGATTCTCTCAAGAGGAGATTCAAACGCTCTGTGAAGATAGGCCGGGGTCAACCGATCCCCGGAATTGATCAAGGATATCTACACAAACGACCAATGTCCTCCGGTAAGCCAATCCTTTCGTTACCTCAAACTTCACAAGTTTTTGAATGTTGACTAACATATAATATCTTTCCTCCAGCTCGCTACTTTGGCGGAGGAAAACTTGCGTGCCGTACTTCTCTTCAGCGAAGAGACGAAGAGGAGGAAGAGGAGCAGCAGGCAGCCGGAGATGAAAGACTCCATGCCCCCGGTTAGCTCCGCTCCTCGGCCGGAGCCGCCGCCAGGCCTCCCGCTCAAAAGCCCAAGACCATCAAGCCCCCTCCGCTAGACTCAAGGAAAGCGGAGCGGGAACGTTTGAAGATGCTTGGCCACAACAGTAAACGCCGCGCCCATCATCCTTGCGCCTGTAAGTTTCCGAGTATGGCACGTATTTACTTTGGTGCAATTGTTTCTTATGCGACCAGACGCCTGAACTGCATCATGAGGATCCCAAATAACCCTGGCTAATCCAAGACGATATCGATTCATGACGTCCACACGACGTGCGCGAAGATTCACACACGTGATGCCAGAGAATTAACAAGCAGTAATATTACAACAAGATTACAATAGAGCCCACAAGAAACATATTACAACAACGACTCCAACGAGTCAAGATACAATTAGATACATACAAAGATCCAAATCATATAGAAGATCAAATACGTCCGAGTACTGACAAGAGCCAAATTGGACTAAGAGTCCCGAAGATAACCAAGTGGCGTCCATAACTTGCCTGTGCCAAGCCTAAGGTTAACCTTAAGAAGGCCACTATCTCAGACTGGCTGCAGTCACAATGTCATTTACAAAAGGGAGAAGCAAAAGAGAAAGGGGAAAAGGCGAGAGTAAGTACCAAGGAACGAACCCCGGCACGTACTTAGCGAGACTAGAAATGGCTATGCTCGCCGGGCGAGTATAAATATATATCGCCCGGGGCTATAGTTTAGAGGCAGCAAAACTATAACCAATAGAGACACGCCACAACATCCGTCTACTCAGGAGAAGATAAGGGAGCGCATAAGGATATAAATACTACACAAACATAACCCACCTAATTACACATATCCCCTTCAACAAGCAAAAAAACAAAATCAACGGTGACAAGTTTATTGTATCGGTTGTAGTATTGCTATATTACTAATCAAGGTTAGCAGATTATTATCAACAACATAAAGGTGTAAGTTGTTCTATGATCAGCTATAATTCCAAGTCGTCCATAACCGCTGACACGGCTTATCGATAAGATGTACACCTCAGGTTGCCCAAATGGGTCCACGCATGCTCGAACCCGCTAATTACGGGCGGAGTCTCGCCAACAAGACTGCTCCCGTATCTCGCAAGAATGCTCAGGGGGCCACCCAACTAAGCTACCCGTGACGAAGTTCGGCCGCACTCCGAGACGGACCCAGAGGTTGCGTAGGCGTCTAGGCGGGCACCAACGGCCAAGCACTAGATAAGTCGTCTAGCAATTAGTATGCAATACAGAAACACCCGAAGGCAACAATAATAAATATGCATGCACCAAATAAACCACATAGCCCCTTTCAAATGTACTCAGAAAAGGGTAATAAGCAGGGTCCTGGGTCAACGTCCCCACGTATCAGAGCGCTCAATCTCGAATGTATAACAAGAACTCGGGTCCTAGGGGACATTAGCGAGTCAAAGTCCCGATGCTAGGGGCCCACAGATGCCTCTGCTTACAATTTTAGTTGTTAACACTAAAGTAATGGGCATATCTCCAACAAGAAGTTATAGCATGTGATAACCTCCCAACAACCCAAACATATCCCGATAACGATCGAGATAAACAACAAGAGCCTAAACAGTGCCACGACTCGCAAGGCTCAAACATCAAGCAACGGCTATGGTTAAGTAGAATGATATATATATAGGATTATTATGGCGAACCAGGACACGTGACTCGATAGAAAAGCGCAACATAAGGATAGCAATGCGAGGGGAGAGAGAAGAGAGAGAAGGGCCAGGGGCGCCTGAAGAACTTGTCGTATCTTACATCACCACTTCGTGATCCTAATGCTGGACAAACAACACATGCAAGTCTTACAACTACGAATAAAGAACCAGCATGCTCAAGATGATATGCATGACATGGCAAGTATGATGCGATGCACTTATCCAATTTAAGCGGAGTCGGAACCCCGGACAAACAAGTTAGGTTGGAATTGCATTTATAACCGGCAAAGTTAAGTGTTGATTAGCATGGCCTAACATGGCAAGGGTGCGCTACTTCAATATTAAACGGAGCGGGGAAAACCATAGTCGGTATCCGAAATACTCCGCATATATGTGAGGTGAATATGAAAAACTATCAACACACGACATGATGCGAGATGCAAACAAGCATATGGATGGCATATTCATGTTCAGCATATTTTTCTGATCAATTTTCATATAGAACACTTTTTATTTCGAGTTACGGTTTAGAAAATATGATTCAAACCATTTTTGCAAAAGAGAGATGAACAAAAATAGAATAAAATAGGGGATCTGGACGTGTTGGGCTGCTACCTTCCGCGCCGGGCGAGGTAGTGCTAGTGGGCCGAACCGGAGGAGATGCAACCTGGCAGGCTGGCCTGTGAATCGGCGCCGGATGGATCTGGGTCGAAGCCCATCAACAGATCTGAGCTGAAACAAAAAGTGGGGATTAATTCGCCTCCCCAAGGAATTGAACACGGGACCTGCAGCATGAGGGATCAAGAGACTAATCACTGCCCTGCAATTCGTATCGTGTCAAGAGATAGGTGTATGGCTACTTGACCCAACAAAGACTGGGACGAGTCTTCAAAGCTTCGTCCATGGCGGAGAATCTGGACATGCACCGATCTGCTTACTCCGGGCGAACTGGGACGCATGAGGCTGTGCGTTGGATGCAGCAGATCTTGGGGAGCCGTAAGATGTACACCCTGCAGGGGTTGCCCAAAACCATACGCATGCTCGAACCCGCATAGCAAGTGCGGAGTCTCACAACAAGACTGTTCCCAGATCTGCAAGAATGCCTAGGGGGGCCACCCAACTAAGCGTCGAAGTTCGGCCGTACTTCGAGACGGACCCAGAGGTTGCGTAGGCGTCATGGCACTAACGGCTACACCAGATAAGTCGTCTAGCAATTATGCAGTGCAATACAGAAATAAACCACCCGAAGGCAAGACATGATAATATGCATGCACCAAATAAAAACCAAGGTTGTGGCTCCCTTTTCAACAACTTGAGAAAAGTAATGGGTGAGGGGGGTCCCAATAAACGTCCCCACGTACGGGTAGTGCGCTCAATCTCGGAACACATAACAAGAACTCGGGTCCTAGGGGACATTAGCGAATAAGTCTGATGCTTTCGCAAAGGGGCTCGCAGATGCCTTGCTCATTTTATTAACAATAAAGTAAAGTGTGAATATCTCCAACAAAAGGTTATAGCATGTGATAACCTCCCAACAACCCAACATATCCCGATAACGTATCGAGATAAACAACAAGAGCCTAATCACACGCTACGACTCGCAAGGCTCAAACATCAAGCAAAGGCTCTATGGTTAAGGAATGATATATATAGATTATTATGGTAAACAAGTGGAATAGAACGTGACTCGACAAAGAAGCGCAACATAAGGATAGCAATGCGAGGGAGAGTAGTGAAGAGAGAGGCTCGCCTGTGAAAAGCTGCGTAAGAACTTGGCGTATCTCACACATCACTACTTCGTGATCCTATCCGTGGAAGAAGCAAATGTTGGACAAACAACCACATGCAAGTCTTACAACTACGAATAAAGAACCAGGATGCTCAAGATGATATGCATGACATGGTAACGATGATGCGATGCATTTAAGCGGAGTCAGAAACCTCGGACAAACAAGTTAGGTTGGAATTGCATCTACCGGCAAAGTTAAGTGTTGATTAGCATGGCCTAACATGGCAAGGGTGCGCCACTTCAATATTAAACGGAGCGGGAAACCATAGTCGGTATCCGAAATACTCCGCATATATGTGAGGTGAATATGAAAAACTATCAACACACGACATGATGCGAGATGCAAACAAGCATATGGATGGCATATTCATGTTCAGAATAATTTTCATATATAACACTTCTTATTTCGAGTTACGGTTTAGAAAATATGATTTAAACCATTTTGCAAAAGAGATATAAACAAAATAGAATAGATTAGGAAATCTAGACGTGTTGGGCTGCTACCTGCCGCGCCGGGCGAGGTAGTGCTAGTGGGCCGAACCGGAGGAGATGCAACCTGGCAGGCTGGCCTGTGAATCGGCGCCGGATGGATCTGGGTCGAAGCCCATCAACAGATCTGAGCTGAAACAAAAAGTGGGGATTAATTCGCCTCCCTTGGGTTTTGGTTTTGAGCACAGGATCTGCAGCGTGAGGGATCAAGAGACTAATCACTGCCCTGCAATTCGTATCGTGTCAAGAGATAGGTGTATGGCTACTTGACCCAACAAAGACTGGGACGAGTCTTCAAAGCTTCGTCCATGGCGGAGAATCTGGACATGCACCGATCTGCTTACTCCGGGCGAACTGGGACGCATGAGGCTGTGCGTTGGATGCAGCAGATCTTGGGGAGCCTGTAGGTGGTGGTCGTGGTGCCGGAGAACCACCGGAGCTCCGTCGGCAACGACATCTGCAGACAACTACGGCGGTCAACGCCGGCGGAGAGTTTGAGAGCGATAGGAGAACGGGGAAGAGGGCTAGGAGGTGCGAAATCTCACCAGCAAGGTCATGGAGGGGTCGAGGAAGCCGGAGGATGGCCGAAGTGACCGGAATCAAAGTTTTTCCCGCTGGGTTCGGAGATGGAAACGGCGAATTTGGCGGCGATTGGGGGAGCTTCGGCTCGATTCCTTGGAGCAGGTTGAAGAGGAGAACGAGGCGCACCCGCCGGTGGTCTCAGCTCGACGAGGGGTGGTCTGGTTCGACGGTGCCATGGCGGGGAAGGTGCGGGCGCCTCACAGGAGTCTCTCGTTTTCGTGAAGAAGAAGAAAGAAGGGGAAAACGTGGGGAGGAGATGGCTCGGGAGAGGGAGTGGTTGGCGCTATGTTTTCTGGGAGGCGTCGACTCAATGGGGATTAAAGGAGGGGAGCAGGTGAGGTGCGGTGGTGACGTTGGCCACAGCCTCACGCGCCTCGCGTGACCCAGACGAGGAAGGCGACGGGGAGATATTTCTTCACGCGAAGGGGTACGGGGCTAGAAGAGAGAACGGGCCACCGTGTTGGATTGTGCTGCAGGAGAGAGAGGCGAGATGGGCCACCGGATGGAGAAAGAAAGAAGGCCAGAGGGAGAGGAGGAGAGAGCCCAGCGAGGTGGGAGAGTTTTCTTCTCCAAAACATTTTTCTCTTTTTCTTTTAAAAACTGTTTGCCAAAAAGATTTGAAACCAGCTCAGGTAAAAACTGAATTTTGAATACAGGGTGGAGAGAGAAGCAATTACATACATTGCCAAAATCTTTGATACCAAAATAAAATAGTTTTGTTTGTTAGGGTTTTGTTAAAAGAAAGGAGAGAGGGGGTTTTATTTGAAAGGAAGGACAAGAGAGGGTTTATAAAATAGTTTTAGTTTGTTGGAAAACATGGATGATATGATGCATGATGCTATGAGGATGCACAAAGAAAAAGAACAAAACAAATTTAATAGGGGTACTACCCGGGGCCGTTACAATCGACAATATTAGGTGGGAACCTCCCCCCGAGGTTCCACGTCAACCTAAGGGGAGTTGGTTAAACTATCCATATTCTTGTACCATGTTGACAACACCCGACCTCGAGGTGGAACCTTCTTGTGGCGAAGTATTGATCTTCTCGACACCACTAACAAGAATTCTTGCTGCACGTAGATGGCGACACCACTAACAAGAAGTCGGTGTTCCGCTGTTGATGACGCGCTTCTGTAGGGATCCTCCGAAAGTCGGACCTATTAGGATAAAGGCAGAGATCGTCCAACCCACGTCGGAACCTAAGACTCGAAAAACTCAGATAAGAGAGACTCAAAACTCAGATAGGTAAGAAGAGAATAGATAAGGAGAAAATAGAGCTAATCAGATCTATCCAACGAGTTTTTGAAAATAGGTTTTGACACTCTCAAACTCAACGACCGTTGGCAAGGCTATCCTACAGGCTGGACTAGTGGGGTACCGCCAACTCCAGCTCGATACTAACTTGTGACGCCCGGGAACCGGTACCATGAGGATCCCAGCGAACCCGCCGAAATCCGCACGAGATCGATTCAAGGACGCTCCGACACGACGTGCGCGAAGATTCACACACGTGATGCCAGAGTAACACGAGCGGTAACATTACAACAAGATTACAACAGAGCCCACAAGAAACATATATTACAACAACGTACTCCAACGAGTCAAGATACAATTAGATACATACAAAGATCCAAATCATGCAGAAGATCAAATACGTCCGAGTACTCAGACAAGATACAAATTGGACTAAGAGTCCCGAAGATAACCATGGCGCCATAATCCCCGCCTGTGCCAAGCTTAAGGTTAACCTTTGCTAGCTGCCATCTCAGACTGCCAAAGTCGGGCTATCACAAGCCATAAAAAGGGAGAAGCAAAAGAGAAAGAGGAAAGGAAGGAACGAACTCCCGCACGTACTTAGCGAGACTAGAAATGGCTATGCTCGCCGGCGAGTATAAATATATATCGCCCGGGGCTATATGGTAGGTTTAGCGGCAGAAAACTAATCCATGACATGCTACAACATCCACTACTCGTAGAAGATAAGGGAGCGCATAAGGTAATAGATAAATACTACATTAAACATAACCTGAAACAATTACATGAACATCCCCTTCACAAGCGGCAGGCATGTGGTACACTCAATCTGAGGACAAGTTTTATTGGGTATCGGTTGTAGTATTGCTATATTAATAATCAAGTTATTAGCAGATTATTATCAACAACATAAGGGGTAAGTTGTTCTATGATCGAGCTATACAATTCAAGTCGTCCATAACCGCGGACACTGCTTATCGATAAGATGTACACCTTGTAGGTGGCCCAAATGTAACCATACGCATGCTCGGAACTGTGCTAATTACGGCGGAGTCTCTACAACAAGACCGTTCTCAGTTCAACAAGAAAGTCTACTGGGGCCACCCAACTAAGCTACCCGTGACGGTTCGGCCGCACTCCGAGACGGACCTGTAGGCTGCGTAGGCGTTTCAGGCGGCACTAACGTGTACACTAGATAAGTCGTCTAGCAAAAATGCAGTGTAGTACAAAAATAAACCACCCGAAGGCAACAGTAATAAATATGCATGCACCAAATAAAACTAAGGTTGTGGCCCTTCAAATGCACTTGAGAAAGGCAATGGTGAGTGGGGGTCCTGTCAAACGCCCCCACGATGTAGAGCTTCAATCTCAACATAACAAGAACTGGTCCCAGGGACATTAGCGAGTCAAAGTCCCGATGCTCACAGATGCCTCCGCTTACAATTTTAGTTGTTAACAATAAAAGTAAAGTGTGAATATCTCCAACAAGATATAGCATGTGATAACCTCACACCACTCAACATATCCCGAGCAATACCAATTCCATCCTAAACACGCCTACGACTTGCAAGGCTCAAACATCAAGCAATGGCTATGGTTAGGAATGATAGATATAGGATTATTATGGTAAACAAGTGGGATAGGACACGTGACTCATAAAGAAGCGCAATATAAGGATAGCAATGCGAGGAGAGTAGGTGAAGAGAGAGGGCTCGCTTGTGAAAAGCTGCATGAACTTGGCGTATCTCATCACCACTTCGTGATCCTATCCGTGAAGAAGTAAATGCTGGACAAACAACACATGCAAGTCTTACAACTACAGATAAAGAACCAGCATGCTCAAGATGATATGCATGACATGGCAAGTATGATGCGATGCACTTATCCAATTTAAGCGGAGTCGGAACCCGGACAATCAAATTAGAGTTGGAGTTGCATTTTCTACCGGCAAATTTAAGGGTTGATTAGCATGGCATAACATGGCAAGGGTGCGCTACTTCAATATTAAACGGAGCGGGGAAAACCATAGTCGGTATCCGAAATATCCGCATATATGTGAGGTGAATATGAAAAACTATCAACACACGACATGATGCGAGATGCAAACAAGCATATGGATGGCATATTCATGTTCAGCATATTTTTCTGATCAATTTTCATATAGAACACTTTTTATTTCGAGTTACGGTTTAGAAAATATGATTCAAACCATTTTTGCAAAAGAGAGATGAACAAAAATAGAATAAAATAGGGGATCTGGACGTGTTGGGCTGCTACCTTCCGCGCCGGGCGAGGTAGTGCTAGTGGGCCGAACCGGAGGAGATGCAACCTGGCAGGCTGGCCTGTGAATCGGCGCCGGATGGATCTGGGTCGAAGCCCATCAACAGATCTGAGCTGAAACAAAAAGTGGGGATTAATTCGCCTCCCCAAGGAATTGAACACGGGACCTGCAGCGTGAGGGATCAAGAGACTAATCACTGCCCTGCAATTCGTATCGTGTCAAGAGATAGGTGTATGGCTACTTGACCCAACAAAGACTGGGACGAGTCTTCAAAGCTTCGTCCATGGCGGAGAATCTGGACATGCACCGATCTGCTTACTCCGGGCGAACTGGGACGCATGAGGCTGTGCGTTGGATGCAGCAGATCTTGGGGAGCCTGTAGGTGGTGGTCGTGGTGCCGGAGAACCACCGGAGCTCCGTCGGCAACGACATCTGCAGACAACTACGGCGGTCAACGCCGGCGGAGAGTTTGAGAGCGATAGGAGAACGGGGAAGAGGGCTAGGAGGTGCGAAATCTCACCAGCAAGGTCATGGAGGGGTCGAGGAAGCCGGAGGATGGCCGAAGTGACCGGAATCAAAGTTTTTCCCGCTGGGTTCGGAGATGGAAACGGCGAATTTGGCGGCGATTGGGGGAGCTTCGGCTCGATTCCTTGGAGCAGGTTGAAGAGGAGAACGAGGCGCACCCGCCGGTGGTCTCAGCTCGACGAGGGGTGGTCTGGTTCGACGGTGCCATGGCGAGGAAGGTGCGGGCGCCTCACAGGAGTCTCTCGTTTTCGTGAAGAAGAAGAAAGAAGGGGAAAACGTGGGGAGGAGATGGCTCGGGAGAGGGAGTGGTTGGCGCTATGTTTTCTGGGAGGCGTCGACTCAATGGGGATTAAAGGAGGGGAGCAGGTGAGGTGCGGTGGTGACGTTGGCCACAGCCTCACGCGCCTCGCGTGACCCAGACGAGGAAGGCGACGGGGAGATATTTCTTCACGCGAAGGGGTACGGGGCTAGAAGAGAGAACGGGCCACCGTGTTGGATTGTGCTGCAGGAGAGAGAGGCGAGATGGGCCACCGGATGGAGAAAGAAAGAAGGCCAGAGGGAGAGGAGGAGAGAGCCCAGCGAGGTGGGAGAGTTTTCTTCTCCAAAACATTTTTCTCTTTTTCTTTTAAAAACTGTTTGCCAAAAAGATTTGAAACCAGCTCAGGTAAAAACTGAATTTTGAATACAGGGTGGAGAGAGAAGCAATTACATACATTGCCAAAATCTTTGATACCAAAATAAAATAGTTTTGTTTGTTAGGGTTTTGTTAAAAGAAAGGAGAGAGGGGGTTTTATTTGAAAGGAAGGACAAGAGAGGGTTTATAAAATAGTTTTAGTTTGTTGGAAAACATGGATGATATGATGCATGATGCTATGAGGATGCACAAAGAAAAAGAACAAACAAATTCTAATAGGGGTACTACCCGGGGCCGTTACAATCGACACCACTAACAAGGAACCTCGCCCCGAGGTTCCACGTCAACCTAAGGGGGAGTTGGTTAAACTATCGGATCTTCTTGTACCATGTTGACAAACACCCGACCTCGAGGTGGAACCTTCAGGGGACGTCTCGATTTCCTCGACACCACTAACAAGAATTCTTGCCGCACGTAGATGGCGACACCTCACGCTAACAAGAAGTCAGTCTGGCTGTTGATGACGTCAGATCCTCCTAAATGGACCTATTAGGATAAAGGCAAGAGATCGTCCAACCCACGTCGAACCTAAGACTCAAAAAACTCAGATAAGAGAGACGACTCAAAACTCACATAGGTAAGAAGAGAAAGAATAGAGTAAGGAGAAAAATAGAGCTAATCAGATCTATCCAATGAATTTTGAAAATAGGTTTTGACACTCTAAACTCAACGACCGTTGGCAAGGCTATCCTCTATTGTATTTGACTATTGGGGTACCGGCTAACCTGAGCTCGACACAACTTCCCAGACGCCCAGAACTGTACTATGAGGATCCCGGGCCGAAACCCGCAAATCCGCACGAGATCGATTCAAGGACGCCTCGACACGTACGTGCGCGAAGATCTGCCACACGTGATGCCAGGAATTAACACGAGCGTAAAAATATTACAACAGGATTACAATAGAGCCCACAAGAAACATATACAACAACAACCACTCCAACGAGTCAAGATACAATTAGATACATACAAAGATCCAAATCATACGCATAAGATCAAATACGTCCGAGCACTCGACAAGATACAAATTGACCAAGAGTCCCGAAGATAACCGTGCCCATAACCCCGCCTGTGCCAAGCCGAAGGTTAACCTTAAGGAAGTCGTCATCTCGTATCACAAAGCCCAAGCATCGGGCTGTCACAAAGGAGGGAAGCAAAAGAGAAAGGTAGCACAGAGGCACCAAGGAACGAACCTGCACGCATTTAGCGAGACTAGAAATGGCTATGTCGCCAAGCGAATAATATATATCGCCTGGGCTATATGGTAGGTTTAGCGGCAGCAAAACTATAACCAATAGAGACACGCTACAACATCCGTCTACTCGGAGAAGATAAGAGCGCATAAGGTAATAGATAAATACTACACAAACATAACCCAGCCAATTACACATATCCCCTTCCACAAAGCGAAGAAGCAATGTAAAAGGCACCCAACGGTGGACAAGTTTTATTGGGTATCGGTTGTAGTATTGGGTATATTACTAATCAAGTTATTATCAATTTATTATCAACAACATAAAGGTTTAAGTTGTTCTATGATCACTCCAAGTCGTCCATAATCGCGGACACGGCTTATCGATCAGATGTGCAAAGGCTGCTCAAATGTAACCATACGCATGCTCGAACCCGCGTATTACGGCGGAGTCTCACAACAAGACCGTTCTCAGATCTGCAAGAATGCCTAGGGGGCCACCCAACTAAGCTACCCGTGACGGAGTTCGGCCGTAGACGGACCCAGAGGCTGCGTAGGCGTCTAGGCTGGCACTAACGCCACAACAGATAAGTCGTTTTATACAGTGCAATACAGAAATAAACCACCCGAAGGCAAATGGGTGACAACATGGCTGCACAAATAACCCATAGTTGTGGCCCTCAAATGAATTGAGAAAGGAGCCAAGCAGTGGTCCCAATAAACGTCCCCACGCACGGGTAGAGCGCCCATCTCGGAACATATAACAAGAACTCAGGTCCTAGGGGACATTAGCGAGTCAAAGTTCGGATGCTTTCGCAAAGGGGCTCACAGCTCGTTTGCAATTTTAGTTGTTAAAATAATAAGTAAAGTGTGAATATCTCCAACAAAATATATAGCATGATAACCTCCCAACAAACCCAACATATCCCGATAATAGATCGAGATAAACAACATAACCTAAACACGCTACGACTCGCAAGGCTCAAACATCAAGCAACGGCTATGGTTAAGAAATGATATATATAGATTATTATAGTTGTTGTTAGTTTTTAAAGAAGTCAAACAACATAAGGATAGTAACGCGAGGGAGAGTAGGTGAAGAGAGAGGCTCGCCTGTGAAAAGCTGCAGTAACTTGGCGTATCTCACCACATCACTTCGTGATCCTATCCGTGAAGAAGCAAATGCTGACAAACAACACATGCAAGTCTTACAACTACGAATAAAGAACCAGCATGCTCAAAATGATATGCATGACATGGCAAGTATGATGCATGCACTTATCCAATTTAAGCGAAATCGGAATCCCGACAAACAAAAGCTAAATTGCATTTCTACCGCAGTTAAGTGTTGATTAGTATGGCATAACATGGCAAGGTGCGCTACTTCAATATTAAACTGAGCGGGGAAACCCTAGGTTCCGAAAAGCTCCGCATATATGTGAGGTGAATATGAAAAACTATCAACACACGACATGATGCCAGATGCAAACAAGCATATGGATGGCATATTCATGTTCGCATATTTTTCTGATCAATTTTCATAGAACACTTTTATTTCGAGTTACGGGTTTAGAAAATATGATTCAAACCATTTTGCAAAGAGATGAACAAAAATAGAATAAAATAGGGGATCTGGACGTGTTGGGCTGCTACCTGCCGCGCCGGGCGAGGTAGTGCTAGTGGGCCGAACCGGAGGAGATGCAACCTGGCAGGCTGGCCTGTGAATCGGCGCCGGATGGATCTGGGTCGAAGCCCATCAACAGATCTGAGCTGAAACAAAAAGTGGGGATTAATTCGCCTCCCCAAGGAATTGAACACGGGACCTGCAGCATGAGGGATCAAGAGACTAATCACTGCCCTGCAATTCGTATCGTGTCAAGAGATAGGTGTATGGCTACTTGACCCAACAAAGACTGGGACGAGTCTTCAAAGCTTCGTCCATGGCGGAGAATCTGGACATGCACCGATCTGCTTACTCCGGGCGAACTGGGACGCATGAGGCTGTGCGTTGGATGCAGCAGATCTTGGGGAGCCTGTAGGTGGTGGTCGTGGTGCCGGAGAACCACCGGAGCTCCGTCGGCAACGACATCTGCAGACAACTACGGCGGTCAACGCCGGCGGAGAGTTTGAGAGCGATAGGAGAACGGGGAAGAGGGCTAGGAGGTGCGAAATCTCACCAGCAAGGTCATGGAGGGGTCGAGGAAGCCGGAGGATGGCCGAAGTGACCGGAATCAAAGTTTTTCCCGCTGGGTTCGGAGATGGAAACGGCGAATTTGGCGGCGATTGGGGGAGCTTCGGCTCGATTCCTTGGAGCAGGTTGAAGAGGAGAACGAGGCGCACCCGCCGGTGGTCTCAGCTCGACGAGGGGTGGTCTGGTTCGACGGTGCCATGGCGGGGAAGGTGCGGGCGCCTCACAGGAGTCTCTCGTTTTCGTGAAGAAGAAGAAAGAAGGGGAAAACGTGGGGAGGAGATGGCTCGGGAGAGGGAGTGGTTGGCGCTATGTTTTCTGAGAGGCGTCGACTCAATGGGGATTAAAGGAGGGGAGCAGGTGAGGTGCGGTGGTGACGTTGGCCACAGCCTCACGCGCCTCGCGTGACCCAGACGAGGAAGGCGACGGGGAGATATTTCTTCACGCGAAGGGGTACGGGGCTAGAAGAGAGAACGGGCCACCGTGTTGGATTGTGCTGCAGGAGAGAGAGGCGAGATGGGCCACCGGATGGAGAAAGAAAGAAGGCCAGAGGGAGAGGAGGAGAGAGCCCAGCGAGGTGGGAGAGTTTTCTTCTCCAAAACATTTTTCTCTTTTTCTTTTAAAAACTGTTTGCCAAAAAGATTTGAAACCAGCTCAGGTAAAAACTGAATTTTGAATACAGGGTGGAGAGAGAAGCAATTACATACATTGCCAAAATCTTTGATACCAAAATAAAATAGTTTTGTTTGTTAGGGTTTTGTTAAAAGAAAGGAGAGAGGGGGTTTTATTTGAAAGGAAGGACAAGAGAGGGTTTATAAAATAGTTTTAGTTTGTTGAGAAACATGGATGATATGATGCATGATGCTATGAGGATGCACAAAAAGAAAAGAACCAAACAAACAACTTATACCACTTGCTTATGCAATCTTCTTTTACTTGTCTGCAGAATTCGACTACCGCCGCCACCGGACCACCAGCCAGCATTCATCACAAATATATGAAAACTCCTGCTATTGGTCCTACAACCCAGCTCCGCCAAGCGCTTCCAACACTGCTCCACCATCTCCTCAGGCGGAACAATCTCCCCCTCCCGCCGCGAACACTCCACCGGAAGTAATTCCGGTCAGCAGCGATGGTGGGCGGAGATGATCCCAAGGCCAAAGGCCCTGCCCGAGAAGAAACAGAAATTCAAGGCCAAAGAGGCTGAAGTTACTTCCTCCGAGAAGGCCTGAGCGGTGTCGCGACGTCGTTTTTCCGAAAACTTTGGAGATCCATGATCTCACTTCCACTTCAGTCTATACTACCAAATTTTTCACGAACAAGTTTGAACAAGGAGAAGGGAACTGAACAGACCGCCCAACGCCATGCCGAACGCCTCGGGGGAAACTTGGACAAGCCGCGATTGGCTGAGATCCAAGAGCAGACACGCTGGCCGTCTTCTGGACAAACTTATCTGAACAAAAGGTATCTCAAAAGAGTTCCCACATGTATGGAACTAGGTACTAGTTATCGCTTAGATGCTTTTAGAGTAAAGCCACTTTTGGAAAGATTTTTTAAATTGCTCAAGAGGCCCCCAAGCATGACAAGCCTGAAGGATTCCGCAATGATGCTTCAAGGACCCCATCATTTGGAAGTGAATTTTACCCCGTCGATCGTTTTTGCTGTGAACAAGAAAGGCCGTACCATGAGCCGCACAAGAACATTGCCCTCGCAGCCGTTACCGGGTCGTTGAAAATATCCGGACCCTTAAGGATGAAAATGCAGAACTGAACAAACACCGCGGACACCCAAGGTTGGTTTCGCCCTTTCTTACATGATCTAATGCTCTGAACTTGTGTTTGACTTGAATCCTTACAGGCGCATCTTCTTCCCCGGCGACAACCTCCTCCGAACTGGAAAACCTGCGCTCCTCATACCAAGAATTGGAGACGAAATTGATGGAGGCGGAGCAAAAGAAGGAGCAGGCCGAGAAGCAACTGGCGGAGAAAAACTCCGAGCTCATCAGGGAGAAGGGCGAATTCGTGCTGAAGCGAAATGCGAGACCATCAAGAGGCAGCAAAAAGAACTCAACGGACTCCGGAAATTCATGGAAACCACGGAGCACCATTGGGACTTGCTGGCGGAAAACATCCTGGGTACTTATACTCGGAGTTTCGTATCTTGATGTATAATTTCTTGTGCTCAACTTGAATGTTTATTCTTGTATTTTTGTGCAGTACGCTGATACTCAAAGACGGAATAAATTTCCCCGAGACGATGTTCTTTCTCTCGCCGCGATGATTGTAAGGATCTTATCTCCGCCTCACTGAAGATGTGCCGCGTTGAAGAAGAGCCGCACCGGCGGTCCTGCGCAAACTGGTCAAGAAAATGGACATTCTTCCCAGGGCCGGTGACGGATCCGCAAGCTTCATCAGCCCGCGCGGCTGCTATGATTTTGACTATGCTTGGCGTATAATCCTTAGATGACATCTGACCGTAATTCATCAGGTTCCTCCGACATCGTATGCTCCGTGCGCTGCTAGATGCAGTAAGTGGCTATGACACCCGCATCGCGCGCGTGGAGGATCCGTCACGAAGAATTCTACGACAAGGTGGTTCTCCCTGCGCTGACGAGCCCCTTGAAGCCGAACTTCAAAAAGAGCGCGACGCGGAAGCCCGACCAGGAGTCCGGAACTGGGCCACTGGACCAGCTCCAAGGATGCTCCCAAGAGGAACCCAAGTCCAGCGCCGCAACTTCCGAAGAAGAAGAAGAGAGCGAGGAAGATGTATCGTCTCCGGCTGAGGATGCCAAGGGGAAGGATCCAAGAGGGCAATGCTCTCGGCCCAAGGCGGGATGGAAACTTGAGGTCTCCATGAGAAAATAATGACATCATTTTGGCCTCAGCTAGGGTTTGTAATATAACTTAAATTCTATAGCTAGGGGACTAAACAAGTATGCATGCAAGGTGAAAACACTATCTCTACAACTGTTAAGACTACCATGTTGGCTTTTGCTTTTTCTTTTTGAGTTTATACTTCACAAACATTTGATCCTCATGAGCCCAACCCAGGCTGGAGGCTGCCACAATGTTCACAATCCAATAATCGTGAGCTTTTTCTCTCTGCCCAAAGCTGGAGTCGCAACAAAGAATCCATAATGGTGGTACTTCTGCTGGAAATGAAGCTATGCTTCAAAGAATTACTTTGAAAATCACTTGTACATTTGTTAAGACTCCAGCTCTGCAGCTTAATGAAAACAGGCACATCCATAAAATAAAATTATGAGGGAAAGACCAGAGTAATCATTTTATTTACTGATCACAATGTATAATAAAAAGGTATGAGCTGGTGGGAGCATTTAGCTGTTATAAACCAGACACCGCTTTATCAGGTCACTGATCTTCTGCGCCCAAAGCACAGAAATTCATCCTATCTGAAACCATCCAGAGACAGAATCCAGTAAAACTTATATCACATGTGTCCTTCCAGAGATTAAAATTTGTGATTTTCATCTATGAAAGGAGATTTGTCTCCATCTGTTAACTAGCAGTCCCCAACCCCAGACGTTATAGGGCACACATTTCCCACTGGGCCAGGAGTGAGTCAGCAATTCAGCTTCTTCTGATCAGTCCATAGAGACAACAGCTCCTGCCACAGCTTTCACAAGGAAATGCAAAGGTGGAATCATGATGATGTCAGTGGGAGCAGTCCTGGATCCCTGATGTCATGAAGAAAGATAAATCCCACATCTGCAGGGAATCCGCAACTGGCCAATTGAGTCTGGTTCATCAGTCAAGTCCCCACAGTGCTGAGTTCTTCAGTGTGAGCTGACTGCCAGTATAAGGTTGCTACCTGTTCTGACTCACCTGCAGATTGTGGATAGCCATGTATGTGTCCAGCCTGATCCGGTCCACTGCAAGACCTTATTCTCCCTGCAAAGCTTGTTATTGATTCAGATTATGCTGTGTGGAGCCAATCTGCTCACGAGGCTGAGCAGTAAATTTAGTGCCAGGCACTGATCTGGCTTCTTCTCATCTGTTCGGCCTCATCCACTTCATTTGAACTTACTATTAGCTACTCGCAAGAGGCTCCATATCACCAGACATTTTAACTCTGCTGTCAGAGACTAGCTCCCTGCACCACAATCGCCAAAAAGAGAGATGGAACTTTGCTTTGGTTGGAGTATTTAAGATAGTTAGGTTTTATACTCCTCTTTAAGTTTTACCAAGCTTCTGATTTTCTCTTAATAACCAAAAATCCTCAACCAAAGCAAACTAGGACCTAAAAGATGCCTATCCTCTGCATTGATCTTCTGAGGATTTTAATACCTTGATTAGATTTGATTTGAGAACACCTCGCTTGTACTCTCGTTTTAGAGCTGTCCATCACCACGTAAGATGTCCTTGTCGCCGATGATTCAGCCAAGTAATTCGTCCTCCGCAATTTCATCAATAAAGAATCCCAATGCACATTCAGCCTGTTGATCAACACCATCTCTGGCTAGAACTGTTGTGCCGGATTCGACGGCTTCTTACCTGGAAAGGTCGTAGATGCTCATAGCGGCCCATGAACATTTCCCATGATCCATTCATGCTATGTTCCGCTGTAGCGCTGTCGCCTTCAAGACATTGACTCGGACTCGAGAAGTACTGACATCACACTCGCCTCGAGCCGGCTTGAGCTGCCAAAGTTCAAATAACCATACGTCTCGTCAATTCAAGAGCAGATGCTGATCCACTTAATAAGTGGTTCAGAGGCCCAGATCGCCACACAAACAGCTTACAATCCTTTAATGATCAGCTCTTTCCAGACTTTGGGCAAAAATTCTGGCTCAAACTTTGATGAGTTTGGATCTGGTGCAAAGACCTGCACAAACGGCATGTGTTTTCTGAAAGCTGTCCACCTGCGATAAACTGGCTAGAACTTGAAAGACTTGATTGCGCTGAGTTTCGTAGCTGATGTCAGTCGATAATTCAATGTCCATCGCTACGCGTCTGCGCTTCGAGCGTGATGATCAAGGTTGGGAGCTGCCTACCATCGTCATTGGGTGCTCCCTGGAAGTAGTGTTCACTGGTCGTCTAGAAGACTCCATGCCAGCTCAAAGTGAGGGTACCTCTCGCTTGGTTTCCGTCAAGACTTCTCGCTAATGTAATAGACAGTCCTTTTGGACTCCGTGCTCATATCCTTCTCTTCCTTTATCCTCACGATTACGAGGCCGATAACTTTGTTGGTAGCCGCCATGTAGAGGAGCATATGCTCTCTCTGCTGGAGCTGCCAAAGATAGGTGGAGGAGAGTATGTTCTTCAACTCCCGAAGTGCTTTATCTGCTGCCTCATCCCATAAATTTGTCTCTGCTTTCTTCAAAGAGTTTGTATAGAGGTAAGGTTTTCTCGCCAAGACGGCTAACAAATCTGCTGATTGCTGCAACGCAACCAGTTAATCGTCGCACATCTTTGAGAGCTGCTGGTCTTTTGATGCTCCGTGGATAGCCTTGATTTTCCGGCTAATCCTCGATGCCCCCGTGAGAAACAATGGCTGACAGAGTTTTCCCATTGTACGTCAAAAAATAAATTGGTTGATTTTAACATCATCTTGTACTTTCGGAGATTATCGAAGGTTTTAGGTCGCTGATCAAGTCGGATTCCTTTCGGGTCATGACCGCGATGTCGCCGACGTAGGCGTGCACGTTCCGCAATCTGGTCCTTCAAGCACCGCCGCATCGTACGTTGGTATGTGGCACCCGCGTTTTTCAAGCCGAAAGGCATGGTAACATAGCAAAAGTTCCCGTAAGGGGTGACAAAGGATGTCTTGAGTTTATCAAACTCCCTCATATGTATTTGGTGGTAGCTGGAGTATGTATCGAGAAAATGCAGAACTTCTGTCCCGCCTGTTGAATCAATAACTTGATCGATGCGGGGGAACGGATCTTTCAGACAATGCTTATTCACGCCGGAGTAATCGATGCACATTCTTAGTATTTCAGAATTCTTTTTGGATACAAGGACGGGGTTTGCGACCCAATCAGTATGGATTAGTTCTACTACAAAACATGCCTCTAGTAACTTTGGTCCCATTCCTATGGCGCGGCGCTTCTTGTCTCCAAAACGTCGCAGTCGCATAGTTTGCTTCACCGGTTTTGCACCCGGGATTTATATTGAGGTAGTGCTCTCGCAAGTTCCCTTGGACATGTCATAAGGTTGCCATGCAAAGATATCCATGTTAGCTCGAGGAACTCGACGAGCACGCTTTCATGTGCACTGCTCCGACTGAAACCTGCTTTGAGTTGTCACCTTCAACGAGGCTCATGCTTCTTGGTTTCTATCGCGTCCTTGAACGAGTGTTCGGAGATCCGCTTCTTGGTGGTCTCGCATCCTTCGCCGGATCCACCGCGCTCAGAGCTCCTGAGCCTCTCCGATATGACGATTCTTGCAAAGGCGCCCGCTTCCTGCAGTCCTTAGCTTTCTTTGTAGTCTCAGGGACACGGTGACGCACCGTTAGGGCCCGGAATCTTGAGCTTGTTGTAGATATAGCATGCCCTGGCGTGGAACCAGGTAGGCACTGGCCAAGATCACGTGGTAGGAGCTTTGAAGGGCACTACTTCAACCGATCATCTCTTCACGATAGTTGTTCACATTGCCGAAGGCCACTGGAAGTTTGATGCTGCCCAGAGAGTTTGCCTTCTTACCCTAACCACACCATGAAATTCAGTGGTGCTGTGTTTGAGCTGTTCCTTGGTGAAGTTCATCTTCTCCTGTGGTCTCCAGGTACATGATGTTCAGGCTAGTTCCTCCGTCCATAAGACACTTGGGAGAAGTCATACCCGTCTATGGGACTTACAACCAGAGCGTAGCACTTTTTGGGGATGACGGCCGGGTGAGCCGACCTGTCAAAGGTACAGTCTTTCTCCGACCACTTGACATATCGCGGTGCGCCCGAATCGTGCGTTCAAGATCCGGAGCACCGATTTTTTCGCGCGGACACTTGGGGTTCCGAGGAAGGTGTAGTATGCACACTCTTTTTGCCAAAGGGGTTAGACTTGTTGGCTGCAACATTCTCCTGGGTTCCGCGGGCGTCATCTCATCCATGGCTCCGAACTGCCCTCCTTGTCCCTGCTCTGCCCTGCCTCCTTGCCGCGCGGGCGTGCTTCCGGCTCGCTTGTATCCTCGCCCGGTCGTTTTCGTATCGTTGAACCACTTGCGGCCATGGCTGGTATGGGTGGATTTTCCAGGCCGGATCCGTATGCTGCACGGCATATCCCTGTATTCTTCGTACGCTTGGGGGCGCGGGATCCGCCGCGGGGTGACCGTCTGTCGTTTTGCCGTCCCCGCCTCGCTCCGCCTCCACGTTCGCGGCCTCCGCCACCTGAACCTCCGCGTTGGAACGGCCATGGCTACCATGTCGGATCCTCCGCCCTTCCGGTCTTCAGGCTTGTTGCTATTGCCGACGCCGTTATCGGCTTTTCTTTGTTGGCAGGCATGGTCGTGTGTAGCCGGTGAAAGGATCTCCGCTCGCGTCGTCATCTGCCATAGCAGGATCACTAGCGATGTTTATCATATCATCAAGAGTGAGCTTGTTTCTGTGCTCACTGTGCAAGTAAGTATCTTGTGGCGCAGCAGCCCCCCACGCCGCAAACCACCAATGAAGGCGGGCATTGCCGTGCGGTTATCTACGTTCTCACTCTGCTTGCCAACCATCGGGTGAGGAAGCCTCCTGGATGTTTCACCCTTCTTCTTGATGCAAGCTTGAAGATCGCCGGTGGTGCCGGGTCTCTTGTAGGTGCCCCAAGTGGCTCCTCAAAAGCCTCTTCAGCTCAATCTAGCAAAAGATAGTGTTTTCCCAAGGTCATCGAGCCAAACAGCTTGACCAATAAGGTACAACTGGAGCATGCGAGTTAGGGGTTTCTCCGGCGAAGGTTACTGCATTGTAGTAATCATCGATCCATCCGGCCTTTCGCTGCCATCATAATGCTTCGGGTTTTCCGGGTAGCTTAAGGCTCAAGCTTCTTGGCTTTTGGTTCCTCTCGATCATCTCGCCAAAGCACCTTGGACCAATGTAATCGGATCTGTACTGTTGAGTCGCTCCCGTGCATCGCGGGGACCGCCGCCAGTGATCTTGATCGGAACGGATTCTCGCTTCAAGCCCGCTCCACCCTCCGCTCCACCGGGTGGTGGCGAGGGAGACCGCGAGGGGCTCAGAGGATGATCTTCCGCCTTCGGACTCTCGGCGTGGTTCTCGCGGCTGGCCCGCTTCTCGTGGCCTCTCTGGTGGTGGTCGCCCTCCGTCGTTCCGGCTCTCGCGTGGCTCGTGTGCACGCTTGCTCCGTCCTCTTGGGTTCCCGCTCGCGTCCTTGGCTTCTGGGAGGCTCAGGCTCGCGTTGGTTCCGACGAGGCTCAAGCTCGCGGTCTTGGTTCCGGCTCCGCGTGGTTCCGGCGTACGCTCCCTGCTCCTGTCCCTAGAGGCATGTTGTCGCGGATGTTGATTCCACCGGCCCATGGGGCCCGGTGTTTCCGGCGGGACGCGACGTCGGGGAGGTAGCGGAGGACGCGAAGCTCGGGGTGGCGGGTGATGGAACACGATACTTGTCTCTGCCAATATACATCGGGTCCTTTCCTTTTGCCGGATTTTCGGTTGAATCCGAGACACCTGGATTGGATTTGGATGCTCTTTGGTCTTTCTCCTGCGCTCCGTGGATCCTCAGTGGCAAGACTCGCCATCGCTCGGTGTTGACCTGCTGTATGCTCCTTCGCACGGATATGCAGCAAGCTCCGGATTGGATTCCAACCTGCGAAGTGTCCGCTTTGCCTGTCGCATTGCTGAGGTAACGAGCCTCCTGATTTAGTTGATGTCAATTCCCTGCCCTTCTTTCTGAACTTCGCAGCCCTTCTTCATGTTATCCTTTGGGGTTGCGGGCTGTTGTTCCGTGGGTGTTGCAAAGGTAATCCTGCAGGGAGGGATGGCTTCTCGAGTGATCCTATCAGCCTCCGCTCTGCGCAGAGGCTATCCTTTTCTCCCACTCTTTCGGAGTCCCTTGGCTGTCGCCATCATTTCGTCGACTTCGCGATCCTCTTTTAGGGAGTAGTCCACAAAATCTGCAACATGTCTTTCTTCCAAAGATTGCGCCGGTCCCTGCAAACTTCCGAGCCGTTGCTGGCATCTCCCCGCCGTTTGGTTTCTAAGGCCTCCGGGTCTGCAGCGTCATCCTGAGTTATTGGTTTGTTGAGAATATCCACTTTGCGACCAAATCCATGCGCGCTTGCTCGACCATCTCTTCAGGTGACATGACATTGGTCGTGTCCGACCTAAGGGAGGCCTTACGTTGGATGGTCCTGGGGCCGGAGTTGGAGGCTTCGTCTTCCGTTTCCTGCTGATCCAGCGGTGCTACGGTTGCTAGAACCTGCATCGGCTGGGCGGATTCTACTTCAGCTTGCTCACCGCCTCCGAGTTCCCCGAGCTTGCGGTTGAATTCCTCTGTATTCATGGATGAGGCGCCGTCAGCCTCTTCCCCGATCCCGAGCTCCTTCGTCAAGCGATTGTATTCTTCTGCGCCTATTGAGGAGCATCGTCGGAATTTTGGCTCAAGTTACCGAGGATTGATTCCTCAGCTTCCTTGTCCCGGGGCGTCGCTGTCTCCGACTGCTTCTCGCAGATAGGAGCGATGCAGCTCGGTGCCGTCGCCTCGCAAAGGATCGGCCTCGTCCTGGTGGAGGCCGTCTCCGGTATGGGCCAAGAAGTGCATGAAGGGACACCTTGCTTCTCTAACACCGGGAGACCGCGGATCTCGCATAGGTCTTCCACCGTTTCTCCCGCTCGTGGCGGATTGGGTGGGCTTTGATTTTCCCCGATCTAAGGCGGAACCTTCCTTAGGAAGCCTCGCTGAATGAGTCGCATCTTCGCGACGACGGCCCAGCTCACGGGCGACGCGTCATATTTACACGTTACAAGTCATTTAATCGAGGTCTCGCCGATGAAGATGTGGATGCCGCCATTGGGACGAATGGAGAGCTTGACGGCTTGACCCAGCCGAATCCAGACCCGTCCTGAGGGACGCATCGGAAAATTCCCGGCGAGAGTACGCGCTCTGTCGATCGAGTCGTCGTAGCTCTCATGGCGGAGCCCTCCTGCCCGGCCTCCAGACGCCCTCAGCCCCACGGTGGGCGCCAACCGTCGTTGCTTAGTAGACGGTACCTCAGATATCCGCCCAGGGGAGAAGAAGTGTGGGCGCCATAGGATTCTTGGTCACGGGACGGTGGTACGCGAGTTACTCAGCTTCGGAACAGGGCCTACTGCTGCTTGTCTGGAATTATCTGGGCGCTTGCGCGCTGTTACAATGGTTGTGTATGCCTCTAGGGCTTCCAGGTCCGGCTTATAAAGGCGCAATGGATCTAGGGTTTATATGGAGAGTCCTAGCCGAAACACAAGATATCTAACTACGGTCCAATATCTTGCCGTGTACGTCAAGGATCCGTCTCATGGTCGGCCGGATCCTGATACTTTACGGCCTACTCGGACCGCCTCCTTCGTAGGTCGCTGGATCCGGCCTGTTCCCTGGCTGGACTTCATCCTTCATGATCATCAGCAACTGGCCGCCCGATGGGCCCCACGTCACCATCACCGTCTGTGGGGGCCACCGGGCTTGCCGGATCTAGGCCAAGTCGCTGATATACCCATAAAGTATACCCACAACAACTTCTTTGCTAGAATAATAAGTTGTATCTCTGAAGAAGCAAGGAACTGGCATAGTGCTCGGCGAACGAGGGCTTGTGACTTGCTGCATAGACCAAGGGAGCCCGATTTAGTTCCTGCTAGTTTATTTTTATGTGCAGCTGGGTTTTCACCCAGGCTGAGCGTTTTTCTTTTTTGCCCTTCCTACAACTTGTACTTCTTCTAATGCAATGAAAAGCAGGCTTGGCTGCCTTTTCTTCCAAAAAAAAGTGATATTAATAACTGTTGTGCAGGTCCAGAATCTTATAGAACGACGTCTCCAGCTTTAGATGAACCAGAAAGAAGTGGTTGATACCCTTGAGGCCAAGATAAGCCAAGCTTTACTGAACTCGGCAATGGTCTTATTAGCAACGAGGCTCTAGGATTAGTAAACAGTAGTTGGCCAGATGGCTGAAACATGGCAAATTCTGTTTTGCACAAGTCATATTTCCGGTGTTGCATCAAGAATTGTCATATTTGCGGTGTTGCATCAAGAACATGTTTTGTTCCCTTCTTACCACAGACTCCATTAGTGCAATTCTCCATCATAATGGAAACATCACTTGCAAACAAAATATGTTATTAACTAATTTGTGCATTCTTGTATATTTATGCCAATGGAAATATTTCTTTGTTCCCATTTGTGCCTTAAAATTGCGCAGCTTGATAACAAACCACGAGCACAAGAGGAATGTGTGTGTACGTGCAGAACATTCAGTCCATATGCCCATAATGTTGCCATTGTTGGCAAGAACGCAAATAGGACATAATGTCCACTTAATTCAAGTTCAACCGCGCGCCCAATTGCTTCTTTTGTTGGTATGGCTAACTCACGTGGTGGAAGAGATAGGGCCAGATGCCTTTTCCAAGTTTCTGTTGCCTTGGTCACGCTTCTCCATTTCAGAGCGAGCCCATGAATAATACTGCTAGTAGCACATAGGGCGCGTTTGGTAGCCTAGTCACCCCTTGGCTTGCATCAGCCCAACATTTTTCGGGCCGTTTGGTTTCCTGGGCTCAGTCACGTTTTTGTATAGCACAGGTCTTAAAGCACCCCTGGGACAGGCTCCGCAGGAACGCCCAGTGTTTCTCCAGGGCCGGGCCATGGCGAGACGAAAATCGACAACACTGTTCGCGCGGGAGCTCCGCCTCGGCATGGCGGGAGAAGCCAAAATCCCAGCGGCGTTGCGCGGCAAAGGTAGGGTAACCTCCCTCTTCGGTTACCCTCTCTATTAGCCCCCTCCCAAATTTTCCCTTCCCCCAATTTTCGCACCGGCGGCGGCCACCCAGATCTGGCAACGCACATCTTCCTTCGTTCTCCGGCACCAGACCAGGGTCCTCTTTTCCAGCCGCGGCGGAGCCTACGCACATCTGCGGCGGCTTTCGGTCGTGTCCTTTGTCCACCATGACGGAGGTACAGGGAAACTCCTCTACTCTACTATAGTGTTAGATTCATGTTAGTAGAACTAGTTGGGTTCGATAAGACCGTTCCTAATGCATAGATCTTGTTTGAGTAGACTGACCAGCTTAGCTTGTGCATCACGCCGCAACACTCATCATTTGCATACAAGCCTGGATCCTGATGGCGCACAAGAGAGCAGTTAGGCATGCTGCTTTTCCTCGTGTGACTTACGGTCCTATGGTACAATGAGAGAGATTGCCAACCTGAAACCCATACATCTACAACCGCAATGATGTAGAGGCTATCCAGATGCTTCTGATGAGAAGAGCCCCTTTCTATGCACTTCTGAAAACGTTCAGGGAAAGAGGACCGTTGACTGATAGCATCCACACTTCGTCGAAGAATAAGTCGTAATGTTTCTTCATGTTGTGGGTCATGTCCGTGAGGTTCGTAGGTCATCCATAGTATTATTTAGGCTAATCCACGAGACTATCTCTCTGCACTTCCAAAGAGGGTATCGTAATGCAATTGGGGAGCTCGTAGGTGAAATGATCAAGCCAGTCATCACCGAACACACCAGCCAAGATTAAGAACAGCTACAGGTGGTTCCCCTATTTTAGGGTGAGTATAAAATCATGTTCCATCTACCTATCAGTTGTGTGGTAAACATGACTGTGTGCTAAATTTTTTACATGATTGCATTGGGGCTATTGATCGTACTCATATGACTGCAAAGGTACCGAGATTAATGTCTGCAGCATTCCGCGGGAGCACTACACCAGCCAAAACATGCTAGCAGCTGTGGATTTCGATATGAGGTTCACCTACGCGCTTGCTGGGTGGGAGGGTTGAGCTCATGATGCGAGCATCCTGGCCGACAGCTTGTCAAGGCCTGATGGGTTGCAAATCCCTGAGGGTAAGTTCTACCTTGGAGATGCTGGAGATATGCATGCCGATATGGGAATTCTACCCTTCAGAAAACAAGGTACCACCTCTGCCCAGTTCCTTCCATGGGCACCGACCTCGTAATGCGAGAGAGTTGTTCAATATCAGACACTCAAGCCTTAGAGTCACCATTGAGAGGGCATTTGCTGCATTGAAGAAAAGGTTCTAGGTCCCTGACCAGAAAGCGTTCCACACGTTTGACACTCAAGTAAAGCTGGTCCTTGCTTGCTGCATTCTTCACAACTGGATCCTAGGTTAGGGCGAGGATGAGAGTTCTTCGAAGAGGTTGTCACTTTTGATGAAGTAGAGACCGGCCATGGCGTGGACGCATGCGGCAATGATGTCTGGAAGGTGAAGATGCAAGAGTCGGCAGACACAATGTGGGAAGCCGGAGGCAACACCACCATCTGAGAAGAAGTGAAGAAGAAGAACCCCCATACGATCCCCTGTTTCTCGAACCCCTATTCGATCCCTGTATGTTTATAAACTGTCATTCGTAGTAGCTAGGGAGCATCGTGTTATGAACTACCATCGTACTACCTAGGGCTGATTTCGTGAACTGCTAGCTTCGTAAGTTGCAACTGTTATGAACTGTGATTTCTGTGCGATGGGAGGTGAGAGCATGGTAAGGCTACCCGTTATAGAGAAGAGGTAACCTTAGGCATGCCTGGATGGTACCAAACAGACCTAATCTCATCTCCATCGAGATTTTGGGTCGGCTGCAGGCAAACAAGCAGAAAGGCCTTTTCGGCCTAGCCGATGCAGCCCGACCTACCAAACAACAGGCCAATTCCGGCCCGTGGCTCGTTCTGGACGCGCAACTGTGCTTGCACCACTGCTCCAGTGAGCCAGGAATCGGGCCCAGGCTACCAAACGCGCCCATACTGACCACCACTACTGGAATCTCTTCTCGCTGACGGTTCTCTTGCATTAGCTTGACACCCGCTATTGTGCATGCAGGCTAGCAATGTGCTACTTCTCTTATTATGCCTTCTGTTGAGCACTAGCCCAAGTAAGAATTTTTCTGCTTTATTTCCTCAGTGAGTGAATCGAGCACCGTTTCTTGAACAGCCAAATAGTTAAAAAGGCTAGTGAAGTTTGTGCGGATTTGTATCCACCAGGAAGTTTCAACATTTCAGTTTGAGTGAAGATATACGACAAAGTAATCGGTAATCCATTTCTTGTTTGTGGAACACAAAGCCACAAAGCATGAAGCGTGGCATGAACTTAGTAAGATATAACAGGCTGCCGGTGACTTTCTGGACTGGCAATAGGTTTATTACTTACTCCAATCAATAACTTCCCACTACATATTTGGGCATCCCCTCGTCCATATGGTAGCTGTGGGAATAAGATCCACAGCCCATTTTGATCGTATTGATAGCAACTTTGCAGGTTGGAGAACCAAGACCATGTACAAGGCCGGTTGCTGAATTTGCTTTCTGACCAATGCAACCACTGAACGATTCAATTTTGGGTATGAAGTTAGTCATTGTTGAAAATATAAGCAAATATCCATATGAAATAATTCGTAAGAGTAATTGATAAATCATAACTATAAAAACAATAAGTAAACTAATCGTGCAGACTAGTAAGGTAGATGAACAGATCACATCTAAACAAGACAAACCGATCGCATCTACCACATATACTAGAAGAAGAAACTCTAACAGAAACTGAAAGAGAAAAGACAAGATCACATATTTCACAGCAGCGTCGTTGATTCATGTTGAGGTTGCTGAAGAAGTCGCTGAGGTCCGGGAAGAAGTTATCTGGTGTGGAGAAACTCGTCGTCCTAAGACGACGCGTGCTGCGTAGTCGCGCCGGAGCGCTCCCCAAAACCTGATTGCCCCTCACCCGTACAGGTTCACGAGAGGCAGGGTTCCGAGACTCCATCGCGTCCCGGCACTGTGCACGCCATCGATGGATAAGGAAGACGAAGGGCGGGCGCGCAATGAACTTGAAACAGCAGTCGCATATGTGGCACGTTCAGGTTAGGGTTCTGCGTTATTTTTTCGTGTGTGCAATCTTGCCAATGCGAGCTGGCCGATTTGCATTTATTGATTTTGAGCATAAATAGTATAGTACAAGAGGTTTGTTCAAACAAGAAAAGATAAGCTACTGAAGCAAAACTTTACATCACATAAAAGCCTGTAGCCAAGTTTGATATCCGTGGTAAGATTTTCTTGCAGCTCTGAACTTTAGCCATCAAGGGCTCTCTCTCTCTTCTCACTCACTTAATAGGACTAGAACAGCCCACCTTATATACCACTCCAACTCTCTCCCAACTAGCAATGTGGACTAAACTTTAGCCTCCACTAGTGCTGCCACGATATGGGCCATGTGAGTTTCAGAATCTGATAATGGGCCATGGGCCAAAGGCCAAATGCCCACAAATTCCAACACTGCAAACCCTCATTGGCACATCTCATCAATAAGTTTCCAGAATATTGTCTTATATACCGGTATGTCGTGGAGACTGTTAAGTTGGACTTCCATTCTCATTACACTAGATTGCAACTTGGATAGTGGATTATGCCTTGAACTACAAGTTTTTCACACTAGCTTCATACAAAGCCTAGACCGATATTAGGCTGCCGCGAGTCCTCGCTGTTTGGAGCTTATACGTCATACCCCTCTTTTCATGAGTTTACTAGAGAGCACCCTAACTCTCATAGATTGCGACGTTTAACAATCGATTCTCATATAGGTGTGTTCTTCAAAGATGTTCTTGAGGACAACATCTCTGCTAAAATAAGCCACTTAGAAGACATTAAGATAATTATCAACCTGCCAAGCAGAGAGTCTTGCATCTTACGGAGTGGTAAAATTGCTATAGGGATATATACTCTCCTCCTGCTAACCAACAGCTTGTCTCCCATTTCTAATTCTGTCCGATCACATAGAGTGGGTTAACACACCGTGGACAGCTCATAGTGTGGGTCTCATACCCATCTCCTCGATGCATTTTCTATCACATTTCGTGATAGTCCCTTGGTGAAGTCTGCTAGGTTTCTAGACGTATGGATATAATCCAACGCTATAACTCCCGGGAGCTTCTCATTTCCCCGACAGTTTTCTACTTCCCCTTCACATGCCTTGATACCCCATATTATCCTAGAACTGCTTACTTTGACGATCACAGTTTGCTTGATTATCACAGCTCATAGGAATAGCGGGTATTGGTTTTTCAACCACATGTAAGTCCATCAAGAGCTCACGGAGCCACTCTGCTTCAACAGTGGCTGGTCAGATCACGCTGAGTTTCGTTTCCATAGTTGACCTCGTAATGATGGTCTCCATTGCAAGACTTCCAGGAAATAGCGGCACCTCCAAGTGTAAACAAATAACCACTAGTGGCCTTAGTC
The DNA here is from genome assembly GCA_030979885.1 of Lolium multiflorum. NCBI lineage: Eukaryota > Viridiplantae > Streptophyta > Magnoliopsida > Poales > Poaceae > Lolium > Lolium multiflorum. The sequence goes on from JAUUTY010000134.1 coordinate 49,521, forward strand.
TCATCGCATCGGATATCCAATTTACATCACTATAACCCTCAAGTACCCTTGGACACCCAGGATAGTGAATGCCATAACTCGCAATGCCTTTCAAATAGCGCAAACTCTCTCAAGAGCATGCCAATGAACATCTCCAGGTCTAGCCCAAACGGCTGAGTTTACTTACAGCAAAGGAGATAAGTCAAAGCTCGTGCGTCGAAGCAATACATAAGCGATCCACTGATCCAATATCGAATTGATCTCTACGTATCCTTTTATTCTACGAATTATTACAATAGATCATAAGGCGTTGGAGAAGACGGTACCGCGGCAATCTGGTTACCTTAAGATCTTTTCCACATAGTGGGACTCAAGCAATGTAATCCCACCATCATCATCCTTCAGCACAGCTTGATGTTTAAGATCACATCAGCCTACTCCCAAGTCCTTCATCTCAAAGCAACGAGATAGAATCCTTGAGCTCCTTTATTACAGTAAGGCTGGTCCTAAATATCAATATGTCATCGACATAGAGACAGAATAACTCCCTCGCCCCCACCATGGCGATAGTATACACACCTGTCAGACCTTCGTTTACAACAAAGCCTTCAGCGGTTAAAGTTCTTTCAAACTTCATGCCACCGTTTAGGCACTTGCTTTGGCCCACAAAGACTTAACAACTTACACACCTTTCCTTCCTGACCATCTACTACAAATCCATCAGCCTGCTCCATATTACTCTTCAAGCTCTCCATTTAGGAAAGCAGAGTCCTAACATCCATTTGATGAACGAGAAGACCATGTGGGGGATGCAGCCAAGGATAGTAGCACCCGAATGGTGGCGAGCCACATGTGAGTATGTATCAAAGAAATCTTCACCTTCTTCCCCGGGTAACCCTTAGCCACAAGACGTGCCTTGTACTTTCAATAGTATCTGATCGTGCCTAAGCTTTTCTTGAATACCCACTTTGCATCCTACAGTTTGCACCCATATGATCTAATGCTGACCTCCCCAAGTTCCATTAGCTAAGATGGAATCCATCTCGCTACTTACAGCTTCCTTCCAGTAGTCAGCATCCAGAGATGCATAGGCTTCTGAAATAGAAGTGGGAGTGTCATCCACGAGGTACACAATGAAATCATGTCCAAAGGTCTTTGCAGTCCCTTGTCTCTTGCTCCTTTTGGGAGCTTCATTGTCATCCTCCACAGGATTATCAAAGTGTTCATAACCATGGTAGGTTCAGGAAATAATTCCCGAGTAGATGAACTAGGCATCCCCTGAGTTGATGAGCTAGAAGTTTCTTTCAAAAGATGTCCTCAAAGAAAGTCGCATCATTCAGCCCATAATTGTACCAACATGCATGTCGGATACCTCAGATTTTACTATCAAAAATCAGAGCCAATGCTATGAAATGCATATCCTAAGAACACAATCCACGGTTTTTGGTCCAAGCTTGCGTTTCTTGGATCAGCACATTTACTTTTGCCATACAACCTCAAGTTCGTAGGTAAGAGAGTTTCAACCTTTCCTTTCCCCATTCCTCAAAAGGAGTAATGGTTTTGTTCTTGTGGGGACATTTGCCAGGGACATGACATGCAATAATATCGCTCCCCTCTGCCTGCCTTGGATAATCCATGTATCTAACATGGCGTTAACCAAATCCGTTAACGGTTCTTTCTTTCCGCCACCCCATTTGACCGAGGTGAGTAGGGAGGCGTCCTCTCATGGATACCATGTTCCATTAAAAAGAATCAAACTCGTTGAAAATACTCTCCACCACGATCGGATCCTTAGCCGCTTGATCTTTCTATCAAGTTGGTTTTCTGCTTCGGCTTAAAGATTTTGAAGTGATTAAGAGCTTCATCTTAGATTTTAGGAGAGGTTAATACAACAATATCATAGAGTCAATAATTAAAGTCATGAAGTATCTTTCCCCCTCTTGTCAATTCACCATTCATTTCACAAAGATCCGAATGTATAAGCTCCAAAGGTGCCAAGTCTCTTGCCTCTGCAGAGCCTTGTGAGACTTACGTGGTTGCTTTGCTGCACACATACTTGGCACTTGGATTTCTGGACAATAGCAAATTTCGAATTATATTCATATTCGTTAGCCGCGTCATGCACCCAAAATTAATAGGACAAAGTCGTGAATGCCAAACATCGGACTCACTATCATTGCAACCATGATTAATAATTTGAGTACATAAAGTCCTGACAAGAGATAAGCTTTAACAAGCCTCCACACACATAACCCTTTCCAATAAATTGTCCACACTTGAAATTACAACTTTATCGACTCAAAGACCCTAAACCATCTCGACATGTGTGCCATCCGCTAACGATCTCCTTATTAATGGAGGGAACATGCTGCACACTTTCGCCTGGATGGTCTTTCCCTTGGCAAACTGATCCGCCTAACACATCACAATGTAATGCATGGAGCCAAGCTCATCATGAGGTGTCTCAATTGATAAGAAGAAAACATATACTCTAATATGTATGTACTGGCTCAAAGTTCAACCATCAACTAGAATACAGGGGATCAAAGGACAGTAGAGAAAGCACTGCATCTGCACGTCTCTTCCATCTGTACTAATGCTGCTGGCTGCACATTTGCGTGACTGCCATTGCCTCCCACGCCTCGATCATGGCGTCTGGCAATCAGAGCCCAATGTCCAGAGCGCCACAAACATGGCGCTCCTTTTCCAGAAGGAGCCTTCTTGAAGTTGGCTGGAGCTCTTGAGGCTGTTCTTCCTCACAACCTGGTTCTTTCCATTGTTCTTATTCTTAGACTTGTGGGATCGGAAGTTTTCTTCCGTACCACATTGGCACTAGAACCTCCCCCAAAACTACGAGCGCGTGTGTCTTTGCTCTCGCCTTCTCTTCTACATGAAGCGAGCCAATGAGATCCGAAACGGGAAAAATCTTGTCTCTTTATGTTTCAGAGAAGTAGCAAAGCTCCTCCATGAAGGAGGAAGCTGGGCAATAATGCCACCGCCACAAATTTGTCCCGTAAGGTACACTTAAACTGCTCAAGTTCGCAAGGATCAACTATGAGCTCCGTTCAACCACGGAGCGCTATCAACATCCCTAGTCAGGTATTGCTCCATGACATACAATTCGGTGGCGTCCGAGACCCCAAATTTGCCCTCGAGCGCATCCCACGATCTTTACCATGGTCGATGTACGTGAACAATGTTGTCCCCAAGAATGTTGAACAAGGCCGCCTTAAACATGGCGCGACCTTCTCAAACTTTCTCCTCGCTCCTCGCAGAGAAAAGGCTCCCTGTGTCTAGCATCCTCGCGGGCGCTAAACAGCGCAGTTTGTAAACCATAGGATCGGCTTTGTGCGCCTACCTCTGTAATGCATACCATCAAAGGAGGGAGGCCGAGTAGCGGCAGCAATGTTGCTTGAATTGATTTGCCAAAATCAGGTTTTGGATTGTTGAAAATATAAGCAAATATCCATATGAAATAATCCGTAAGAGTAATTGATAAATCATAACTATGAAAACAATAAGTAATCGTGCAGACTAGTAAGGTAGATGAACAGATCACATCTAAACAAGACAAACCCATCGCATCTACCACAGCATAAACTAGAACAAGAAGCTCTAACAGAAACTCAAAGAGAAACGACAAGATCACATACTTCAGCAGCATCGTTGTCGCCCATGATGAGGTTGTCGAAGAAGTCACGAGGTCCGGGAAGAAGTTGTTTGCAGGAGAAACTGCCGTCCGAAGACGACGTCAAGTTGCCAGTCGCGCGAGCGCTCCCAGTCCTGATTGCCCCTCACCCTATTATGTTCACGAGAGGCAGGGTTCCGAAGGCCTACTGTCTGCACGTCGACGGACGGGATGAGGAAGACGGCAGTGCGCAATGAATCGGAAATGTGTAGTCGACATGTGCACGTCTGTGCAGGGGGTTCTCGTCCGCGTTATATAGTGCGGTTTGGGAAGGTCGTGGAGGCGCAGCCCACGTCCGGCGCACAGCCACGATCCGTAAAATCCGGGAAAGAAACGCCGAAAGAACGTCGCCCGTTAATGACTTAGAACGATTACACAATTAATTTCCCAAACAGCAAAAAGATAAGCCCGGCTCGGCGAGATTCCCGCACCCGCGCGCCAGACGTGGCGAGGCGGCGGCGAGGGGAGGAGGAGGCGCGAGGGCTCTCTCTCTTCTCACTCACTTACTGGCACTGTAATAAACACTATATACCACTCAACTCTCCCAACTAAAGAATGCGACTAAACTTGAAATTTCACTAGCCGCCACCTATTACCTGAATCGTTCTTACGTGGAGTTTCAGAATTTGATACGGCCACACAAAGGCCAAATGCCCACAAATTCCAGCAGTCATCAGTTGCTTCTTGAGTCAGATTCCCGGACATTCAGTTTTTCAGACTGGACCGAAGTTTGAACAAAGTGCTGGTACCTTAATGGGGTTAAATTTTTTTTTTAGAAAAACAGGGGGCCAAAGCCCCCCCAGCCCCATTTTATTACAATGAAGCCAAGGTATCATAGTAGCATCCGGGAGGAGTCAGAGCAACCCTCCAGCAAATATTACAGAAATTTTGATACAAGTTCATAAGATGCAACGAAGTCAAGCAAGCTCAAGCAGGCTCCAGGAAAGTACAAACTATTCTGGCCTGTACCGTGTCCCCTAACTGTCCATTGGTTTTTTGTCTTACTTTTGTTGGCTGCTGCAGAAATGCTAGAGAGTTATGGTATGTCAGCACTCACGCTTTCTCTTACTTGAGCAAAATAACTTGTCAGTTTCTACAGGTGGAGAACATACATGAACGCTTTCTCTTTCTCTTATTTTGGTCCTGCTTTCCTCATTTTCAGGGTCATCCCATGAACGAGTTGTAGACCAGGAGAGAGAACTATATTTTCATTTGCTTATTATTTTCCTAATACAGTGCAAACAGTTTCTTGACACGAATAATGTCTTTTACTTTTAAGGGGAATAAAAACTGCGAGGATGGTTATTAACTCTTAACAGATTATTGTGATCGAAGCCTCGGTTACAATAGCCTCTCAGAAGATTCACAATTACAGAACCCACAAATCCTTCACGAGCAAAACGTTTTTTTGCATTTTTCTTGCGACTTTTGAGAGGAATTTGGATCCAGGGCTTGAAGAAAAACATCATCGTCCGCGTAGGCACTCGTCAGACAACTTTCTCATCTCAGAACATTCAGAATCCTTTGAGCTTGCCTGTCAGCCCCGCCAGGGACACCCATTTCTCCAGCGCCGTTGCCGATGACACAAACGCTGACTTGGAGGACCCGATGTCACTCTTGCTCACTGACAAACCAGAATGGAAATTACAATGCAGCCGAGATGATGTTCACTAGTAACCCATCTCTGAAGTGCATGTGTACCTGATGCGAATAAGGAGGCCAACGAGGAGTTGAAGCTATCAACTGCACTCTTCTCCTCACTGCTTGAGCTGAACTGTTGCGCACATACATTGATTGAAATCAGATGACAATACACTTTGCAAAGAAACAGAACGCATCAAATCAACAGTAAGTATATATGCCTTTTGTAATCCAGAGCTTACCTTGGAGAAAGCTCCATTGACGTTTTGTACCCAGGGGGCGTCCGAATCTGAGCCGAGGATGTCGCCGGCGGCGCTTAGGTCGTCCTTGTCAATGGCCTGCCCAACCTTGCTCAGCTTATACACGAGGTCCTGCAAATATCCTGTGGTTAAGAATTAATTCCTAGTACTAGTTGTTTTACAGATTGTATCAAAAAATGGTAATGTAAAATATAGATGCGATAATTCACGACACGTTGCGTTGTAGAAGCAAATTTCTACATGGCCGCATGACGTGTGGGCGCATCATGATTTTTGTTGGGGCATGTAGAATGCTAGAGAAGGCTCCACATCATCCAGAGAAAACAATAAATATAAGTTGTACAATAGTACTATATTGTTTTTTGTTATCATCTCTAGCAATTAATGATAATTAATATACGACCACCACCTGAAGCTGTTCGCCGGGAACTATTCATTCGTGAGCCACCTGTAGCTAATTGTTACAGTATTGGCATTTGATTTTGTGTATGTTGAGCTACTGAATGGGATTTACGGACTCCTACCGTGATGAAGTACTTCTTTTCTGAGTTCATGGCTGTTTTTGTAGTTCAGTAAAAATTACTACTCAAGTTACCCTTACTGAAGAGCATAAGTTGCCACCGTTGTTTAATTGTTGGGTCAGTAGCAGTAAATATGGATGTGAACTCAGCTATTCTGGAGTTTATCTAGCAATTCATAATTAATTAATTTATAGTACAAAATTAATTCACTAAAAAAAGACATATGGTACAATGTATAAAATAGTCTCTTTTTATTTTTCAAGAGATCATCTCTTAGCTCTCAAGTAAAGACAAATTTTTTTTATATCTATCTCCTCCAACTAGTGGTGTAATCGGATTGGATTTTGCCTTTACTGTATCCTATACCATATTTTCTCAATGAATTTGGAGCGGATCGAATATAGCGGATTCAAATATGGATATACGAGAAACCACGGAACGGAAATGGAGTGGAAATAATTGAATATGTGTAAGGTCGGGGCGATAACACCCACACATGGTTGAATAACCAAGCATCCTAATAGATTTGAACTCCATATTAGTTAGAGAGACTATGTGAGTAAGGTATTGCTTAACGGACGAACTTGGCAACTCATTGTCTACTATAAACATGCTATATTAGTTTTGTTATTTCCGATGAAAATCGGGTTATTCAGATAAAAACATCGGATAATTCTAAATAATTGTCGGATAAAGATATCTAGATGTTATTTCACGTACCATATCCTATATCTATACGATATCAAGTTCGGAATCAGATATCCTTATCCGTCGGATTACTTCAAATCGGATATGGATTCTCTAAAACAGATTCGGAAACGAATACGGTGCGGAAATTAGCCTACCTATTTACACCCTACCTCCAACTAAGTAAAAATCATGCGTGGCAACTCTAAGTGAAAACTGATGCCATCCTACCATTAAATAGTTTGCTGATTATTTCAACACGTGAGCGACAAGCATCAAGGAAATCAAATCTCAATCGTTCTCAACTGTTAGTTGGTTTTTTTACGTACGTTTGTTTTTTTTTACGTACGTGAGCAAGACCCGTGCCAATAAGATGCCCTGTTGGATAATTCGGTGTACACCAAATACTCCTACGTGCACAAGGCCCATTTGGCACTGAGAGACGAGAAAATTGCAAAATAGTGCTGGCAATGGTTTCAAAAATCCACTGTAATTTTAAAAATTATCAGAAAACTATCGCATGTGCATTTTATTGTTTTATAAAACACTGATTATCGGTTTTACCTCGTTTGACAGTCTTTCTGACAGAGGAGGGCCACATGCTGGGATGATGTGGCATGACTGAAGCGGTTGAGGGAGATATCCGTGATACTATTTCTAATTTCTAGGTTCTTTTGTAAAGTTTTGAGGGCTCCACTTGTCAGATCCCTGTCTAAAAAAATTTATATTCTCTTTCTGTTTATTTTTTCAATTCTTGAAATGAAAACATATTTTGTACTTCTTCGTTTTTCTCTCAATTGTGTGGCCTGTGGACGTTGTTGGCCCATGGCCACAATGTGGCCGTGGAAGATACCTCAAAATTTAGGTGGCCGGTTTTGTTGTGCCCAGCCGGATAGTAAGCAGAGCATGGGAGGTCCGTAAATTTAAAGGAAGTGTCCGCCATGGAGTAAAAGTCGGGTGGAAAAAAATGGACCTACTAAAATAAGGTGAATCGAAGTGCCAGGTATGGACAGGGACGGAGACAGGGATGAAGTATAAGGGGAGCAGTCTTAGTATGAGGGGGGCAGAACGATAAAATCACACAAATAAGAAGCTGATATGGTTTGTGTTCAAAGGAAAGTCAGGACTTAGGGCAGCCCCCCCCTCGTCCCCTCTTGTCTCCGTCCCTGGAAACAAATACGGCCAGGAAAATTCGCACCGTTTTGACTAAAATACTCTGAACCAAGCAGGGCCTAAATTAATAAGAGAAACTCACGCGCGGGCGCGGCACCGTACCGGAATACCGGCCAGCGGATAGAGTTTGTTCCGGTTTAAATCACCACGTGTGATCGAGGGTCATGGAAACTGAATGATCCTCTTACGGTCATTGCACTAGGTGCATGTGATGCGCTCTTCTTGCCCGGTATCTTGATCGTCCTTTCTGAAAAAATTGTTCTACGACGTGTGTATCTATCTGTCCAACATACTGATATGACTACAGATTCCGCCATCCACCAGAAGCTAAAAATCATAGTTTCCCGAGGTGATGGAAATTGACAGCAAAAATATACATGAGCGCGGAGCTAGATAGCGCCTAAACCTGCGATGGTGGTTTAGCCCTATGAGCGTTTCCCATGTGATGGAATTGGCTACAAAATATACACAATCGCGCGGGATCGACGTCCACCCCTACGAAGGTGGTCGACCACGGTAGTTGTATATAAAACATTGATCTGACATACCTACTATCTTCTACGTGTCTATAAGTCCCGCCATCAAATAGAGGCTAATCCTCTAAGACCATGTACCAAGGAGTCAAACCATCAACATTGATTTTGCTCCTCACAAGGAGGCATGATCAATCATGCATCTACACCGCCCCACTCGATGAGGCGAGATCATATATATACAAAATTGATTTTGCTCCAACAAAGAGATAAGATTAATATATTTGACAAGCATCGTCCAACATGCATCTCTGACATTTTCTACACGACATCTTAGCTGAGTGTCCAGGCTATACACACATGATTAGCATAAGGTCTAGTGCCGACGAGCCTAGACTATACCAAGTGTATACGAGACTAGTTCACTACTCTATCTACATGTCCCAAACCCACGGGATTGGGCACAAACGTTGCTGGTCACCGACGAGGCAATAGCAACATACATATGTACGCTTCTGATGAAGTCAAACCGTTACATGGCTGGGCACCGACGAGGCGAAATTCATCCCCTCCATCGATTCATCTTGTTGGTCATACCAACATAAGATAGTACACATGACCTTGTTCGGCGAAACAAAGCCACCACCACATATTTTCACAAATACCACAATGCATACGGATGAGGGCTACTTAATTTACCTCCTTTGGCCTCACAGATGTAATTAACCGGATGCTTTCGAACCCATTGTAAATCAATGAACTACGCAGTATCCTATATCAGATACTCCGTGAGGACGACGATATAATAATCCTACTGAAACATGCAATGTATATATGTACAATGCAATGATATAAATAAAATGCAGTGTTACTTCTGGTGCTTTATGTTTCCTTCTTTGTTTATTTAATTTTTTTATTTTCATGCACGCCCGTAATTTGTACTATAACGTACACATATAGGAAAACCCCAACATCCTAGAAGCAAGTTTCACTATTTTTAGCCGAAACACTAATTTGTGCTAATCATTCCGGCTGACCTGTCTCGGCGGTGGAGGAGTTGATGAGTCCCTGCTTCTGCAGACGCTTCTTCTTGTCCTCCTTGACACGCTCCAGCAGCTCCAGGTCGTCGTCCGCCTCCAGGATGGCTGCCCGCGCGGCGCCGGCGCCGACCCCGGCGGCCGCAAGCGCCGCCAGCAGGCACGACGTGATGCCCCGGCGCCTCCCGATGAAGACGACGGCGTCGCGGTCCTGGCATTTGCTGCTCGACACGGCCACGGCTCTGAACGACGAGGTGTGTTTCTTGGGAGCAGGATATAACAGCTCCTGAGCGGCCACCGCCGACGACGACGACTTGGACGCCGCCACGCCGCACCCGGCGAGCGTCCATGTTTCGGTAACCATGGCCACCATCCGGTTGAGAGATTTCTTGTTCTCTCGAGAAATTATTAGTGCAAAACACTGGCGTTGGATGGGAATTGGAATGATATTCTTGAGGCGTGGCGTGGCGTGGCAGCCGGTACGTCCAAATGCGTATGTTCCCCTTATCCTCACGATCTTGCCGCGATCGTCACAGCCACACACGGGTTAGCCTCACTCAGTCGACCCGGTACGTGCATACCCAAAGCGGCGTGACCTCACATGTGCGTCACGGCACTGGTCGCGGTGAACACGCGGACGTTTCACCTAACAAGGACTCAGATAACTCTTCTAGTTGCACATTGTGGCATTAGAGTATCACGTGGTAAAAAATAGTATACCCCTTAAACATTGTTCTAGAGTTTCTTGCTGGTCCTTTGAGAAAATTCGCACATTGTTTTATTTTGATCTCTCAAACTATGCAAAGTGTGCTCCTGGCACAAGCCGGGTCGGTATTTCTACACTTGCATGTGACATTCTATATCTCCCACCTTTGCTTCTTCTTCTTAAGTCGCCACACCCTAGGGAGTCATAGAGATGGCGACCTAGCGTGATCGTAGGGGCGGTGATGAAAAGCTAGGGTTTCCTCCGCATGGGGTGGTGTTTCAGTTCGGTGCCTATGTGAAGTTCTCGGCTCTCTGTGTGACCACGCTACACAAGGGAGTCCGAGTTGTGTTTCTTCCTCTTTCCTGCCTTGTTTGGTAAACATGCTCCCTCATCGACGGCACTGCAGATATCACCGTCCAAGGAACTTGATGAAGTATCGACATGTCTGTCAATGATTCCTGGTGATCTTGGGTTAACATGCAAAGAGGTGGCGAGATCCTCATCAAGGCCATCAAGCCCGCCTAGGTTCCTAAATCTTGATGTGTGGTTGTTCGAAATCCTTCACGCCAAGGAAGTTGATCTTCAGTGCGCTCTAGATAGTGATGTACTAGGCATTGGTAATTGGAATGAGATTTTGGATGGGGCAATGTTGAGCGTCCCCCAGGGGATCAGAAAATCCGATCTCCAGCCTCCACTTCTTGACACGTGTCCCCTGATGCCACCCATGACGGAGATGCAACATGAAGGGACGACAATGCTGTCTACCGGTGTCAACGCCGGCAGCGCAACCGGCGGCGTTGCCGACGGGTGGACATGGCCGGAGTTGTATTGTAGTTGCAAGGTGTGCATTGTGGGTGCTATGCGTGTGGTGTGGTTTGGGATATGGGGGGGACTGTTTTCGTGTGTCGCTAGTGGTAGCATCATGTGCCGCCGCTCGCAACCGCGCTCTCAGCAGAGAGCAATTTGTGTCACGGGTAGTAGATCATGTGCCGGCACTAAGAGCACCACGCGCTCAAGCGGGGAGCAGTTTGTGCCAAAGAAAGCGAAGGTCGCACGATGGAGATGCATCGAACGGCCGTGCATCAGGAGGAAGCAGGGCCCGTCATTCCCGGATGTTCCAAAGCGTTTTCCTTTTGAATGCTTGGTGTGGCAGCCGGTACATGGAGATCGAATGTGCATGTGTGGAGATGCATCGGACGGCCGTGCATCAGGAGGAAGCAAGGCCCGTCATCCCCGGATGTTCCAAAGCCTTTCCTTTTTGGATGCGTGGCGTTGCAGCCGGTACATGATGATCGAATGTGCATGTGTGTCGCGACACTGGTCGCGCTGAACACTTGGGTCTGTACGTCCGGTTGTACAGCGACCAGAATGTCCAATGTGTATGTGTGGTTGAAAAAAAATTAGACACGTGACATTGTACCGCGACCAAAAACTAGGGTGGGTCACCTTGGCCCCACTCCACAGGGGGCGGGCCAAGGGGTTGTCGCACAATGATATCGTCATTTGAAAGGTTTTTTTTAGGTATAACCAAATATATTAAGCTAGCAAGGCACCTCATTAAAAACCTTTCAGTCCCTTAGGTACCCTGGTAATGAAAAAGTGGGTCTGAAACTTGCTGCTCCGGAATCAAAGAATGGTTACATCATTTGAGAGGTTGATTCTGCTGGGATAAGGATCACACAAGCGTCACGGTTAATTTCTTTGACTCCTTGATCCTTGCAGGCACGGAATAATTGCCATATATCACGGTTTCTTCCTCGTACGACTTTATACATGTTGTTGTGCCTCTCCGATCGACAAGCTTTGTCCCTTAAAACTACTCCCTCCGTTCATAATTACCTGCGTTCTAGGTTTAGTTAAGGTTAAATTTTATAAAGTTTGACTAGAAATATAGAAAAATATATATTTCAAGATGGTTCTAATAGTACTAATTTTATGTTTCAGATAAAAACGGATTGAGTAGTAACAGCTAGCTAGTTTCTTTACTCGATATAAGGCTGAAGGAGCATGAAATAGTCAACAAGATTTACCCTAAAATCCTAATCACATGAACATGCAAATAATTCTGGTCGCACATTTTGGCATTAGACTATCACATGTGGAAAAAATAGACGTCTCAACTTTATCTAAATACGAATATATCTCTAACTAAAATGCATCTAGATATATCCGCATCTAGAATAAGTGACGCCTATATTTTTAGAAGGAGAGAGATTTTGCTACGGTTCCTTTGAGAGTTTGAGAAAATCCTCACTTTGTTTTGTCTTCGATCTTGACATGTTACATTAATTCAATATTTCCACGTTAGGAAGACAGACAGATAGAGAACCAACCTAAGGTTAGATGGTTAGGAAGGTGGTTGTACCCCAGCCCACCAGAAATTTAAATCCCAGGTTTGCCATCTTCTCAAAAAAATAAATAAGGAAGACATACAGCTGCCGAACTAGAAACGTGTCCACCACGGGCGTCAGTTACACTACGGTGATCGTAGGTGTGGTCGAGAAAATATAGCTAGGGTTTCGTCGTAGGCACAAGCAGACACAACACCCCTCTAATCCGGCGTACGCCCGGGCTTCGGCGTCGCTCAAGTCTCTCCGCGACCGAGGAAATAAATTCATGAGCGGGAGTTAAACCTTACTCCTCTCGCGATGGAAAAAAGAAATACAGTACGTATTAAACACGGACGTTGTACAGCAACCAAAAAGTCTCTCCCCAAGGGCCTGGGGCAAGCGCCCCTGTGCCCCGCTCTATGGGCCTCGATGCGCCCCGCTCCGGTTCTCCCGATGTCGACGTCCACCCCTTCTCCGGCGGAGCTCCCCGCGCTGCCGGCCTCCTACACATACGCGCCTCCGGTGGCCTCCTACGCCTACGATCTAATCTTTCAGCGACCTCCTATGTTCTTGCGGCGCCCACCCTAGACGCATACGACGCCTACAATGATGCGTATGCCGGCGACGCCATCACCCGCCCCGTAACGTTGCGCTAGCGGCATGTCCCATTATGTACTTGTGGGGTGCTCGTCATTGTGAGTCTGAGTGCCTGACAGGCTCGCTTGGAGTATGTTTAGAGTATGCTGCACTGGACTCTCTGTGATTGTGTTAAGAACTACAAACTGAGAGCATCTCCAGTCGCGTCCCTCAATGTGGCCCCAAAGTTCTTGAGGGTCCTAGAGCGACACAACATCAAGGGCCCTTTGTTTATAATGGCGAAGGTTCCCTAGGGCAGGGGGGCATGGCCCCCCTCCTCTATAAAATTCCTGAAAGTTATCTATCCTGCTAAATTTTCAAATATTATTCAAATTTTAAGCATATTGGTGTTATGGGCCACTTAACAGTCTTCGTTAAGCTCCCCCACTTGGAGAATTTAAATCCCAGGTTTGCCATCTTCTAAAAAAAAAAAAGATACAGATGTCGAACTAGAAACGTGTCCACCACGGGCGTCAGTTACACTACGGTGATCGTACGTGTGGTCGAGAAAATATAGCTAGGGTTTCGTTGTAGGCACGAGCAGACACAACGCCCCTCTAATCCGGCGTACGCCCGGGCTTCGGCGTCACTCAAGTCTCTCCGCGACCGAGGAAATAAATTCATGAGCGGGAGTTAAACCTTACTCCTCTCGCGTTGGAAAAAGAAATACAGTACGTATTAAACACGGACGTTGTACGGCAACCAAAAAGTGGAAAACAGTGCCACCAAAAAAAAATACAGTACGTATTCCCCAACTGCAGGTTCGTTGAACACAATGGCATCGTCAATTGAGTAGATTCTGGGACGTTAAGGATCAGACAATCGTCACCGTTTCTTCGTCTCCTATCCTTTCCATATATGCCTCTCCAAACAAATCTTAAACCGGGGCCCTAGCTCCCAAGGGCCTGGGGCAAGCGCCCCTCTGCCCCGCTCTATGGGCCTCGATCCGCCCCGCTCCGGTTCTCCCGATGTCGACGTCCACCCCTTCTCCGGCGGAGCTCTCCGCGCTGCCGGCCTCCTACACATACGCGCCTCCGGTGGCCTCCTACGCCTACGATCTTTCAGCGACCTCCTATGCTCCTGCGACGCCCACCCCTGACGCATACGACGCCTACAATATTGCGTATGCCGGCGACGCCATAACCTGCCCCGTAACGTTGCGCTGGCGGCATGTCCCATAATGTAATTGTGAGCCTGACAGGCTCGCTTGGAGTATGTTTAGAGTACGCTGCACTGGACTCTCTGTGATTGTGTTAAGAACTACAAACTGAGAGCATCTCTAGTCGCGTCCCTCAATGCGGCCCCAAAGTTTTTAAGGGTCCTAGAGCGACACAACATCAAGGGCCCTTTGTTTATAATGGCGAAGGTTCCCTAGGGCAGGGGGGCATGGCCCCCCTCCTCTATAAAATTCCTGAAAGTTATCTATCCTGCTAAATTTTCAAATATTACTCAAATTTTAAGCATATTGGTGTTATGGGCCACTTAATAGTCTTCGTTAAGCTCCCCCACTTGGTCACACGTAAAAATATTAAAAATATTAGTATTATGCAAGAGAAATATTAAGATAATGCAATAGCATACTAAATAATATTTACATTTGAAAAAACCATGGTCATCAACCTCTTGGTTCAAAATATTTATTTCTGTTGATCAAGCGAACTATATACAATGATTCTTATTTTTACCAATAGTCACTTATGTACACGTATACTTATGTATATGTAAATTAATCATAGCGAATAATGAGGATCCGTGGAGTAATGCACATTTGGGAAGAGCGACGAGAAATCGTGTCATTGCAAAACAATATTTAGAAATATTAACATATTTAAAAGTTATAGTGCCTTTAGGTAAAGCTAGCAACTAGTCTTTTATTTTTTCTCTTAGTAAAAAAGAAAACAAGCATAGTTTTACCGCATAAGGGGCAATATCTTTAATGTGCATCATACCACATAATTCAGTGAATGTATTTAAGCGCATACCCGAGTCCTCGACGGCTGAGCCTCCAAATTGGTTCTGCTGAACCAAACTCAAAAGGTTTGGCTTAATTTCATAGTTCTCCACTGTAACAGCGGGCTGAGTTATGGGTGCACGAATAAAATTATTATTGGGGATAACATATTCCGCAAGCTTGTTTTCTGCCATGGTGATTATCTTTTTGGTATTTTCTCCTATGATTGTAAAAGAACAAGTAAATATTTTTCGGTTTTCAAGTAGAGAAATAAAAAATAGCAAACTAATAACAGTAATAAAAAATTAAAACGAAAATAAAATGACTAACAAGGTCTCTAGTAACATTACCGGAATAGCGAAATTGCTTCCCCGGCAACGGCGCTCGAAAAAGGGTTGATACCTTCGATCCGGATTACGGATGTACTATCATAAGCTTTTTCCCTAGTAGACCTAGATTTAATTGAACCTTGGGAAGCATTGCTAAAATGGTGTAAAGGAAACGTTTACAAGATGCTAGTTTATTTTATATTATGTTTACCGGACCTTTCTAGTTTACTTTTAAGGAAGTTGTGTTCAATGATGGAAATAGGCCAGGGTTAAGGTTTCTCCTCCAGCTATGCGTACATATATAGTTGAGGCGCATATGTGTAACAAATAAAATAGAGAAAAGAGATTTATGAATAGCACATCCGTAAATATTCTTGTCCCTAAAGCCAGAGGTGACAAGAGCCTCTTGATCCAACCATTGTCCTCACAGCCGGAAGCAACATTAGTTATTAAGCATACCAATACAGACCAAAGCATTAAGCTAGATGATTATGCCATGATCCCGAATGAATCACTAAACATGTTCCGTTACTTTCCCCTTTCTCACACTGAGGTTTCACGGTAGCACAACGTTCTCCACTCATCCCACCACTTCCCTTGATCTATCCGAATGATATGGGTACCTGCAGATCATCAAAACGAGGCAAAGAGACAAGAATACAAGATTGCAAAACTCTTATTCAATCCTTACAGATATAATAAGATTAGATGCACATAAACACTGCGAGGATTCACCCCAAACCGTAGCCCGTGAGGACTACTCACACACAATATCAAGATCATACGAAAGATATAAATCATTGTGGCAAATAATTAGCTTGAAATCACAATATTCTTACAATGATCGCCAATTCTTAAGGAGATCTCTATTACAATGATGATAGTTATGGCAATGGAGGAGATTGGAGATGGAATGAATGAACTATGGTAGGGATCTCCTCTGTGGCATATGGATTCGATGGATGGTGACACGCTCCAACGTATCGATAATTTCTTATGTTCCATGCTACTTATTGATGATACCTACATGTTTTAAACATTATATGTCGTATTTACGCATTTTCCTGAACTAACTCATTAACAAGATGCCTAAGAGCCAGTTGCTGTTTTCTGCTGTTTTTGTTTCAGAAATCCTAGTAAGGAAATATTTCTCGGACGAAATCACCGCTCAGGGTCCTATTTTTGCACGAAGCTCTGCATAATTAAGGGGAGTTTGGCGGGGCCAATGAGGTGCTGTGTGATAGGGCGGCGCGCCCAGCCCCCCGGCCGCGCCCGGCCCGGTCCCTCGCCCCTCGTGTCACGCTCTGCACCTGCCCTTTCGCCATCATATAGCCTCCGTCACAAACCCCTGGGGGACTGAGAGCCACGATACGGAAAACCTTCTAGAGACGCCGCCGCCGCGAATCCCATCTCTGGGATTCAGGAGATCGCCTTAAGCACCCTGCCTGAGAGGGGATTCATCTCCTGGAGGACTCTTCATCTCCATGATCGCCCCGGAAGGATGAGTGAGTAGTTCACCCCTGGACTAGTGGTCCATAGCAGTAGCTAGATGGTCGCTCTTCTCCTAGTTGTGCTTCATTGTTGGATCTTGTGAGCGCCTCTAACATGACTAAGATCATCTATCCGTAATACTATATGTTGTGTTTGTCAGATCCGATGGATAGAGAATACTATGTTATGGTGATTATCAATCTATTGTTTATGTGTTGTTTATGATCTTGGCATGCTCTCTGTTGCTAAGGCTCTGGCCAAGTTTTTACTCTAACTCCAAGAGTGGGAGTATTTATGCTCTGATAGTGGTCTGCGTCACCACACATGGGACAGCGTTGAAAGAAATTTCTAAGGTTGTGATGTGTTAGGTGTCACTAGGGATAAAACATTGATTCTATGTCTAAGGGGATGTAGTTGTCGATTACATTACGCACCTACTAATGCAATTAATCAAGCTGCAACTATCACCACGAGGTTCGCATGATAACTCGATGTGACTTTAGGCATAGATGCAAGCTTGGATGGCGGTCTATGTACTTTGTCGTAATGCCCGGTGGATTAAATCTCACTATATTTATCATATCATGTATATGCATCATATGCCCTTCTCTATTTGTCAATTGCCCGACTATAATTTGTTCACCCAACATGCTTTTATCTTTATGGCAGAGACTTTAGTGAACCGTGGACCTTGGTCATATTCCTTTACATCGCATACACCCATCGTAATACTTGTTTTCATCGTTTTCTTGCAAACAATCATCTTCCATAATACGGTTAATCCTTTGTTACAACAAGCCGGGGTGAGATTGACAACCTCACTGCTTGGGGCAAAGTACTTTAAGCTAGGCAGCAGTTCCACGTTGGCGCTGGATCCCCGGTGTTGCGCCAAGACTACATTCTCTGGCCACCATCAACCTCTCAACGTGCTTCTTGGCTCCTACGGTTCGATAAACCCTGGTTTCATACCGAGGGAAAACTTGCTTCTATACGCATCATACTTTCACTTGGGTTCCCAACTGACGTGTGCATATACGCGTATCAAGCTAAATTTCTCGCGCCGTTGCCGGGATCTGAAGAAAAGTTACACCACAAAGATTTCTAACTCCCACGTCAACTACACGCCAGCAAGTAATTTTCTGGCGCCGTTGCCGGGGAGATCAGACACGCTGCAAGGGGAGGTTCCACTTCTCAATCTCTTTACTTTGTTTTTGTCTTGCTTTATTTTATTTACTACTTTGTTTGCTGCACCTAAACAAAACACAAAAAAATTAGTTGCTAGTTTTACTTTATTTACCGTCTTGCTCTCTATATCAAAAACACACAAAAATTAGTTACTACTTACTTTATCTAGTTTGTTTTATTTAATACTGCTAAAAGAATACCCCTGAAATACTAAGTTGTGTGACTTCACAAACCCAAATAATAATGATTTCTATGCACACCTATTGCTCCACCTGCTACTTTCATGCAATTCTTTTGAAATTATAAACCTGCTTTACTGAACCCGGTTATGAGAGATCAATTTTTTGGTGTTAGTTCTGATGATGCTATTGCCCATCTCAATAATTTTGTTGAACTATGGAATGTAAAAGTATAAGGATGATGGTGATATTATTAAATTTGAAATTGTTTTCCTTTCTCTCATTAAGAGGAAGAGTTGAAGTGGTTGCTATCTTGCCTAAGAATAGTATTGATTCATGGACTAAATGTGTAAGGATGCTTTTATTGGTAGATATTATCCTCCCCCTAAAATTATATCTTGAGAAGTAGCATAATGAATTCTAAGCAATTAGATAATGAACATGTTGTCTGCCATAGAGAGAATGAAAACTTTGGCAAAGAATTGCCCAACCCATGAACTGACTACTTGGATGATCATCCAAACCTTCGCAGGACTAAAATTTTCTTCGCGGAATTTATTGGATCCAGCTGCTGGAGGTATCTTTATGTCCATCACTTTGGGGGCGGCTACAAAACTTGATGATATGATGATAAATTACTCTGAATGGCACACGAAAAGAACTCCACAAGGTAAGAAGGTAAATTAACCTCTTCCTTGAGTGATAAGATTGATGTGATTATGTCTATGCTGTGAATGGTAGATCTAATGTAGATCCAAATAATGTTCTTTAGCTTCATTGGTTGCTCAAGAAGAAAATGTTGATGTGAATTTCATTAAAAATAATAATTTCAACAACAATGCTTATAGGAACAACTCTGGTAGTAACTATAGGCCATATCCTTCTGCTAATGGTAATGGTTATGGTAATTCTTATGGGAATTACTACAATAATAGAGTGTACTCTCTGGTCTTGAAGTTATGCTTAAAGAATTTTATTAGGTACACAAACTGTTTTTAACAACTCTGTTGGAGAGTTAGATAAAATTGATATTATTGCTTTAGAGTTGATAGACTTGCCTCTCATGTTGATCTTTTTTTTTTGTTATGCCTAATAATGATATTGATAATAAGATTACTACTACAGCAAATGACATTCAAGTAGAATTAATGAGAATATAAGATTAATGGCTGAATTGCGTGCTAGGTGGGATAGAGAAGAAAATGAAAAACTAGCTAAAGAGAATAATGTAGCTAAAGTTTTGACTATTACCACCATTAGTAATGATAATGATTCACATGTTGCTGCACCTCCTACTATCAATGGTAAAATAATTGGTGTTGGCAATGTTTCTACTCCTAGTGCAAAGCTAACAAAACTGCCTGAAATTGCTAAAACTTTAAACTCGCTTGTATAAAACTGTTGAAATTTTTCAAACCCTGGGAACAATGATCCCATTGCTGTAGCTCATAATGATTTAGATTTTGATGATTTGCCACATCTCTGAAGTTATAAAGTTCTACAAAAACTTGCTAAAAGTCCCAATGCTAGTGTTATAAATTAGCTTTACAAAACATATTACAAATGCTCTGCAAAAGCTAGAGAAGAGAAACTAAAACTTGAAACTTATTCCTAGAATGTTAGAAGATGGTTGGGAGCCCATCATTAAAAATGAAATTCAATGAATTTGAATGTAATGTTTTATGTAAGTATATATTTCTGTTATGCCTAAAAAGATTTATGATATGCTTGACTTGCCACCATTGAAGAATTGTTATTTGGATGTTAATCTTAGTTGCCGATAATGTTAAAAGAAACCTTTGGGAGGATTGATATCGTGCGCATTACGGTTAATACAACCTTGTCCCCGTTTGATTTTGTTGTTTTGGGATATCGAATCAATGCATCTTGTCCTATTGTGTTGGGAAGACCTTTTCTTCAACTGTTTGCCGTTATTGATATGAGGGAAGGTATCAATTTTCTCTCAAGAAAGGTAAGGAAACACTTCCCTAGAAAGAGAAGCTGCCTTTTGATTCTAATATTAGAACAAGTTATGATGTTGATGCTTCTACTCTTGATGTTACTTGATTTGCACTTTCGCGCCTAGCTGAAAGGCGCAAGAAAGGCTGGAGACAACCATAAGCTTACTACAAGATTTTTGAGCCATTTGATCTTCAAGTTGGGTTTCACACGTACACCCCCCTCCTCCAATATCATACTTCATGCTGAAGACATTGACACTGTGCTGCAATCGCCGCACCACCACTGATCCCTCAGATACACAATCATTGCTCAGAGTTTCTGAGCAAGTCTGGTGCCATTTTAAAATCCGTCTTTATACGGACTGGTCTGCTTTTGACAGATTCTGCCTTTTATTTCGCATTGTCTCTTTTGCTATGCTGGATGAATTTCTTTGATCCATTAATGTCGTAGTTTATGCAATGTCTGGAAGTGAAAAGAATGTTTGTATCACCTCTGAATATGTGTTTTTGCATTAACCCTCTAATGAGTTTGCTTGAAGTTTGGTGTGAAGGAAGTTTTCAAGGGTCAAGAGAGAAGGGGATATACTATGATCAAGGAGTGAAAGCTCTAAGCTTGGGGATGCCCCCTGGTTCACCCCTGCATATTTTGAGAAGACGACCCAAGCGTTTAAGCTTGGGGATGCCCAAGGTATCCCTTCTTCATCGACAACATCAGGTTTCTTCTCCCGAAACTATATTTTTATTCAAATACATCTTGTGTTCTTTACTTGGAGCTTGTCATTTTGTTTTTGTTTTTGTTTGAATAAAATGGATCCTAGTATCTACTGGAGAGAGATTACGTCCATTGGCAGATATGGATAAACATGTCTAGTTTTGACTATAATGTTCAAGGCGGCTTCTTCTTCGTTAAATTGTTATATGGTTGGAATTGGAAAATGCTATGTAGTAATTTTCAAATGTCTTGGATAATGTGATACTTGGTACCTGTTGTGCTCATGTTTAAGTTCTTGCATCATATGCTTTAACCCATTAATGAAGAAATACATAGAGCTTGCTAAAATTTATTTGCATATTTGGTCTCTCTAAGGTCTAGATAATATCTTATTGAGTAACAACAAGGGTGACGGTGTAGAGTCTTATAATGTTTACAATATGTTCTTTATGTGAGTTTGCTGCAACTTGCCCATCCTTGAGTTTGCTTCAATCAAACACTGCTAGCCTAAACCTTGTATCGAGAGGGAATACTTCATGTATCCAAAATCCTTGAG
Source organism: Lolium multiflorum (assembly GCA_030979885.1). NCBI lineage: Eukaryota > Viridiplantae > Streptophyta > Magnoliopsida > Poales > Poaceae > Lolium > Lolium multiflorum. The sequence continues at coordinate 71,016 of JAUUTY010000134.1, forward strand.
CTAACTACTATGCCATTTGTGTCCACTATACCTACTCTACTACATGGTATTTCTCCTATTCCAAAGTAAATTGCTTGAGTGTTACCTTAAAATCTCATCACATCACCTTTGCAATAGACAGCTCATGGGACAAAATACCAAAACTATCGTAGTATCAAATGTACTTCTGCACTTTATATCTTATTAAGTTGTTTGTTGTGCGATAACCATGCTTCTAGAGCTATCAACTATTGTTGAATATCACGTGAGTTGATAGTCCGTCTTGTCTCAAGGATCTATCACCTTAATGATTAGAGCTTGCAAATTGTTAGAGAAGAACATTGCCGCTAACTAAAGCCATGAATCATGGTTGAAGTTTCAGCTGGGACATATATCCTCAATCTCATATGAGAATAATAATTGTTGCTACATGCTTATGCATTTAAGAGGAGTCCATTATCTGCCAGTCCATGTTGTCCCTAAGATGGATGTTCAAGTTGAGAATAATCAAAAGCGAAAATCCAAATGCGAGCTTTCCCCTTAGACCTTCAGGAGGCAATGAGGTACCCCTTTGTGACACTTGGTTGAAACATGGCATTTCAAAAGATCCGGTAGTCCAAGCTAAGTAGACAAGGTGCGGCACTATTAGTATACTATGCATGAGGCTTGCAACTTGCAGATATAATTTACATAACTCATATACTTTATTACTACCGTTGACAAATTGTTTCATGTTTTCAAAATAAAAGCTCTAGCACAAATACAGCAATCGATGCTTCCTCTTTGAAGGACCATTCTTTTACTTTTATTGTTGAGTCAGTTTTTCTATCCTCCCTCCACCTTTAAGAAGCAAACACTTGTGTGAACTGTGCATTGATTCCTACATACTTGCATATTGCACTTGTCATATTACTTTATGTTGACAATATCCATGAGATATACATGTTATAAGTTGAAAGCAACCGCTGAAACTTAATCTTCCTTGTGTTGCTTCAATACCTTTACTTTGATTTATTGTTTATGAGTTAACTCTTATGACTTATTGATGCTTGTCTTGAAGTACTATTCATGAAAAGTCTTTGCTTTATGATTCATTTGTTTACTCATGTCATTACCATTATTTTGATCAGCTGCATTCATTACATATGTTTACAAACAGCAGATCCACATTATGATGGCATGTCACCAGAAATTATCTTTGTTATCGCTTTACCCGCTCGGGCGAGTAGTAACTAAGTTTGGGGATGCTGATACGCCCAACGTATCAATAATTTCATGTTACATGCTACTTTATTGATGATACCTACATGTTTTATGCACATTATATGTCGTATTTACGCATTTTCCTGCACAACCCATTAACAAGATGTCGAAGAGCCAGCTATCAAGTCGCTGTTTTGGTTCTCGTAAACTTCAGTAAGGAAATATTCCCTTAATTGGACGAAATCCACCGTCTGTGGTCCTATTTTGCACGAAGCTTCCGTAAGACCTAAGGTCAAGTGGGAGGGTTGTGTGATAGCTGCCTGTGCCCCGGCCGCGCCGGCCTCGTGTGTCTGGGCCCCTCGTGTCGCCTCTTGACTCGCACTCGCCACTTATATCTTCGTCGCAAACCCCAACATCGAGAGCCACACACTGGAAAACCTTCCGTAGACGCGCCGCCATGAATCCCATCTCTGGGGATTCAGAAGATCGCCTCCTGCACGGAGGGGATTCATCTCCCCGAGGACTCTTCATCGCCATGATCGCTTCCTGAGTGATGAGTGAGTAGTTCACTCCTGGACTATGGGGTCCATAGGCGTAGCTAGATGGTCGTCTTCCTAATTGTGCTTCATTGTTGGATCTTGTGAGCTGCCTAACATGATCAAGATCATCTTTCTGTAATACTATATGTTGTGTTTGTCGGGATCCGATGGATAGAGAATACTATGTTATGTGGTGATTATCAATCTATTGTTTATGTGTTGTTTATGATCTTGCATGCCTCCGTTATTAGTAGAGGCTCGGGCCAAGTTTTTACTCTTAACTCCAAGAGGGAGTATTTATGCTCGATAGTGGGTTCATGCCTTCATTGACACCGGGGACAGTGACAAAAAGTTCTAGGTTGTGATGTGCTGTTGCCACTAGGGATAAAACATTCATTCTATGTCTAAAGATGTAGTTGTCGATTACATTACGCACCATACTTAATGTAATTGTCTGTTGTTTGCAACTTAATACCTAAAGTTGTTCGGATGATAACCTGAAGGTGGACTTTTTAGGCATAGATGCAGTTGGATGGCGGTCTATGTACTTGGTCGTAATGCCCGGATTAAATCTCACTATATTTATCATATCATGTATATGCATTGTTATGCCCTTCTCTATTTGTCAATTGCCTGCATCGTAATTTGTTCACCCAACATGCTTTTATCTTATGGAGAGACACCTCTAGTGAACTGTGACCCCGGTCCTATTCTTTACATCGCACACAACCTACTGCAATACTTGTTCTACTAGTTTCTGCAAACAATCATCTTCCACACAATACGGTTAATCCTTTCACTACAAGCCCTTGAGATTGACAACCTCACTGCTTGCTAAAGGCAAGTACGGTTGTGTTGTGGCAGTTCCACGCTGGCGCCGAATCCTGTGTTGCGCGCACTACATTTACCACCATCAACCTTTCAACGTGCTTCTTGGCTCCCATCGGTTCGATTAAACCTGTTTCATAATGAGGGAAACTTGCTTCTATACGACTCATACCTTCCACTTGGGGTTCCCAACGGACACAGCATATACGCTGTGATTGTCACTTTCGTCATGTCGGGATTCGAAGAAAAGTTATACCACAAAGATTTTAACTCCCACGTCAACCACGCCGCAGGATGGCGGCTACTTTGGCAACGAATGGCTCTCCTTTTAGCGTTGGTCCCTTCACGAAACTTATAGTGTTTGACCTCAGAAAGGCTACGGCTCATGGTACGGGCGGACGATATGGGCGGGGCTTTCTCGTATCGATGCCCGTTAAAGTCCCTAGAACCGCCTCTTCGAGCGTAGTCAATTTTTCCATGCTTGTGACGCAGTTCTTTTTCCAGTAATTGCAGGTCCATTTGTCATTATGAGTGATTTCCTGCACATCATCCAAAAATAGAAGAGATTGCACATTTGCATTAATTAGTCATTAGTGGCATGTTGAGAGGTAAACTTAGTAATTTTTTTGACTTAGCTAAGGATTTAAACTCGAGGAAAAGTGGCGTATTTCACAGCCATCAACTTCCCAAGATTAAACTTGATCGTCCTCGAGCAAGAAACAAAAAACCATAAGAAACTTGGTGTTCAAAACCAAAATACGAGAAAGAAAAATCACTTACAAGTGGTAGCCTTATAAGTTCAACACTTCTTCCATTTGAAAGCTTAACATAGTTAGAGAAGAGCTGATAACCCCCAAGGGCATCGTGTCCGGGGAGACGCAAATGCCGCGCAAACATGCGGCACATTTGCGTCTCCGCGACGCCGAGCGGTCGGCTGAAGGCCCGCCGTGGGCCCACCTGGCAGCGACCCTCGCTGGATCATCGTGAATTAAAGCAGCAACTGCCGGGGAGGTCAACCGCCGGAGTGACAACTGGGCGCCGACGATGCGTCAACCGCTGAATGGAGCGGCCAACCGCCGCGAAGAGAAACCGCATGCCTTTCGTTATATATTCGCCATTAATCCCCGCTCGAATAAAACCCATGCTATCGTCAGATCACAACCAACCGCTGCCATTCCTCTTCTTCTCCAACACCAGCAAGCCACCATGAGCAACATGTCGCTAAGCATTCCGACACCGACAACGAGGGAAGCGCCGCTGATGGCGGCATTAAGGGATAGGGCCGCGACGCCAGCAACCCTAGCTCCCGCCGAAGGAGGACGACAGGGAGGCGCCGTTGGCCTCGATCGCCAGAGGGAGGAGGACTCACGCAAAGCTGTGCACGACTGGAGGCGCCGGAGGCAGCGGACGATTGGCGGAGGCAAGGAGAGGCGGTCTGGCGAGGGCCGATGTTCACGGGTGAAGCTTCTATTTCAGAGACAAGTATGGGCCCTCCAAGAGCAGAGGTTTGTAGAACAGCACAAGTTTCTTAAGTGGATTACCCAAGGTTTATCGAATCCAGGAGGAAGAGGTCAAAGATATCCCTCTCATGCAACCTCGCAACTACAAAGCAAGAAGTTGATGCGCGTTCAGCACACACCCAGGGGTAACAGGTTCGGCGAAGAGATAGTGAACACAAGTGGGTATGAATGTGAATATGAGCAGAGGTCGGGCGCTGCATTGCCAAGGCAGGCTGATGGTAGTAATATTGCATAAACAAGAAATAGTACCAAGAAAGAAATAGTAACGCAAAGAAACAAGAATGCTGTGCTGATAGCGTATTTAGAACAAGGCCTAAAAATAGACTTTCACTAGTGGACACTCAACATTAATCACATAACAAAATAGATAAATGCATACTCTACACCTCTGTTGGATGATGAACACATTGCGAGGATTACACGAACCCTCAATGCCGAGTTAACAAGCTCCACAATTAATTAAATGTTCATATTTAAGTAACCTTAGAGTGTAAGATAGATCAATACGATTAAACCAAGTACTAAATAGCATGCACACTGACACCTTCATGCTTATGTAGGAGGAATGAATATACATCAATACTATCATAGCAATAGTTAACTGCAATCTACGCAAGAGATCATGATCATAGCATAAAACCAGTACTAACACCACGGATGCACACCTGTCACCATTACATCGTGCAGTGTGTAGGAGGAATAAAACCACTTTAATAACATTGCTAGAGTAGCACATAGATTCATAGAAAACATCAATCATAAAGAGATATAAATAAGCACTTCACTATGCTATTCATAACAAGAATAAGCATTCTGTGAAATATAGCCTAAGAGACCCACACTACAAGACACACCCGGTCACCTTTACACACGTGGGACAAGGAGTCTCCCAGAGATCACATAAGTAAAAACCCACTTGACTAGCATACGACATCTAGATTACAAGAATATCATATGAATCTCAACTGTGTAAGGCACTCTCATGAGATTATTACTAGCACATAGGAGAGATGAACCACATAGCGCCCGGTACAGCCCGAGCCTCGATGGAGAACTACTCCTCTTCATGGGAGCAGCAGCTGTGATGAAGATGGGCGGAGATGGCAGCGTGTCGATGTGGAGAAGCCTTCCGGGCATTTCCCCGTCCCGGCGGCGTGCTTTAACAGAGACTCCTGTCCCCGCGATCTTGGCTTCGCGATGGTGTGCGCTTCAGTTGTCGATATCGGCGGCTTCCTCCGTAAGGGTTTTTGCGTGGCTTTATATAGGCGGAAGGGCAGCGCTGCATGGTTCAAGGGGCGCACGACATGGGTTGGCGCTGGCCAGGGCCTGTGCCGCGCCACCATGAGGTGGGCCCACGGTGGCCCTCCTCTGGCGGCTCTTGGGTGTTCTGGATGCTTCCAAAATAGGAACCCGGGCGTTGATTTCGTCTAATTCCTGAGAATATTTCATACATTAGATTTCAAACCAAAACAGCAGAAAACATGAACTGGCGTTTCCGCATCTTGTTAATAGGTTAGTTCCGTAAATTCACACAGTGTGCATAAAACATGTAGTATCATCAATAAAGTAGCATGGAACATAAGAAATTATCGACACGTTGAGACGTATCTCAAGGAGATATGCCCAAGAGGCAATAATAAAAGTGGTTAATATATATCTTTTTATGTTTATGATAAATGTTTATATACCATGCTATAATTGTATTAACTAAACATTGATACATGTGATATAAACAACAAAGAGTCCCTAGTAAGCCTCTTAACTAGCTTGTTGATTAATGATGATTAGTTTCATAATCATGAACATTGGATGTTATTAATAACAAGGTTATATCATTGTATGAATGATGTAATGGACACACCCAATTAAGCGTAGTATAAGATCAAGTCATTGCTATTAGCTTCTAATACATAGTTACCTAGTCTCATGACCATGAGATCATGTAAATCACTTATACCGAAAGGTACTTATCACATCAAACGCCACTCATGCAAAATGGGTGAAGGAGAAGTGATTAAGTATCCCAGTGTTTTATGAGTTGAGGCATATGGATCAACAAAGGGGATTTGTCCATCCCGATGACGGATAGATATACTGGGCCCTCTCGGTGGAATGTCGTTCAATGTCTTGCAAGCATGTGAATAAGTTCATAAGAGACCACATACCACGGTAACGAGTAAAGAGTACTGGTCATGAGACCAGGTTGAACAAGGTATAGTGTGATACCGATGACTCAACCTCGGACAAGTAAAATATCGCTATGGACAAAGGGAATTGGTATCGTATGTGTATGGTTCATTCGATCACTAAAGTCATCGTTGAATGTGTGGGAGCCATTATGGATCTCCAGATCCCGCTATTGGTTATTGGCCTGAGAGAGTTCTCAACCATATATCTGCATATTCTAAAACCGTAGGGTGACACACTTAAAGCTGGATGTTGAAATGGTAGTACTTGAATATGGAATGAAGTTGGAATATTTGTTCGGAGTCCCGGACATCCCGGACATCACGAGGAGTTCAATGGTCCTGGAGAATAAGATTCATATATAGGATGTCATTTTGCGTGAATAAACATGCGAAGGTTCTAGTGGAAGGTTCAGGAAGGTTCTGTGTGAAACTGGAAGAAACCACACATGGGCGGGAGTCCACATGGGACTCCACCCATGGCCGGCCACCCTTAGTGGAGCCCACCTTGGACTCCCCCAAAGGGGCCGGCCACTCCCCCATGAAGGTGGAATTCCCACCTCTAGCGGGAGGGAAAGTTTCCCACCATGGAAGGTTTTGCTCTGTCTGCCCAAGACTTGGACACCAACACTTGGGATCCACCTATATAATGAGGGGCCAAGGGAGGGGGCCGCCCACCCCAAGCCACAAGCTGGCCGCCCCCATAGAGTGGCTGGCCACCCTCCCAACCCTAGCTTTGCTCCTCCACTCTCATATTGCCCGCATAGCTTAGCGAAGCTCCGCCGGATTCTACACTGCCACCGACACCACGCTCGTCAGGCCGTCGGATTCAAGAGAGCTAGCGATTTCCCGCTGCTCCGCCGGAACGGGGAGGGGTGGACGTCGTCTTCATCAACAACCGAACGCAGACCGAGTACGGAGGTGCCGCCTGATTGTGGCGCCCGAACCGATCGTGATCAAGATCTTCTACGCGCTTGCAAGCGCAAGTGAACGTCTACCGTAGCAACGAGCCTCCTCCTGTAGGCTTTGGAATCTCTCTTCAAGGGTGAGACTCTCGACAATCCCTCGTTGCTACCGTCTTCAAGATTGCATCCTGGCTTGGATTGCGTGTTCGCTCGTAGGAAAATTTTTGTTTTCATGCTAATGCTATCCTACAAGGGTATCGTAGCTGCCCATGCATAGATGGCTGCACTAGTAGAACACAATGGTTTGTGGGCGTTGATGCTCTGTTATCTTTAGTTGAGTACTTTGCATCTTGTGGCATAGTGGGATGAAGCGGTTCGGGCTAACCTTTACATGACCGTTCATGAGATTTGCTTTCACGTTTGACATGCAACTTATATTGCATAAGTGGCTTTGCGGTGTCTCATTCTACTATAGCATCCAATTTACTCTTCTATTGAGAACACTAGTATCACCGCTGTGGTTCATGTTCGTAGGTGGATTGGATCTTGCTCGAAACCCTAAACCACGAAATATGCAAACCAAATTAGAGAACGCCTCTAACTTGTTTTTGCATGGTTTGGTGAGATGTGATATGGCCATAATGTGATGATGAATATGTATGAGATGATCATTATTGTATTGTGGCAACCGGCAAGAGCCTTATGGTTGTCTTTAAATTTCATGTTGAAGTATTTCACAGCAGTTGTAATAGTTGCTACATGAGGACAATCATGAAGACGGCGCCATTGACCTTGGTGCTTCGCCGACGATGATGGAGATCATGCCCGAAGATGATGGAGATCATGTCCGTGCTTTGAAAATGAAGATCAAAGGCGCAAAGACAAAAAAGGGGCCATATCATATCACATATGAACTGCATGTGATGTTAATCCTTTTATGCATCTTATTTTGCTTAGATCGCGACGGTAGCATTATAAGATGATCCCTCTCACTAAAATCTCAAGATAATAAAGTGTTCATCCTAGTTAGCACCGTTGCTAAGACTTGTCGTTTCAAGCATCTCGTGATGATCGGTGATAGATTCGATAAGTACATAAAACGGGTGCAAGCTGCACATGCGGATATTAAGGTGGCCTTGACGAGCCTAGCATAAAGACATGGTCTCTGAACACGTGATACGAAAGGTAGAGCATGAAAACCGGAGGTGATAACACTTTGAGTGTCCGCCATTGAAATTACATCTTGTCTCGTGATGATCGGGCATAGGTGTGATGGATTTGGTTCGTGATCACTAAGACAAACCAGGGATATTGTTTTGAGTGGAGTTCACCATATTTAATTATGTAGAATTAAAAATTTGAACTCAATTTGTCATAAACTTAGTTTAAACTCAAATAAGTTGTAGATATGGCGTCCTCAATCAATTTTAACCAATTCCTAGAGAAAAAAGAAAAGCTTAAGAGCAACGTAGCAACTTCACCGACTGGTTCCGTCATGTGAGGATCTTCCTTAATGGCGGAAATCTGCAATATGCTTGATGCACCGCTAGGTGACCTCCTGCAAACCGAAACCGATGAAGTAAAGAATGTTTACATGACTAAAACTCTGTACTCTCAAGTCTGGGGCAGCTATCTTATGCAGTCAGAACTGACCTTCAAAATCTTCGAGCACCAACATCCTCATGAGTTGATGAGCTGAAGACTATTTTTGAGACTCATGCGGTCGTGGAATGCTGTGAAGCATCGAAACACTTTTTCAACTGTATGATGGAAGAAGGCAGCTCTATTAGTGAGCACATGCTCGCCATGACCGGCATGCGAAGAAACTCATTGACTTGGGAATAGTGATTCCTACCAGCCTGGGGATTAATCGTTCTCCAATCACTGCTACCAAGTTACAAGAACTTTGTGATGAACTACAATATGCAGAACATGAACAAGGAGTTTTCTGAACTCTTTGGCATGCTAAAAGCTGCTGAGATTGAGATCAAGAAAGAGCACCAAGTGCTGATGGTCAACAAGACCACCAGTTTCCAAGAAAACAGGGCAAGTCTAAAGGCAAGAAAAAGAAAGGGTGGTAAGAAAGCTGCCACGCCTCCTGTGGAAACCTAAGTCTGGCCCTAAGCCCGATGCTGAGTGCTATTACCGCAAGGAGAAGGGACACGGAAGCGTAATTGCTCCAAGTATTTGGCAGATTTGAAGAGCGCCTTGTCAAAAAGAAGAAAGAAGGTATATCTGATATACATGTTATAGATGTTTATCCTACCAGTTCTCGTTCTAGTACCTCTGGGTATTTGATACCGGTTCGGTTGCTCATATTTGTAACTCCAAACAGGAACTAAAGAATAAACGATAACCGCTGAAAGATGAAGTGACGATGCGCTGGAAACGGATCCAAGGTCAATGAGATCGGGACACTTTCTCTACATCTACCTTCGGGATTAGTTTAAGCCTAAATAATTGTTATTGGTGTACCCGCGTTGAGCATGAACATTACATCAGGATCTTGTTTAATGCAAGACGGTTATTCATTCAAGTCTGAGAATAATGGTTGTTCTATTTTATGAATAATATCTTTTATGGTCGAGCACCACAAAAGAATGGCTTATTTCTGTTAGATCTCGATAGTAGTAATACGCATATACATAACATTGATGCTAAGCTAATTAAATTGAATGATAATTCTACTTATATGTGGTGAAGGGTCGCCTTGGTCATATTGGAGTGAAAACGCATGAAGAAACTCCACATGATGGATTACTTGAATCACTGACTTTGAGTCACTTGATGAAGCATTGAAGCATGTCTCATGGGAAAAATGACTAAGACTTATTGGAAATCATGGAGCGAGCTATAGACTTATTGGAAATCATACTTACCCTTATGTATGTGGACCAATGAGTGTAGCATCACGCTGGTGGTTATCGTTATGTTCTAACCTTCAATAGATGATTTGAGTAGATATGGGTATATCTATTTAATGAAACATAAATCCAAACTTTTGAGATTTAGGGAATTCCAAAGTGAAGTAGAAAATCAACGTAATAAGAAGATTAAATTTCATGATCTGATCATGGAGGTGAATATCTGAGTTAGTTTTAGCATGGATTTAAAGAAATGCGGAATACTTACAATTGATAATTGCTGGAACAATTTCACAAATAAGATCAAACATCGGAGTGTTTAATTTAATCTCTCTTAGATATGGTTCGTTCTATGATGTCTTTTACGTTGTTATCATTTTGGAGTTATGCATTAGAGGACAACAGATCTTTCACTTGAATAGAGCACCATCAAAATCCGTTGAAACGTCACCGTATGAATTATGGTTTAATAAGAAACCTAAGTCGTCGTTCTAAAAATTTGGGGTTGCGAAGCTTCATGTAAAAAAGTTACAAACTCTGGACAAGCTAGAACCCAAGCGGAGAAATGTTTCATAGGGATACCCTAAGGAAACTATAGGGTACATCATCACAGATCCGAAGGCAAGATCTTTGTTGCTAAGAACGGAACCTTTGAGAAAGAATTTCTCACCAAAGAAGTGACTGAAGAAAAGCAGAACTCGATGAGATTGAAGAATTTACTGCTGATCTAGTAGCCAAGATCGAAAAATGTCTGCACCACCTACACCGCAACAGAGGAAGCAATATAACATCATGAAACTTCAAATGAGACAGCTACCGAACCTCGGATCGACAAAGGATCGTGCCACTCCAGATTGGTATGATCCTGGTCCAAATGTCATGATTGTGGATAACAATGATGAAGACCGCGACGTATGAAGAAGCGATGATGAGCCTGAATTCCAACAATGGCAAGAAGCCATGAAATCCGAAATGGAATACGTATCATAACAAAGTATGGACTTTGGTAGAATTACCTATAGCCGCAAGGTCGTTTCTAGAATAAAATGATTTTCAAAAAGAAAACAAGATGTCGATGGTAACACACGTCTATAAAGCTCGACTTGTCGCAGCGGTTTCCGACAAATTCAAGGTGTTGGATACGATGAGACTTTCTCACCTGTAGCTAAGCTAAAATCTGTGAGGATTTTGTTAGCAATAGCTGCATTTTTAGATTTGGCAGATGGATGTCAAAACGGCGTTCCTTAATGGAGACATTGAGGAAGAGTTGTATATGGTACAACCCAAAGGTTTTGTCGATCCTAAATATGCTGACAAAGTATGCAAACTTCAGCGTTCAATCTATGGACTGAAGCAAGCACAAGATTAGATCGGTTACAACTGCAGCGGCCAAGGCGTTGCCCACTGGTTGAGGGTAGCTAGAAGATAGTGCAGTGGGACTGTAGCATGCATGTGTGAGTGTGACTGTGTGTGGTACCCCAGGGTTCCAATGTAGCCACGCAGTGTAAAGGGTTATTGGAATAATAGTTTTTCAATAAAGACCTTGGTGAAGCATCATATATATTAGGCATCAAGATTTATAGATAGATCAAGACGGCTAGGCTGGTCATAGGCAGCATACTGACAAGATTCTTAAAGAAGTTTAGAATGGACTAAAGTAAGAAAGGATTTTTACCCATGCAAAGTCTTGAGTAAGACTCAAGGACCGGCTACTGCAGACGAAAGAGAAAAGATGAGTCAGATCCCCTATGCCCCGGCAGTAGGCTCTAT
>JAUUTY010000135.1:0-295904 GCA_030979885.1 Lolium multiflorum
AAATGGGCTTCCGAGTCTTCTTATTCTTCGAGTCCTGGGCCTTCAGTAAACCCCCGGTACCATCTTTGGCGTGCCCATTGGGGATGCCTATGTCACCTAACACTTGTTATTGGAGAGTTACCACTAGTGTAGATAGTTGGCCCGGTCCATCTTTCATCATCATATACTCGTTCTATATGTCATTGGAAGTAGTATCAACTATTTTCTCGTGCTATTGTTTCCATATTACTATTATCAGCTCGTGTTATCACATTACTGCTCTCATATTATCGTTGTTTTCATGTCACCCCTCACATTAGTGCTTCAGTAAAGCCTGAATTGACAACTCAGCTTGTTAAGGCTTATAAGTATTTTTTTACCTCCCTTGTGCTCTAATCAATAAATTTTAATACTTCCCTCGAAGACTGTTGCGATCCCCTATACTTGTGGGTTATCAAGACTATTTTCTGGCGCCGTTGCCGGGGAGGCATAGCTCTACTCATAAGTTCACCTGGGGAGTACACTCTACCTCTCTCTCTGCTTTTATTTTATTTTGTCTTGCTAGTTTACTTCTGTCTAGTTTATTTGTGCTTAGTTTATTTCTGTCTAGTATTATTTTGCCTAGTTTACTTTTGCTTAGTTTCTTTTTGTCTTGTTTTATTTTCCCTATATACCCGAAAATCCATAAAAATTTGAAAAACCTAAAAATTAAAAACTGCTATTATGGGAGAACCTACAACCTATTTGGAGCTTATAGAATTATATAATAATTATAGAGAATCGAGAAAGGGGAAAAGTTATGAGTGTTGTGATAGAAAAATTAAATACAATTGCTAAAATCTTGCTTAAACGCCATGATATAAACTGTTGCTCTGAAACAGATACTAAACATCTTAAATTTCAATGTGGCTTTAGTGAGGAAGTTTTAATTATGAACTATAATTGGAATAACTATATTCATTTTGGGTTCGAAGAGGTAGAACAATTTGTCTTATTTATGGGAGCCTCTGAGATAGAATCATTCATGTCTAAAAATTATGAAACTTGTGCTGTTTGTAAGGACCTTAAAGATTATGTCTCTTCTATCCTTAATTTTTGCATAGAAAGTTACAGTGATAATCCTTATATCATTGATTATAAAGAGAGACTCATTAATGCACAAGAATGCACTCACAATTTGCAGGAACCTGTGAAAGAAGAAATTGATGAACCTGAAAGCTCATTGGATGAAAAAGAAGAGGAGAGTGATGAACAAAAGGAGGAAGAATGGATTAGCTACCCATGCCAACCTTCTAATGAGAGTAACTCTTTATCTCTTACACTATTTGATTGTCCTCCATGCTTACCAAAAGAGGGATGAATGTTATGTTCCTGTGGATTCTCTTGAAATATTCCCTATGAGTAAAACTTGTGAGAATAATTATGCTACTGTTATTCATGATAATCCATGCTATTTTGATAAATCTTATGATAATGCTTTGTTTGTGCCTGATGTCGAAATGCATGGTACTAAAGAGTTTTGCTTGGCAAATGTTTATGATAAATCTCTAGATGATGGTCCTATGTTACTTGATAATATTAATTGTACTACTAATGAAAATGGGATTGGAGAGTTCTTGACTTTATCTATGAGTCCCATATCTTTTGAGATTGATCAATCATCTTGTTATATTATTGATAAAAGTGGGTTTGAAAGTTTTAATCCCACTATTTTTGAGCTTGATAAATAATTTTATGCATGTTGCTCATGATAAGAATGTTTCATGTGATAGTTATATTGTTGAGTTTGTTCATGATGCTACTGAAAGTTATTATGAGAGAGGAAAATATGGTTGTAGAAATTTTCATGTTACTAAAACACCTCTCTATGTGCTGAAATTTTTGAAGTTACGTGTTTTATCTTCCTATGCTTGTCACTTTGTTCTTCATGAATTTATTTGTGTACAAGATTCCTATGCATAGGAAGTGGGTTAGACTTAAATGTGTTTTGAACTTGCTTTTTGATGCTCTCTTTTGCTTCAACTCTCATCCTTATGTGAGCATCATTAAAATTGCTGAGCCCATCTTAATAAAGAAAGAACTTCTTGGGAGATAACCCATGTGTTTATTTTGCTACAGTACCTTTGTTTTATATTTGTGTCTTGGAAGTTGTTACTACTGTAGCAACCTCTCCTTATCTTTATTTTATTGCATTGTTGTGCCAAGTAAAGTCTCTAATAGAAGGTTGATGCTAGATTTGGATTTCTGCGCAGAAACAGATTTCTATCTGTCACGAATCTGGGCATATTTCTCTGTAGGAAACTCAGAAAAATCTGCCAATTTACGTGCGTGATCCTCAGATATGTACGCAACTTTCATTAGTTTTGAGTTTTCTGATTTGAGCAACGGAAGTACCATTTTAAAATTCGTGTTTACTGGCTGTTCTGTTTTGGCAGATTCTGTCTCTGTTTTTTTGCATTGTCTCTTGTGGACTTTAAGTGAGGCTTTCTAGACGTGGAGAGCTGTAGCTAATGTTTTATTGAGTTCTTGCAATGTGTCACTACAGGACTAAAGTGGATTAAAGTTTTTTGAGTACTAACCCCTCTAATGAAGTTTATGAGAAGTTTGGTGTGAAGGAAGTTTTCAAGGGTCAAGAGAGGAGGATGATATATGATCAAGAAGAGTGAAAAGTCTAAGCTTGGGGATGCCCCCGTGGTTCATCCCTGCATATTTCAAGAAGACTCAAGCTTAAGCTTGGGATGCCCACATCCCCTTCTTCATCAACTTATCAGGGTTTCTTCTATTGAAACTATATTTTTATTCTACTACATCATATGTGCTTTACTTGCACTACAAGAAAAGTTCTGATAGACAACGTCCCAAAATCGTCAACTAAGGGGCATTTTTCGTCGCCTATGGGCCTAACCCGACGATATGGGTTCCGTTGTGGAAACTGCGTCAGGCAAAGTCCAACGACGATTTTTTCGGTCCGTCGCGCTTGGGCGCCCTTCCGCCACGGAAAATCGGACCGTTGCGGAAGTGTTTTCGGGAGCCCGTTGACTGCTGACGTCATGCAAACTGACACGTGGCAGACGCCGTTAACTGCCAGTTAACGGCGTTAACCGGCTGAAACCCCGTGGTAGATGGTAGGCCCACACGAGGCCTGCCACGTCTTAAGCGGGCCGGGCCAGATGACATAGTTTGACCGGTCAACTATATAGCTGGGCTGGTCCATTAGTTACGTGGGCCGGGCCTAACCTCTAAGGTTGACTGGTGGCACCTTAAATGGTAGGCCCATTTAACATGTGAGGTCCACTCTTAGACCCGGGCTTCGAGGTGACCCAAAACAAGTGTGGGTCCCCAAAAGGGCACCATTTAGGGGGTCCACCTTAGCAGTTCAACAAGCAGCGGCGGCAAAAATGTGTGGGTCCCATCTCTGAAAGGGTGCCCATTTCGTTTGTGTCCACCATACAAACAAGTGGGCCGGGCCAAAAACACAGTGGTCCCACTCGTTAAAGGGTCGGCCATTTAAAATGTGGGGTCCACCATATAGCAGTGGGCCGGCCCAACAAGATAGTGGGCCGGGCCAAAAACACAAGGGTCCCACTTTCCTTAAAGGGCCAAGCCAATTAGTATGTGGGTCCACCATATAGCAGTGGGCCTACCACAAGATAGTGGGTCGCTCAAAACAGTGGGTCCCACCTTTTTTCTTAAAGGTGCCCATTTAGTATGTGGGACCACCATAGAAGGGTCGCCAACGATAGGGTCGGCCAAAACACGTGGGTCCCACTTTCGTTAAAGGTCGCCCAACTAGTATGTGGGTCCACTATAAGAAGTCCGGCCTAACAAGATATTATCGCCAAAACACGTGGGTCCCACTTTCTCTTAAAGGGCCGGCCCATTTATTTTGTGGGGTCCACCAGCAAATGGCGGCCAACCAATTAGCGGCCGCCCAAAGAGTGGGCGGGTCCACTTAAGCAAGTGGGCAGCCCAATTAGGTGGGGTCCACCGTAAATCAAATGGGCTGGCCCAAGAAGTAAGTGGGCCAGCCCGTTTAGTTGCTGTTATATGCCGGCATAATATGCGCTTTAGGATTTTGCGGGCAGGCACATATGTGATTTCGCTTAATTGGGCCGTTTAAGGGATGGGAATTTGTGATTTAGATACTGAGAATATTTACGCAGCATTGATTTCTGTCGGATAGCCTCACTTACCACAAGCACCAAAGAAAAAATGCGCGAAAGAACTATAAAAACTAACTAAATATTACATCAGCTGCAAGGCATTGAAAAAAATATTACAGAACCCAGAGAAATTGAATGGTAATTAAACCTAGCAATACAATGAAGCGATCCGGCAATCTTTTAAGTTGTCCATGCAGCACCTATATCTGAAACAAAGACATTACAAGTTAAGACAACAACAATGGAAAGGCAAAGACACTACAATATTGTTTGGCAAAGAATTTGGAACTCATCATTTCGTCATTATAACAAGATCATTGTAATGCGCACAATAAGCAAACAAAGAGTGCATGCCGCATACCAACAACCAATATAACAGAGCATGTTAGAATGAAACAGCAGACTTACTACTGTCGAGTCCCATGCAAACCAACATGTTCAGGGAGTACAAAATTGGCATGAACAACATAGTAGCAGGCTATAAATTTTGTAACAACGACTGAGCAAGATGAAGTTATGATGGCTACATCTACAGAGCAGGGAATGTAAACCAAAAATAGAAGTTATGGCAAAAGCTAAAGAGGAGGGAATGTGAACCAACATGTGCCAAGTGCAATTACTTCATTTTGGCCGTGAACTAAATAATACTCCTGAACTTATAGTGAAGGGGATGCAAATCAAGATGTTTCGGGATATAAACTTGTAATGAGCAACACATGGAGGATAGTTAATGTTGGAGCTTAGGATGGACCAGATACAGAATATAGTGGGATCACCTGTGAACTTGTATAAGAGGGAATGCAAACCAATATGTTCAGCTTTCCATATGTGAGCGTCATGCCAAGTCAGAGAAACAAGTCAATAATGCAGCTTTTGAAGAACAAGATGGCACGCAAAATTATTATCTAGTAGTATGACAAGTTTATTTGTACTACAGGCTAGATAGCAGAGTGATAGCATGCCAAACTAAGTCCTTACTTTGTTAGCTTACAATGAACTAGATACAAAACAATGGCATCACCTGTAGTACAGGGAATGCAAGCCAACATGTTCATGGAGTAAAAAATTGGCACAAACAACATAGTAGCAGGCCATAATTTTTGTAACAACGACTGAGCAAGATAAAGTTATGATGGCTAGATCTACAGAGCAGGGAATGTAAACCAAATATAGAAGTTACGATGCCAAAAGCTATAGAGCAGGGAATGCGAACCAACATGTGCAATTACTTAAAATTGGCCATGAACTAAATAATAGCAGGATGTTACTATAATACCTATAATTTTTGTAACAACGACTGAGCAAGATAGAAGTTATGATGGCTACATCTACAGAGCAGGGAATGCAAACCAAAATGTTCAATCGCTTAAAGTTAGCAATGAAGTAGAAAATAGCAACGTGTTACGGTCATAGCTAGGAATGAACTAAAAGAGCTTCAGACAAACAAGCATCTGAACCCAGAACATGGCGCTAAAACAAGGGACTTACATTAGGAGAAGCACTCTGTGGGAGTCACAGCAGATCTTCCTGGGGTTGATAGATCCGGTGATGAAGTACGCTACATGTGCTACTTGGGGTTGGAGAGACGGCCATTACACTTCATGGTTACTCATCTCATCTGCAAAAACGTAACGGCGCGTCGTTAGCACAAACAGGTTCCCCCAAGATTAAACAAGAACTTGCAGGCAAGCAATAGAAAAGCGACAGTAGAAGAGTTTAGATCATGCACGGCGCCGGTGAAGCAGATCCGGTTCATGCACAGCGGTGTCGGTGAGCAAGATACGATGCGGTGGACGACGGATCCGGCGAAGCGGCTCCGGTGGGGTGGACGATACCGCAGCTGAAGCGACTGCGGTAGACTGCTGGATGAGCATATGGTTTCGAGGTTCGGCGGGGATGATCCGGTCCGGTTGATGACGGCGTCGATGAAGCGGCTCCGGCAGGCAGCCGGATGACGAGGATCGCGAGGGCTCGGGTAGGCCAGGGAAGTCCGGCGGGGATGTTCCGGTGCGGTGGTCGTGGAGGTGGGAGAGAGGGACTTGGGAAGTTCCGGTGGGTGGTCTGAGGGAAATGAATTTTTTTTGGGAGGGTTTCCGGGCTAGGGAGGTGGTGATCCAAAAAATGACGGGCAGACCCCCCCACCAACCGACTTTGCTGTCATCTCCACAGGGGTAGAATGGGAATTTGGAAGCGTGTGAAATTTTTGTATTTTGTAGGCGGGAAGTTTTGCCGCTATGAGATTTTGAATTTCGCTAAGGTCCAAGTATAATGATAAAAAATTGTGAGACCGTACTAGTACCTCTGTTCAAGGCCGAGTGCAAAATCAAATCATCATCATCTTGAATATTGGTCACTACCATGGTCATGATCTATCTCTGAAATTAGCGTATCCGCTATATCAAAGTATAATGATAAAAAAAATTGTGAGACCGTACTAGTACTTCTATTCTAGGCCGAGTGCAACATCAAATCATCATCACGTTAAAAATTTGTTACCATGATCATGATCTATCTCTGAAATTGGCGCATCCGCTATATCTTTCAAAGTATAATTATACGAGTAATAAAAATTGTGAGACCATACTAGTACTTCTGTTCAAGTTCGAGTGCAACATTAAATCATCATCACGTTGAAAATTTGTTACCATGATCATGATCTACCTCTGAAAATGGGCGCATCCGCTAAAACTTGCAAAGTATAATGATACAAAATTGTGAGACCGTACTAGTACTTATGTTCAAGGTCGAGTGCAACATCAAATCATCATTACATTGAAAAGTGTGTTACCATGATCACGATCTATCTCTGAATTTGGCGCATCCGCTAAATCTCGCAAAGTATAATGATAAAAAATTGTGAGAATGTACTAGTACTTCTATTCAAGTTCGAGTGCAACATCAAATCATCATCACGTTGAAAATTTGTTACCATGATCATGATCTATCTCTAAATTTGGCGCATCCGCTAAATCTTGCAAAGTATAATGATAAAGAAATTGTAAGACAGTAGTAGTACTTCTGTTCAAGGTCGAGTGCAACATCAAATCATCATCACGTTGAAAATTTGTTACCATGATCCTCTGAAAATAGGCGCATCCGCTAAAACTTGCAAAGTATAATGATACAAAATTGTGAGACCGTACTAGTACTTATGTTCAAGGTCTAGTGCAACATCAAATCATCATTACATTGAAAATTGTGTTACCATGATCATGATCTATCTCTGAATTTGGCGCATCCGCTAAATCTCGCAAAGTATAATGATAAAAAAATTGTGAGACTGTACTAGTACTTATGTTCAAGGCCGAGTGCAGGATCAAATCATCATCATGTTGAAATTTGTTACAACGATCATGACATATCTCTAAAATTGGCGCATCCGCTAAATCTTGCACGTGGCGCATCTCGGTGCGGAGCAACAAGCCGGTGCTATCAAGGTTGAGGCGTCGGTAGCGTCATCGGGCTCTCCTCTTTTGATAGATCTTCTACATGGCGTGGCGCACCGCCCACCGAGAAGCAGTCATATGTGAGATCGAGGTGGAGACGTCGCCGGCATCCTCGAGGCGCGACCGCCCTTCTACGAGCCAGAGTCGACTCAAGGTATGAATCCATGCGCTGTCGCGTCCCTTCTGCATATGAAGTGGAATGCCTTAGATTTATTGTTCTTCTCTTACGATTATTTGCCGGACATGTGTGCTCTTTCTCTGAATATATTGCTTGAAAAGCTAACCAAGTTACTTAAATTCACTTCGTTCTTAATCTTGCGTGCTAATTTTGTTATTTTTGCTGACAGTGGTGCGCGCAAGGAAATTTATTTCTGGGTGTGCTGAGCTGTTAGGCCTAAGTCGAAATCCTCAGCTAAACAAGGCCTCAGCTTAACACATAAAAAGGTGTTCAATCTCGCCCACAATGTCCTCTTCTTTCCTCTTCCTTTATTGGAACTTGTTTTGCAGACAAGGAAAGTGGCACGTGTAATGTGAGTAAAACCCTCTTAGCCAAAATCAGCTACGAGCAAGATTTTATGTATTGTAGATTCCCCAATTGACTCTCATCCCCAATGTAGTCTTTTTTATGTCAGTATAGACTTCTTTACTGGATGTATACTATCGTACATGGCATGCATTTGCCTAATGAGGAGCATTGTATTGCCATTCTAGCCAACCTGATCGATCTGTCAAGCTTCATGCACGAGATGCCATGTTTAATTTACTCCCTCGCTCCGATCCATATTTATTGGTGTAAAATGAATGTGAATCGGAGGGAGTACTCTTCTTAGATAGTACTATACCAGTTCAAAAAAAAGTACTGTACTACTACATCACAAATGCATCAAAAGAGTACTACATCACAAGACCACCACGGTTGTACTAGTAGAGTTTAATGCTTAACTTCCAAAGGGAATAAGATTACACATATGAACTTTAAACAGGCGCTGTCCGATGTCTGCTTGTTTGGGAGCACAACATAAATAATACTACCCCCGTCCATACATAAGTGACTAAACTTTGTCTGAAGATGTTTCATCTATATATGTTTTTAGTGTGTAGATACATCCGTATCTTGAAGGAAAAAGGTGAGCCGCTAACTTTTTGAATAGAGTGAGTAATACAATTCGGATAAACAATGGTGTAGTAAAACAAATACTCCTGCCCATCATAAAACAAAACACAGACTGACTCAAATATATGTACAGATCACAAAAAAGGTTTCATCAGAACCCGAACATATACATGCAGAAATGACCGTTTGATCACATAAAACAAAGGTTTCGTGGCATATTTATGCCCCCAAAACAAGCAGACGTAGGACAGCGCCAACGTACTAGCAGCTAGCACTATGGAGCTGCAGTACAAACAAATGGTGCAGCGACATTTCCACCAGAACGAAAACTAAAAGACATCAGACCAAACAAAAGCTGGGCTATCACTTCTTGCCCAAACAAGCCTTGCTCCTTCATATGCGACTTCCTTTTCTCTTATGGATGTTGAACTTTGAATTAGATGGGTTCCTGACAGCGCGTTCTTTTTCGTGTCCTTGATGTTGCACTCTGGATCAGGTCGGTTACTGTCAGGAAATGAACAAATTGATCAGCAAAAGTCATATGTAAATGAATGCAAAGGTTACATATGAATGACTAACCCGGTCTAACTGAGTAGGGATGTAAAGTGCACCAACGTCTAGCAGAATTGTACTTTCTCCACTGCCAGTTGCTCATATCTAATTGGAATACTCCCTCCTTTGCCCGTACAACCAGCTCATTTTTGTCCTCAAATACGCAGAGTAACCTTACTGGATGTTTCCAATTGTATGGAAATGATGTGTCAAGGCCAAAAAAAGTATCCAATTCAAAATTTATATGACATGTCCATGACTCGTGATCGCCTGTTGATGATCTTGTACTGGTCCATGTTTGTAGGGTGAAGTCTCTTATAACAGCAAGGGCAACATCTCCATTATGTCCCTTGAAGATGTGAATGTTAAGCATGAATATATCATGCGTCTCATGAGGGCACTGAATATATTTCAGAGTCTTCTTTGCATGGTCAAGCTCAATGATATATCTAGACTTCGTTGGCCAGTACAAAATACCCCCTATGAGAGTTGCCGGTCTACGGTCAATCTCTGACAGCATCGGAGTTGATCGAGCTAGAAACTCCCATTCTTTTGAATCTGGTGAGTAGATATGAGCCTGTGCATCGTAACGTTTAGTTGTTATCCAAACAACCGAGAACTTGCCACAATGTGTAAACGGTTCAGAGTTGTTTCTCGAACAGAGAATTGAGCCGCTGCTTTCAATTGTGTGATTGCGCCACAATGGTGGTTCTGGTATCGCTGTGAGAACTTGCCTAATTGGATCCCAGACTGATATATACCCTCTGGATACATTAGAATGGAGTAGCACCATACCATCGCGGCATCCCAGGACATAGATTTTGGGACCGTTCACTTGAGACGGGATTGCCAGCATCTTCAAGATGGCCGGGTGAAGATCATGCTCTGTGATGAATCGATTGTCCTCGGAGTTGTTGGTGAAAAACCCTAGCAACGGGTTTCCTCCGTTGTGTGACACAGTTAGCTTTCTGAAATAATTGCTTCCCATACATTGCCTCCATGCTTTCTTGGTGCCTGATGCAGCTAGTAAGCAGGTTGGATGGGGAGGAAGCCTGACAAGAATCTGAGAGACTACATCTCCAGGCAGATCGTTGATTGTTGTGGGTGTCCTTCGACTGAAGCTGGTAGGATTATGCAAATCGCACGATGCATCGTCAAAATTATGTAAACAGCACACTGCATCATCTATTTTTTAAAACAAAATGCAACATCTAATTTGACTAAGCAGCAAAATGCATCATCTAATTCATCATCAAAGTTTCCTAAACTGCACGGTGCATCAGCAAAATCAAAATAGTGTAAACAGCACAATGCATCAGCAAAATCAAAATAATGTAAACAGGACAATGCATCAGCAAAATCAAAATAATGTGAACAGCACAATGCATCAGCAAAATCAAAATATTGTAAACAGGACAATGCAATTGTAATCCTGTTGCATAATCAATGAAGCCCTTAATTTGCAAAAAAAAAAACACCACAAAAATAGGACGCACCAACGGAAGGCAATCTCGCATATACAGTAATAATTGCTAACGTGTCAACACGATTGGAGGAAAAAGAGACCTCTACAGGACCCAAAACGCTGTGGTAACATCAGATGGGGTTAGCTTTGATATAGGTAATAAAATGTAAACAGCACAATACATCATCTAAGTTGACAGCAAAATTCTTCATCGAAATTTCCCACACTGTTCAAGGAATCAGAAAAATTACCTAAAAGGCTAAAAGAGCAAAATGCATCATCAGAGTAAAATATATGTAAACAGTACAATGCATCATCCAACTTTTGGCTAAACAGCAGAGAGCATTAGCTAGGTTGACAGAAAAAAAAACAAAAAAAACCATGAAAAATTCCTGAAGAGGTGAGTGCATCAGAAAAATTACTACCTAAAAAGCATAATGAATCACCCAAATTACAAAAGAAGCAGAATGCATCATCAAAAATACAAAAACATCTCAATGCATCATCACGTCTGGTTTGGGCAAAAAACCCAATCCACCAGATCTAACCTCATTGCAGTTGGGGAAGGTAGAACTTACAAAGGGGTTGACGAGTCACGATCATATGCAACAAGCGCCGCCTTAGATGAAGTCACCATCCAAGCTCTCGACGCGTTCAAAGCAGCCAGCTTCGAAGCCTCCGACGGTTCTCCCGGCTGCGCCGCCAAAACTCTCGAAGCACGCGCCAAGACTTTCCAACAAAATGCAGCTTCGATACGAGCATTTGCCAGCGCCACAGCGCCCGGGCCCGTCCTAGCCACCGCCTTCGCCTTTGCCTCCGCATCCGCTTTACATGTCTCCGCCGATGCATGCAGAGCATCCGTCTCCGCTTTCCATGTATCCGCCGACGCAGTGTAGGCATCGAGCGACGCCGTTTTCATTTCCTAGAAAACCCAGTAAGTTACTCACATTGCAATCCCCAAATTAAGGTTATATCGAACACAATGACCGATGAACCTCTGTACTCGCCGGAGGTTGGAGATGTACATACCTGCGAAGATCGGTCCGGTGGTGCTTGACGGTGGTGCGTCGGGGACGGGGGAGAACTCGGCGGGGAGAATGGTGGCGCGGCCCAAGACGGCGGCGCGGAGAGGGGCGACGGTGCGGTCATCGAACCTCGGCAGACAGTATTTTGTATATATATATGAGAAGAAGAATAAAGTCTGGTCGAATGAGGCAGCGCGACCGGCAGAGTACAACCGAAGGCTACTAGTGCTACCTTGGAGTATTGTAGTAATATAACATAATAAAAATAATGGCCTTGTTTAAACCACTCTTGTCAGTGTGGCATCGCGTCCAAATTTAATGCATTCTGTGGAAATCGGAATAATGCTGTAAAAACTCTCATACTAGTGTGGTATATATAGCATGCACCGACACTTTTCAACAAAATGTCGTCTCCATTTCATAGGAGACTGCTTGCACACTGGGATACGATGCTGACATGACGAAGGGCGCAGAAGTATTTTGGAGTATTTCATTCGAGCAGATCGGGGCGACGGTGCGTCTTTGGAGGGAATACCGTGTGGTGTGTCTTTGGAGGGAATACCGTACGTACTTAGGAGTATTTCATTCGAGCAGACTGCTTGCACACTGGGATACGATGCTGACATGACGAAGGGCGCAGAAGTTTGCGAAAATGGTTGTACTACCATCCGACCATTAGTATAATCGAGCAGCCTAGTATAATCATTGCGCGATAGCTTACACGAGAAGGAAAAGAGCCGAACAGCTGTGGATAATAAAAGCATTTGGCTCTTCGAGGATCCTTCTTCTACTGCCTTCTCAAAGGAGTACTACTATTGTAATCTTTTTTTTGTTTTTCTGGGACCTTCGGGTCCCTTCCCCGTTGAAAAGTGAAGTGTTTCGAATACATTCATATGCCTATGTTTCTATTTTTACAAGCAAATAAATAACAAAGGATGACTCAATGCACAAGTTGATCTCATTTTGAAATTTTTTAAAACTTCTTCTATTGTATTCAAATTTGATTAGAAGGAGTCGATCGATTGTACATGCCAATCGTATAGCTTGGTGGGTGGATTGGCATTTGAAGTTTGGTCATTGTGTTCTTGTTTGTTACCACCCTCGCAAGGCACGTCCAAGTATTTCCTGTCAGAATTTATGGCATGTATGTAGTTAAATAACCTACATTATTTCAATTATGAGTTTAATTACTAGGCAAAAGCTTAAAAATCCATATATAGTTCCAGATTAAGATGAACAAATCCTTGAACCTATATCTACAAAATTGATGGCACTAACACATCCTACCAAGCGGAAAGCATGTCTACCCTACTGCTTCCAAAAGGTGGAATTATGACAATAATGTGCAACTGTTAAAATTTGGTAGCCCTCCTTCACAATTAACACACATCTAGCCATTTTTGTACAGTAATAAAAAAGGGAAATCATTCTTTCATGCATGCATATAATTGTTAGAATCTCTTGTTTGTGAAGTTGCTTAAAATACGATCTCTTCCTAACTTGAGGTCATATGATAACTAAAAAGTTTTGTATGGCGGGATTTTGCATCAAAGTACATGCGCACAATACTCACTTGTGGGCAGAAAGCCAAACAAACTCATATTACTAGGTTTGTATTAATTTGTTCAAGAAATTTCACCATCACACATGATTTTGTGCTTGCGTTAATTTTACTTTAAAAACTTCTTCCAAATTCAAATTTTCTTCAAACATGCCAACGGTACATGTCTACCAATTAATAATTAAGGGTACACCACACGTACTGCCTCGTAGGGTACATAAAAAATTATACTATATTTTATGGCATGTACTAATTTCACATAATCTACAACTCAACGTTGAGTTTAATGATCAGCCCAGAACTAGAAAACAAATATACATATAGTTGCAAATTAACCTAGAAAAGCTCTAGTATCCTTTAAAACCCTAGAAAATGGACATGCATGCATGCATCCTACTCATAATAATTAATTAAGGTCTCGATCTCTATACTGCTCACGAAGTTTGGAATTCTGGCAAATATGCAACTTGTTTCATTAATTTACCATGGCGAGATAGATGCATGCACATCGATCACTTAAAAAATATAAAGTTTGTAAAGGATTTGGCATCCATATATGCTCACCGGATATATAGATAAGGCCAAGCAAACACATCGAATATTTCTGAAGAAATGTTTTTGCTAGAACCTTCAAATTTTTAGATTTACATCACACACAAAGAACACACCTTTAATTTCGCCAGGTTTGTGCACTAATAAAGTACTCCTACAGTACTAGAAATTGGATTGTTCTACTCCGGAGTGATATGCTCACCGGAGTATTTTTGGATCTTAGCTGGAGCGGCGTTTGGCGGTTGCACGAAGCCGTGCTGGATGTTAAGCCTGTCGAGGCACGCCTGGTGGAAAGCGTGCGCCACCTTAGCCTCATCGGCGCGCCGCTGCAATGCTGCGTCCCTGGGATTTGCAGCCGCCGCATTCTTAGCCTGCACGAAAGCTTGCAGAGCATCCCGGCATCTATAGAGTGCCGGGAACATCACGTTATATACGAGCTCCTTGGCGGTGTTGCTCCTGCAAAGGGCGTCGCCGTGATGCGCTTCGAAAGAACGGCCTGGCTCCACGGCCGGCACCGCCTGAAGTGCGGTCGGATTAGGCGGCTGGCCACGGGAGCTCCCTGCCTCCGCATCGTTCGCGCCGGCCGGGAAGGGGATCTCACCTGCTGGCAAAGAAAACCATGCGGCATGCGCGGGCGGAAAAGCCGGCCAGGGCCGAGCGGGCGTCGCATGCGGGGTTGCGTGGGAGATCCCTGCCTCTGCATCCATCGGCCCGCACGGGAAGCGGCTGGCGAGGGGCTCCACGGCCAGCGCCGCCGCCGCGGGCTGAACAACCGGCCAGTGCAGAGCGGGCGGGTTATGCCTTGGTGCGCGATGGACGAAGCGAAGGCGGCGCTGATGCTCCGCTTCCTCGTCGGTGGTAGGACTACGCGCGCGGCGACCAGAGCCAAGTCGGAAGGCCATAGATATGTCGATTGGTCACTTAAGCTGGAGAGGTTCTCTTACCATTTCGGAGAAGCGGAGTAAGAGGAAGTTGTTGCTTATACGGGTTCACTGCCACGTTGGGTTAAGAGGGGCAAAGTTGGTCAATGCCTAGGAAGTTGGAATCGTTTTGGCCCCAATTTTTTAATTACCTTGCGGTTCATCTCTCGGTCTCTCCCACCTCTTCACTATCCCTCCCCTTGCCTCCTTTCATGCTTCATCGTAGTGCATCTTGTTTTTCTAGCACCTTCACAAAAATCATACACATTTGGCCGATTCTGTCATTGTGTGCACTAATAAAGTAAAAAATCCATTATATGTGAATAAACGTTTAATACACTAGCTCGCAAAGATGTTTCTCAAGGCGATATGCACAATGCCTGCCAAAAATGGGTCATGATAACTAAATTTCGTGTTAATTTTTGCATGACATGTACTCACTTGTGTATGAAGCCAAGCAAACTCATAATCTATACCAAAAAAATGTGAAAGAGTTCTTTTTAGTATCCTTCATACATGGGGTTCCTATTTTTACTTTCTATTTTTACTAGTTACAAGTACTCATGCATGAAAACTTTTGAAAATATGTGCATTTTGGGCTGTGTGGAGACATGGTACAATAATATATTCAAGTTGATATACAAAGTCTAGACATATTC
Source organism: Lolium multiflorum (assembly GCA_030979885.1). Taxonomy (NCBI): domain Eukaryota; kingdom Viridiplantae; phylum Streptophyta; class Magnoliopsida; order Poales; family Poaceae; genus Lolium; species Lolium multiflorum. The sequence goes on from JAUUTY010000135.1 coordinate 15,437, forward strand.
AAACTAGACAAATAATGTATCTAACCCCCTAACCCTAAACTCTGTCTTATGAAGTCAAGCATGCATGAAGAGAATTGGTTTTGGGTTTCAAACATGGAAATTTCAAAATCATCCCAAAAGCTTCATTTTAGAGCGACTAAGAAGGATCCAGGCTTACCTTTCCATTTTCATGTTTTAAACTCGTTTAAATCTTGGTCAAATCTAGGATTTGACCAAGATTCAAATGGGCATAAAATAAAAAAATGAAAAATGAAAAACCAAAGCGCACATAGTCTTCTTATATGTCATATAGTAAGCATTAAAGTTGGTAAACAAGGTCTAGACATATTCAAACTAGACAAATCATGTATCTACCCCCTAACCCCTAAACTCTATCTTATGACGAAGTCAAGCATGAAGATTAAGTGGTTTTGGGTTTCAAACATGGAAATTTTGAAAACCTCCCAAAAACTTCATTTTAGGGTGACTAAGAAGGATACAGGCTTCCCTTTTCATTTTCATGTTCTATACTTGTTTAAATCTTGGTCAAACCTAGGATTTGACCAAGATTCAAATGTGCATCAAAATTCCAAAAAAATCAGAAAAATGAAAAACCAAAGCACATAGTTTTCTTATGTCATATAGTAAGCATTAAAGTTGATAAACAAGGGTCTAGACATATTCAAACAAGAAAAATCATGTATCTACCCCCTAACCCTAAACTTTGTCTTATGTAGTCAAGCATGAAGAGAAGTGGTTTTGGGTTTCAAATATGGAAATTTCAAAAACCTATCAAAAGCTTCATTTTAGAGTGACTAAGAAGGATCCATGCTTGCCTTTTCATTTTCATATTTGAAACTTGTTTAAATCATTGTCAAACCTAGGATTTGACCAAGATTTAAATGGGCATAAAATTAAAAAATCGGAAAAATGAAAAACAAAAGCACATAGTCTTCTTATGTCACATATATATATAGTAAGCATTCAAAAGTTGATAAACAAGGTCTAGCTAGACATATTCAAATAAGACAAATCATGTATCTACCCCTCTAACCCTAAACTCTGTCTTATGAAGTCAAGCATGAAGAGAAGTGGTTTTAGGTTTCAAACATGGAAATTTCAAAAACCTCCCAAAAACTTCATTTTAGAGTGACTAAGAAGGATACATGTTTCCCTTTTCATTTTCATGTTTTAAACTTGTTTAAATCTTGGTCAAACCTAGGATTTGACCAAGATACAAATAGGCACAAAAAATGAAAAACAAAAAGCACATAGTGTTCTTATGTCATATCGTAAGCATTCAAGTTGATAAACAAGGTCTAGATATATCCAAACCAGACAAATCATGTATATATGTACCCCGTGTCGATCTTATGAAGTCTAGCATGAAGAAAAGTCGTTTTGGCCGGGTTTCAAACATGGAAATTTCAAGAACATCCCAAAAGCTTCATTTTAGAGCGACTAAGAAGGATCGAGGCTTACCTTTCCATTTTCATGATTTAAACTTGTTTAAATCTTGGTCAAATCTTGCTCAAGCATGAAGATAAGTGGTTTTGGGTTTCAAACATGGAAATTTCAAAAACCTCCCAAAAACTTCATTTTAGGGTGACTAAGAAGGATACAGGCTTCCCTTTTCATTTTCATGTTCTATATATACTTGTTTAAATCTTGGTCAAACCTAGGATTTGACCAAGATTCAAATGTGCATCAAAATTCTAAAAAAATCAGAAAAATGAAAAACCAAAGCACATAGTCTTCTTATGTCATATAGTAAGCATTAAAGTTGATAAACATGGTCTAGACATATTCAAACCATACAAATCATGTATCTACCCCTAACCCCTAAACTATGTCTTATGAAGTCAAGCATGAAGAGAAGTGGTTTTGGGTTTCAAACATGAAAATTTCAAAAACCGCCCAAAAACTTCATTTTAGAGTGACTAAGAAGGATACATGCTTCCCTTTTCATTTTCATGTTTTAAACTTGTTTAAATCTTGGTCAAACCTAGGATTTGATAAACATGGTCTAGACATATTCAAACCAGACAAATCATGTATCTACCCCCTATCGACCCTAAACTTCGTCTTATGAAGTGAAGTCAAGCATGAAGAGAAGTGGTTTTGGGTTTCAAACATGGAAATTTCAAAAACCTCCCAAAATTAAAGCTTCATTTTAGAGTGACTAGTTAAGAAGGATCCAGGCTTACCTTTTCATTTTCATGTTTTAAACTTGTTTAAATCTTGTTCAAACCTAGGATTTGACCAATATTCAAATGGGCATAAAATAAAAAATAAATAAAATAAAAAACCAAAGCACATAGTCTTCTTATGTCATATAGTAAGCATTCAAGTTCATGAACAAGGTCTAGACATATTCAAACCAGACAAATCATGTACCCCCTAACCCTAAACTTTGTCTTAATTATATATGAAGTCAAGCATGAAGCAGAGAAGTGTGGTTTTGGGTTTCAAACATGGAAATTTCAAAAACCTCCCAAAAAGCTTCATTTTAATTAGACTGGCTGGTTAATTAAGAAGGATCCATGATTAATTACCTTTTCATTGTCATGTTTTAAACTTGTTTAAATCTTGGTCGAACCTAGGATTTGACCAAGATTCAAATGGGCATAAAAATTCAGAAAAAATCGAAAGAATGAAAAACCAAAGCACATAGCCTTCTTATGTCATATAGTAAGCATTCAAATTGATAAACAAGGTCTAGACATATTCAAACCAGAAAAATCATGTGTATATCTACCCCTAACCCTAAACTCTGTCTTATGAAGTCAATCTCTAGGATTTGACCAAGATTCAAATGGGCATAAAATAAAAAAACATAAAAATGAAAAACCAAAGCGCACATAGTCTTCTTATATGTCATATAGTAAGCATTAAAGTTGATAAACAAGGTCTGGACATATTCAAACTAGCTAGACAAATCATGTATCTACCCCCTAACCCCTAAACTCTGTCTTATGACGAAGTCAAGCATGAAGATAAGTGGTTTTGGGTTTCAAACATGGAAATTTCAAAAACCTCCCAAAAACTTCATTTTAGGGTGACTAAGAAGGATACAGGCTTCCATTTTCATTTTCATGATCTATACTTGTTTAAATCTTGGTCAAACCTAGGATTTGACCAAGATTCAAATGTGCATCAAAATTCCATAAAAAATCAGAAAAACGAAAAACCAAAGCACATAGTTTTCTTATGTCACATACATATATATAGTAAGCATTCAAAAGTTGATAAACAAGGTCTAGCTAGACATATTCAAATAAGACAAATCATGTATCTACCCCTCTAAAACCATAAATAACTCTGTCTTATGAAGTCAAGCATGAAGAGAAGTGGTTTTTGGTTTCAAACATGGAAATTTCAAAAACCTCCCAAAATTAAAGCTTCGTTTTAGAGTGACTAGTTAAGAAGGATCCAGGCTTACCTTTTCATTTTCATGTTTTAAACTTGTTTAAATCTTGGTCAAACCTAGGATTTGACCAATATTCAAATGGGCATAAAATAAAAAAATAGATAAAATAAAAAACCAAAGCACATATTCTTCTTATGTCATATAGTAAGCATTCAAAAGTTCATAAACAAGGTCTAGACATATTCAAACCAGACAAATCATGTACCCCCTAACCCTAAACTTTGTCTTAATTATATATGAAGTCAAGCATGAAGCAGAGAAGTGTGGTTTTGGGTTTCAAACATGGAAATTTCAAAAACCTCCCAAAAAGCTTCATTTTAATTAGACCGGCTGGTTAATTAAGAAGGATCCATGATTAATTACCTTTTCATTGTCATGTTTTAAACTTGTTTAAATCTTGGTCGAACCTAGGATTTGACCAAGATTCAAATGGGCATAAAAATTCAGAAAAAAATCGAAAGAATGAAAAACAAAAGCACATAGTCTTCTTATGTCATATAGTAAGCATTAAAGTTGATAAACATGGTCTAGACATATTCAAACCATACAAATCATGTATCTACCCCTAACCCCTAAACTATGTCTTATGAAGTCAAGCATGAAGAGAAGTGGTTTTGGGTTTCAAACATGAAAATTTCAAAAACCGCCCAAAAACTTCATTTTAGAGTGACTAAGAAGGATACATGCTTCCCTTTTCATTTTCATGTTTTAAACTTGTTTAAATCTTGGTCAAACCTAGGATTTGATAAACATGGTCTAGACATATTCAAAAAAATCAAAAAAGATACCCCTAACCCTAAACTCTGTCTTATGAAGTCAATCATGAAGAGAATTGGTTTTGGGTTTCAAACATGGAAATTTCAAGTACGTCCCAAAAGCTTCATATATTTTAGAGTGACTAATTAAGAAGGATCTTGGCTTACGTTTTCATTTTCATGCTTGAAACTTGTTTAAATCTTGGTTGAACCTAGGATTTGACCAGAATCAAATGTGCATAAAATTCTTAAAAAAATAGAAAAATGAAAAACAAAAGCACATGGTCTTCTTATGTCATATAGTAAGCATTCAAGTTGATAAACAAGGTTTAGACATATTCAAACCAGACAAATCATGTATCTACCCCCTAACCCTAAACTCGGTCTTATGAAGTCTAGCATGAGGAGAAGTCGTTTTGGGTTTCAAACGTTTAAGCCAAAAGCCCCATTTCAAATATTTCAAACTTATTCAAATTTGGTTCAAATTTGAAAGACACACAAGTTATAGCACACATAGTGCATACATTCTCACACATACTGCACTAGATGCTAACCCGGCCTATAGTTTGAGGCCATTGGATGAGGTCGAAAAAAATCTTGGATTAGAAATGGGGTTGTTCGAACCCCGTAGTTGGATTTTTTGAACTTGATCTGTAGTACTGGGCAAAACCCTAGTTTAACCTATTTAATCATAGATTCGTAGGTCGATTTTTCTACTCCCTCTGGTTCATATTAATTGACTCTAATATGGATGTATCTAGACACATTTTAGTTCTAGATACATCCATATTGAAGTCAATTAATATGGATCGGAGGGAGTACTTTTTTATTATCACTATGCAGCACATGTGTGTTTGCCCGTCGAGTGAAACTCGGAGGAAGAGGGATCACTCGGAAGGAGAGAAGAAGGGAGAGAATTATGGTGTCTCCCCTTTTTCGGGTGATGATGTTGACTTTTGTGCAGGGTTTGTCAGTGCGCAGGAGGTGCGAGCGAGCGAGCGAGCGAGCGAGTCGAGCGAGGCCGAGAATGAGAGAGATTTGAGAGGACGACCGAAGGATCCAGAAGGACCCACAGACTTCCAATACGCATCCTGATGCGTCTTCTCTTGACAAAGAAAATGTCTGGGAGTTTGCGTACCTATTGCACGTGACTTGTGCTCACTGAAGTGTGGGACCTCACGCATGGGCACCACACGTAAGTGACAGACCTGTTGGTGTAAAAACTCGGTTGATTATTATAGTGCATTAGAACAAAGTTTCCTATGGATTCAAGGGTAGGAAATCCAAGTTAACTCATTTACATGACATTATTTTTTCCATGAAGCAAAGTTAACGCACCTATCAATTGGTACATTTTGGAGTGACTAAGAAGGATCCAGGCTTACTTATTCGTTTTCACGTGTAAAACTTGTCTAAATCTTGGTCAAACAAAATTGGCAGAAAATTCAAAAAAAAACAGAAAAATGAAAAACCAAAGCACATAGTCTTCTTATGTCATGTAGTAAGCATTAAAGTTGATAAACAAGGTCTAGACATATTCAAACCATACAAATCATGTATCTACCCGCTAACCCCTAAACTATGTCTTAAGAAGTCAAGAATGAAGAGAAGTGGTTTTGGGTTTCAAACATGGAAATTTCAAAAACCTCCCAAAACTTCATTTTAGGGTGACTAAGAAGGATACAGGCTTCCCTTTTCATTTTCATGTTCTATACTTGTTTAAATCTTGGTCAAACCTATGATTTGACCAAGATTCAAATGGGCACAAAAAAATAAAAAAAGCACATAGTGTTCTTATGTCATATCGTAAGCATTCAAGTTGATAAACAAGGTCTAGATATATCTACCCCCTATCGACCCTAAACTTTGTCTTATGAAGTCAAGCATGAAGAGAAGTGGTTTTGGGTTTCAAACATGGAAATTTCAAAAACCTCCCAAAATTCAGCTTCATTTTAGAGCGACTAAGAAGGATCGATGCTTACCTTTTCATTTCCATGTTTTAAACTTATTTAAATCTTGGTCAAACCTAGCTAGGATTTGACCAAGATTCAAATGGGCATAAAAATTCAGACAAAAAATCTAAAGAATGAAAAACCAAAGCACATAGCCTTCTTAATTATGTCATATAGTAAACACTCAAGTTGATAAACAAGGTCTAGACATATTCAAACCAGAAAAATCATGTGTATATCTACCCCTAACCCTAAACTCTGTCTTGTGAAGTCAAATCTAGGATTTGACCAAGATTCAAATGGGCATAAAATAAAAAAACAGAAAAATGAAAAACCAAAGCACATAGTCTTCTTATATGTCATATAGTAAGCATTAAAGTTGATAAACAAGGTCTGGACATATTCAAACTAGCTAGACAAATCATGTATCTACCCCCCTAACCCCTAAACTCGTCTTATGACGAAGTCAAGCATGAAGAGAAGTGGTTTTGGGTTTCAAACATGGAAATTTCAAAACCTCCCAAAAACTTCATTTTAGGGTGACTAAGAAGGATACAGGCTTCCATTTTCATTTTCATGATCTATACTTGTTTAAATCTTGGTCAAACCTAGGATTTGACCAAGATTCAAATGTGCATCAAAATTCCAAAAAAATCAGAAAAATGAAAAACCAAAGCACATAGTTTTCTTATGTCACATACATATATATAGTAAGCATTCAAAAGTTGATAAACAAGGTCTAGCTAGACATATTCAAATAAGACAAATCATGTATCTACCCCTCTAAAACCATAAATAACTCTGTCTTATGAAGTCAAGCATGAAGAGAAGTGGTTTTTGGTTTCAAACATGGAAATTTCAAACCTCCCAAAATTAAAGCTTCGTTTAGAGTGACTAGTTAAGAAGGATCCAGGCTACCTTTTCATTTTCATGTTTTAAACTTGTTTAAATCTTGGTCAAACCTAGGATTTGACCAATATTCAAATGGGCATAAAATAAAAAAATAGATAAAATAAAAACCAAAGCACATATTCTTCTTATGTCATATAGTAAGCATTCAAAAGTTCATAAACAAGGTCTAGACATATTCAAACCAGACAAATCATGTACCCCTAACCCTAAACTTTGTCTTAATTATATATGAAGTCAAGCATGAAGCAAGAAGTGTGGTTTTGGGTTTCAAACATGGAAATTTCAAAAACCTCCCAAAAGCTTCATTTTAATTAGACCGGCTGGTTAATTAAGAAGGATCCATGATTAATTACCTTTTCATTGTCATGTTTTAAACTTGTTTAAATCTTGGTCGAACCTAGGATTTGACCAAGATTCAAATGGGCATAACAATTCAGAAAAAAATCGAAAGAATGAAAAACAAAAGCACATAGCCTTCTTATGTCATATAGTAAGCATTCAAATTGATAAACATGGTCTAGACATATTCAAACCAGAAAAATCATGTATCTACCCCTAACCCTAAACTCTGTCTTATGAAGTCAAGCATGAACAGAAGTACGGTGGTTTTGGGTTTCAAACATGGTAAATTCAAGAACCTCCCAAAAGCTTCATTTTAGAGTTACTAAGAGAAAGATCCGGACTTAATTACCTTATCATTTTCACATGTTAAACTTGTTTAAATCTTGCTCAACAAACCTAGGATTTTACCAAGATTCTCAAATGGGCATAAAAATCAAAAAATGAAATACCAATGCACATAGTCCTCTTAAGTCATAAAGTAAGCATTCAAGTTGATAAACAAGGTCTAGACATATTCAAACAAGACAAATCATGTATCTACCCCCTATCGACCCTAAACTTCGTCTTATGAAGTCAAGCATGAAGAGAAGTGGTTTTGGGTTTCAAACATGGAAATTTCAAAAACCTCCCAAAATTCAGCTTCATTTTAGAGCGACTAAGAAGGATCGATGCTTACCTTTTCATTTCCATGTTTTAAACTTATTTAAATCTTGGTCAAACCTAGCTAGGATTTGACCAAGATTCAAATGGGCATAAAAATTCAGACAAAAAATCTAAAGAATGAAAAACCAAAGCACATAGCCTTCTTAATTATGTCATATAGTAAACACTCAAGTTGATAAACAAGGTCTAGACATATTCAAACCAGAAAAATCATGTGTATATCTACCCCTAACCCTAAACTCTGTCTTATGAAGTCAATCATGAAGAGAATTGGTTTTGGGTTTCAAACATGGAAATTTCAAGTACGTCCCAAAAGCTTCATATATTTTAGAGTGACTAATTAAGAAGGATCTTGGCTTACGTTTTCATTTTCATGCTTGAAACTTGTTTAAATCTTGGTTGAACCTAGGATTTGACCAGAATCAAATGTGCATAAAATTCTTAAAAAAATAGAAAAATGAAAAACAAAAGCACATGGTCTTCTTATGTCATATAGTAAGCATTCAAGTTGATAAACAAGGTTTAGACATATTCAAACCAGACAAATCATGTATCTACCCCCTAACCCTAAACTCGGTCTTATGAAGTCTAGCATGAGGAGAAGTCGTTTTGGGTTTCAAACGTTTAAGCCAAAAGCCCCATTTCAAATATTTCAAACTTATTCAAATTTGAAAGACACACAAGTTATAGCACACATAGTGCATACATTCTCACACATACTGCACTAGATGCTAACCCGGCCTATAGTTTGAGGCCATTGGATGAGGTCGAAAAAATCTTGGATTAGAAATGGGGTTGTTCGAACCCCGTAGTTGGATTTTTTGAACCTTGATCTGTAGTACTGGGCAAAGCCCTAGTTTAACCTATTTAATTATAGATTCGTAGGTCGATTTTTCTACCTTTTTATTATTACTATGCAGCACATGTGTGTTTGCCCGTCGAGTGAAACTCGGAGGAAGAGGGATCACTCGGAAGGAGAGAAGAAGGGAGAGAATTATGGTGTCTCCCCTTTTTCGGGTGATGATGTTGACTTTTGTGCAGGGTTTGTCAGTGAGCAGGAGGTGCGAGCGAGCGAGCGAGTCGAGCGAGGCCGAGAATGAGAGAGATTTGTTTTTTTTTTTTTGAGAGGGACGACCGAAGGATCCAGAAGGACCCACAGACTTCCAATACGCATCCTGATGCGTCTTCTCTTGACAAAGAAAATGTCTGGGAGTTTGCGTACCTATTGCACGTGACTTGTGCTCACTGAAGTGTGGGACCTCACGCATGGGCACCACACGTAAGTGACAGACCTGTTGGTGTAAAAACTCGGTTGATTATTATAGTGCATTAGAACAAAGTTTCCTATGGATTCAAGGGTAGGAAATCCAAGTTAACTCATTTACATGACATTATTTTTTCCATGAAGCAAAGTTAACGCACCTATCAATTGGTACATTTTGGAGTGACTAAGAAGGATCCAGGCTTACTTATTCGTTTTCACGTGTAAAACTTGTCTAAATCTTGGTCAAACAAAATTGGCAGAAAATTCAAAAAAAAAAAAAAAAATGAAAAACCAAAGCGCACATAGTCTTCTTATATGTCATATAGTAAGCATTAAAGTTGATAAACAAGGTCTGGACATATTCAAACTAGCTAGACAAATCATGTATCTACCCCCTAACCCCTAAACTCTGTCTTATGACGAAGTCAAGCATGAAGATAAGTGGTTTTGGGTTTCAAACATGGAAATTTCAAAAACCTCCCAAAACTTCATTTTAGGGTGACTAAGAAGGATACAGGCTTCCCTTTTCATTTTCATGTCTATACTTGTTTAAATCTTGGTCAAACCTAGGATTTGACCAAGATTCAAATGTGCATCAAAATTCCAAAAAAATCAGAAAAATGAAAAACCAAAGCACATAGTTTTCTTATGTCACATACATATATATAGTAAGCATTCAAAAGTTGATAAACAAGGTCTAGCTAGACATATTCAAATAAGACAAATCATGTATCTACCCCTCTAAAACCATAAATAACTCTGTCTTATGAAGTCAAGCATGAAGAGAAGTGGTTTTTGGTTTCAAACATGGAAATTTCAAAAACCTCCCAAAATTAAAGCTTCGTTTTAGAGTGACTAGTTAAGAAGGATCCAGGCTTACCTTTTCATTTTCATGTTTTAAACTTGTTTAAATCTTGGTCAAACCTAGGATTTGACCAATATTCAAATGGGCATAAAATAAAAAAATAGATAAAATAAAAAACCAAAGCACATATTCTTCTTATGTCATATAGTAAGCATTCAAAAGTTCATAAACAAGGTCTAGACATATTCAAACCAGACAAATCATGTACCCCCTAACCCTAAACTTTGTCTTAATTATATATGAAGTCAAGCATGAAGCAGAGAAGTGTGGTTTTGGGTTTCAAACATGGAAATTTCAAAAACCTCCCAAAAAGCTTCATTTTAATTAGACTGGCTGGTTAATTAAGAAGGATCCATGATTAATTACCTTTTCATTGTCATGTTTTAAACATGTTTAAATCTTGGTCGAACCTAGGATTTGACCAAGATTCAAATGGGCATAACAATTCAGAAAAAAATCGAAAGAATGAAAAACAAAAGCACATAGCCTTCTTATGTCATATAGTAAGCATTCAAATTGATAAACATGGTCTAGACATATTCAAACCAGAAAAATCATGTATCTACCCCTAACCCTAAACTCTGTCTTATGAAGTCAAGCATGAACAGAAGTACGGTGGTTTTGGGTTTCAAACATGGTAAATTCAAGAACCTCCCAAAAGCTTCATTTTAGAGTTACTAAGAGAAAGATCCAGACTTAATTACCTTATCATTTTCACATGTTAAACTTGTTTAAATCTTGCTCAACAAACCTAGGATTTTACCAAGATTCTCAAATGGGCATAAAAATCAAAAAATGAAATACCAATGCACATAGTCCTCTTAAGTCATAAAGTAAGCATTCAAGTTGATAAACAAGGTCTAGACATATTCAAACAAGACAAATCATGTATCTACCCCCTATCGACCCTAAACTTCGTCTTATGAAGTCAAGCATGAAGAGAAGTGGTTTTGGGTTTCAAACATGGAAATTTCAAAAACCTCCCAAAATTCAGCTTCATTTTAGAGCGACTAAGAAGGATCGATGCTTACCTTTTCATTTCCATGTTTTAAACTTATTTAAATCTTGGTCAAACCTAGCTAGGATTTGACCAAGATTCAAATGGGCATAAAAATTCAGACAAAAAATCTAAAGAATGAAAAACCAAAGCACATAGCCTTCTTAATTATGTCATATAGTAAACACTCAAGTTGATAAACAAGCTAGGTCTAGACATATTCAAACCAGAAAAATCATGTGTATATCTACCCCTAACCCTAAACTCTGTCTTATGAAGTCAATCATGAAGAGAATTGGTTTTGGGTTTCAAACATGGAAATTTCAAGTACGTCCCAAAAGCTTCATATATTTTAGAGTGACTAATTAAGAAGGATCTTGGCTTACGTTTTCATTTTCATGCTTGAAACTTGTTTAAATCTTGGTTGAACCTAGGATTTGACCAGAATCAAATGTGCATAAAATTCTTTAAAAAAATAGAAAAATGAAAAACAAAAGCACATGGTCTTCTTATGTCATATAGTAAGCATTCAAGTTGATAAACAAGGTTTAGACATATTCAAACCAGACAAATCATGTATCTACCCCCTAACCCTAAACTCGGTCTTATGAAGTCTAGCATGAGGAGAAGTCGTTTTGGGTTTCAAACGTTTAAGCCAAAAGCCCCATTTCAAATATTTCAAACTTATTCAAATTTGAAAGACACACAAGTTATAGCACACATAGTGCATACATTCTCACACATACTGCACTAGATGCTAACCCGGCCTATAGTTTGAGGCCATTGGATGAGGTCGAAAAAAATCTTGGATTAGAAATGGGGTTGTTCGAACCCCGTAGTTGGATTTTTTGAACCTTGATCTGTAGTACTGGGCAAAGCCCTAGTTTAACCTATTTAATTATAGATTCGTAGGTCGATTTTTCTACCTTTTTATTATTACTATGCAGCACATGTGTGTTTGCCCGTCGAGTGAAACTCGGAGGAAGAGGGATCACTCGGAAGGAGAGAAGAAGGGAGAGAATTATGGTGTCTCCCCTTTTTCGGGTGATGATGTTGACTTTTGTGCAGGGTTTGTCAGTGAGCAGGAGGTGCGAGCGAGCGAGCGAGTCGAGCGAGGCCGAGAATGAGAGAGATTTGTTTTTTTTTGAGAGGGACGACCGAAGGATCCAGAAGGACCCACAGACTTCCAATACGCATCCTGATGCGTCTTCTCTTGACAAAGAAAATGTCTGGGAGTTTGCGTACCTATTGCACGTGACTTGTGCTCACTGAAGTGTGGGACCTCACGCATGGGCACCACACGTAAGTGACAGACCTGTTGGTGTAAAAACTCGGTTGATTATTATAGTGCATTAGAACAAAGTTTCCTATGGATTCAAGGGTAGGAAATCCAAGTTAACTCATTTACATGACATTATTTTTTCCATGAAGCAAAGTTAACGCACCTATCAATTGGTACATTTTGGAGTGACTAAGAAGGATCCAGGCTTACTTATTCGTTTTCACGTGTAAAACTTGTCTAAATCTTGGTCAAACAAAATTGGCAGAAAATTCAAAAAAAAAACAGAAAAATGAAAAACCAAAGCGCACATAGTCTTCTTATATGTCATATAGTAAGCATTAAAGTTGATAAACAAGGTCTAGACATATTCAAACTAGCTAGACAAATCATGTATCTACCCCCTAACCCCTAAACTCTGTCTTATGACGAAGTCAAGCATGAAGATAAGTGGTTTTGGGTTTCAAACATGGAAATTTCAAAAACCTCCCAAAAACTTCATTTTAGGGTGACTAAGAAGGATACAGGCTTCCATTTTCATTTTCATGATCTATACTTGTTTAAATCTTGGTCAAACCTAGGATTTGACCAAGATTCAAATGTGCATCAAAATTCCATAAAAAATCAGAAAAACGAAAAACCAAAGCACATAGTTTTCTTATGTCACATACATATATATAGTAAGCATTCAAAAGTTGATAAACAAGGTCTAGCTAGACATATTCAAATAAGACAAATCATGTATCTACCCCTCTAAAACCATAAATAACTCTGTCTTATGAAGTCAAGCATGAAGAGAAGTGGTTTTTGGTTTCAAACATGGAAATTTCAAAAACCTCCCAAAATTAAAGCTTCGTTTTAGAGTGACTAGTTAAGAAGGATCCAGGCTTACCTTTTCATTTTCATGTTTTAAACTTGTTTAAATCTTGGTCAAACCTAGGATTTGACCAATATTCAAATGGGCATAAAATAAAAAAATAGATAAAATAAAAAACCAAAGCACATATTCTTCTTATGTCATATAGTAAGCATTCAAAAGTTCATAAACAAGGTCTAGACATATTCAAACCAGACAAATCATGTACCCCCTAACCCTAAACTTTGTCTTAATTATATATGAAGTCAAGCATGAAGCAGAGAAGTGTGGTTTTGGGTTTCAAACATGGAAATTTCAAAAACCTCCCAAAAAGCTTCATTTTAATTAGACGGGCTGGTTAATTAAGAAGGATCCATGATTAATTACCTTTTCATTGTCATGTTTTAAACATGTTTAAATCTTGGTCGAACCTAGGATTTGACCAAGATTCAAATGGGCATAACAATTCAGAAAAAAATCGAAAGAATGAAAAACAAAAGCACATAGCCTTCTTATGTCATATAGTAAGCATTCAAATTGATAAACATGGTCTAGACATATTCAAACCAGAAAAATCATGTATCTACCCCTAACCCTAAACTCTGTCTTATGAAGTCAAGCATGAACAGAAGTACGGTGGTTTTGGGTTTCAAACATGGTAAATTCAAGAACCTCCCAAAAGCTTCATTTTAGAGTTACTAAGAGAAAGATCCAGACTTAATTACCTTATCATTTTCACATGTTAAACTTGTTTAAATCTTGCTCAACAAACCTAGGATTTTACCAAGATTCTCAAATGGGCATAAAAATCAAAAAATGAAATACCAATGCACATAGTCCTCTTAAGTCATAAAGTAAGCATTCAAGTTGATAAACAAGGTCTAGACATATTCAAACAAGACAAATCATGTATCTACCCCCTATCGACCCTAAACTTCGTCTTATGAAGTCAAGCATGAAGAGAAGTGGTTTTGGGTTTCAAACATGGAAATTTCAAAAACCTCCCAAAATTCAGCTTCATTTTAGAGCGACTAAGAAGGATCGATGCTTACCTTTTCATTTCCATGTTTTAAACTTATTTAAATCTTGGTCAAACCTAGCTAGGATTTGACCAAGATTCAAATGGGCATAAAAATTCAGACAAAAAATCTAAAGAATGAAAAACCAAAGCACATAGCCTTCTTAATTATGTCATATAGTAAACACTCAAGTTGATAAACAAGCTAGGTCTAGACATATTCAAACCAGAAAAATCATGTGTATATCTACCCCTAACCCTAAACTCTGTCTTATGAAGTCAATCATGAAGAGAATTGGTTTTGGGTTTCAAACATGGAAATTTCAAGTACGTCCCAAAAGCTTCATATATTTTAGAGTGACTAATTAAGAAGGATCTTGGCTTACGTTTTCATTTTCATGCTTGAAACTTGTTTAAATCTTGGTTGAACCTAGGATTTGACCAGAATCAAATGTGCATAAAATTCTTTAAAAAAATAGAAAAATGAAAAACAAAAGCACATGGTCTTCTTATGTCATATAGTAAGCATTCAAGTTGATAAACAAGGTTTAGACATATTCAAACCAGACAAATCATGTATCTACCCCCTAACCCTAAACTCGGTCTTATGAAGTCTAGCATGAGGAGAAGTCGTTTTGGGTTTCAAACGTTTAAGCCAAAAGCCCCATTTCAAATATTTCAAACTTATTCAAATTTGAAAGACACACAAGTTATAGCACACATAGTGCATACATTCTCACACATACTGCACTAGATGCTAACCCGGCCTATAGTTTGAGGCCATTGGATGAGGTCGAAAAAAATCTTGGATTAGAAATGGGGTTGTTCGAACCCCGTAGTTGGATTTTTTGAACCTTGATCTGTAGTACTGGGCAAAGCCCTAGTTTAACCTATTTAATTATAGATTCGTAGGTCGATTTTTCTACCTTTTTATTATTACTATGCAGCACATGTGTGTTTGCCCGTCGAGTGAAACTCGGAGGAAGAGGGATCACTCGGAAGGAGAGAAGAAGGGAGAGAATTATGGTGTCTCCCCTTTTTCGGGTGATGATGTTGACTTTTGTGCAGGGTTTGTCAGTGAGCAGGAGGTGCGAGCGAGCGAGCGAGCGAGCGAGTCGAGCGAGGCCGAGAATGAGAGAGATTTGTTTTTTTTTTGAGAGGGACGACCGAAGGATCCAGAAGGACCCACAGACTTCCAATACGCATCCTGATGCGTCTTCTCTTGACAAAGAAAATGTCTGGGAGTTTGCGTACCTATTGCACGTGACTTGTGCTCACTGAAGTGTGGGACCTCACGCATGGGCACCACACGTAAGTGACAGACCTGTTGGTGTAAAAACTCGGTTGATTATTATAGTGCATTAGAACAAAGTTTCCTATGGATTCAAGGGTAGGAAATCCAAGTTAACTCATTTACATGACATTATTTTTTCCATGAAGCAAAGTTAACGCACCTATCAATTGGTACATTTTGGAGTGACTAAGAAGGATCCAGGCTTACTTATTCGTTTTCACGTGTAAAACTTGTCTAAATCTTGGTCAAACAAAATTGGCAGAAAATTCAAAAAAAAAACAGAAAAATGAAAAACCAAAGCGCACATAGTCTTCTTATATGTCATATAGTAAGCATTAAAGTTGATAAACAAGGTCTGGACATATTCAAACTAGCTAGACAAATCATGTATCTACCCCCTAACCCCTAAACTCTGTCTTATGACGAAGTCAAGCATGAAGATAAGTGGTTTTGGGTTTCAAACATGGAAATTTCAAAAACCTCCCAAAAACTTCATTTTAGGGTGACTAAGAAGGATACAGGCTTCCATTTTCATTTTCATGATCTATACTTGTTTAAATCTTGGTCAAACCTAGGATTTGACCAAGATTCAAATGTGCATCAAAATTCCATAAAAAATCAGAAAAACGAAAAACCAAAGCACATAGTTTTCTTATGTCACATACATATATATAGTAAGCATTCAAAAGTTGATAAACAAGGTCTAGCTAGACATATTCAAATAAGACAAATCATGTATCTACCCCTCTAAAACCATAAATAACTCTGTCTTATGAAGTCAAGCATGAAGAGAAGTGGTTTTTGGTTTCAAACATGGAAATTTCAAAAACCTCCCAAAATTAAAGCTTCGTTTTAGAGTGACTAGTTAAGAAGGATCCAGGCTTACCTTTTCATTTTCATGTTTTAAACTTGTTTAAATCTTGGTCAAACCTAGGATTTGACCAATATTCAAATGGGCATAAAATAAAAAAATAGATAAAATAAAAAACCAAAGCACATATTCTTCTTATGTCATATAGTAAGCATTCAAAAGTTCATAAACAAGGTCTAGACATATTCAAACCAGACAAATCATGTACCCCCTAACCCTAAACTTTGTCTTAATTATATATGAAGTCAAGCATGAAGCAGAGAAGTGTGGTTTTGGGTTTCAAACATGGAAATTTCAAAAACCTCCCAAAAAGCTTCATTTTAATTAGACGGGCTGGTTAATTAAGAAGGATCCATGATTAATTACCTTTTCATTGTCATGTTTTAAACTTGTTTAAATCTTGGTCGAACCTAGGATTTGACCAAGATTCAAATGGGCATAACAATTCAGAAAAAAATCGAAAGAATGAAAAACAAAAGCACATAGCCTTCTTATGTCATATAGTAAGCATTCAAATTGATAAACATGGTCTAGACATATTCAAACCAGAAAAATCATGTATCTACCCCTAACCCTAAACTCTGTCTTATGAAGTCAAGCATGAACAGAAGTACGGTGGTTTTGGGTTTCAAACATGGTAAATTCAAGAACCTCCCAAAAGCTTCATTTTAGAGTTACTAAGAGAAAGATCCAGACTTAATTACCTTATCATTTTCACATGTTAAACTTGTTTAAATCTTGCTCAACAAACCTAGGATTTTACCAAGATTCTCAAATGGGCATAAAAATCAAAAAATGAAATACCAATGCACATAGTCCTCTTAAGTCATAAAGTAAGCATTCAAGTTGATAAACAAGGTCTAGACATATTCAAACAAGACAAATCATGTATCTACCCCCTATCGACCCTAAACTTCGTCTTATGAAGTCAAGCATGAAGAGAAGTGGTTTTGGGTTTCAAACATGGAAATTTCAAAAACCTCCCAAAATTCAGCTTCATTTTAGAGCGACTAAGAAGGATCGATGCTTACCTTTTCATTTCCATGTTTTAAACTTATTTAAATCTTGGTCAAACCTAGCTAGGATTTGACCAAGATTCAAATGGGCATAAAAATTCAGACAAAAAATCTAAAGAATGAAAAACCAAAGCACATAGCCTTCTTAATTATGTCATATAGTAAACACTCAAGTTGATAAACAAGCTAGGTCTAGACATATTCAAACCAGAAAAATCATGTGTATATCTACCCCTAACCCTAAACTCTGTCTTATGAAGTCAATCATGAAGAGAATTGGTTTTGGGTTTCAAACATGGAAATTTCAAGTACGTCCCAAAAGCTTCATATATTTTAGAGTGACTAATTAAGAAGGATCTTGGCTTACGTTTTCATTTTCATGCTTGAAACTTGTTTAAATCTTGGTTGAACCTAGGATTTGACCAGAATCAAATGTGCATAAAATTCTTTAAAAAAAATAGAAAAATGAAAAACAAAAGCACATGGTCTTCTTATGTCATATAGTAAGCATTCAAGTTGATAAACAAGGTTTAGACATATTCAAACCAGACAAATCATGTATCTACCCCCTAACCCTAAACTCGGTCTTATGAAGTCTAGCATGAGGAGAAGTCGTTTTGGGTTTCAAACGTTTAAGCCAAAAGCCCCATTTCAAATATTTCAAACTTATTCAAATTTGAAAGACACACAAGTTATAGCACACATAGTGCATACATTCTCACACATACTGCACTAGATGCTAACCCGGCCTATAGTTTGAGGCCATTGGATGAGGTCGAAAAAAATCTTGGATTAGAAATGGGGTTGTTCGAACCCCGTAGTTGGATTTTTTGAACCTTGATCTGTAGTACTGGGCAAAGCCCTAGTTTAACCTATTTAATTATAGATTCGTAGGTCGATTTTTCTACCTTTTTATTATTACTATGCAGCACATGTGTGTTTGCCCGTCGAGTGAAACTCGGAGGAAGAGGGATCACTCGGAAGGAGAGAAGAAGGGAGAGAATTATGGTGTCTCCCCTTTTTCGGGTGATGATGTTGACTTTTGTGCAGGGTTTGTCAGTGAGCAGGAGCGAGCGAGCGAGCGAGCGAGCGAGTCGAGCGAGGCCGAGAATGAGAGATTTGTTTTTTTTGAGAGGGACGACCGAAGGATCCAGAAGGACCCACAGACTTCCAATACGCATCCTGATGCGTCTTCTCTTGACAAAGAAAATGTCTGGGAGTTTGCGTACCTATTGCACGTGACTTGTGCTCACTGAAGTGTGGGACCTCACGCATGGGCACCACACGTAAGTGACAGACCTGTTGGTGTAAAAACTCGGTTGATTATTATAGTGCATTAGAACAAAGTTTCCTATGGATTCAAGGGTAGGAAATCCAAGTTAACTCATTTACATGACATTATTTTTTCCATGAAGCAAAGTTAACGCACCTATCAATTGGTACATTTTGGAGTGACTAAGAAGGATCCAGGCTTACTTATTCGTTTTCACGTGTAAAACTTGTCTAAATCTTGGTCAAACAAAATTGGCAGAAAATTCAAAAAAAAACAGAAAAATGAAAAACCAAAGCACATAGTCTTCTTATATGTCATATAGTAAGCATTAAAGTTGATAAACAAGGTCTGGACATATTCAAACTAGCTAGACAAATCATGTATCTACCCCCTAACCCCTAAACTCTGTCTTATGACGAAGTCAAGCATGAAGATAAGTGGTTTTGGGTTTCAAACATGGAAATTTCAAAAACCTCCCAAAAACTTCATTTTAGGGTGACTAAGAAGGATACAGGCTTCCATTTTCATTTTCATGATCTATACTTGTTTAAATCTTGGTCAAACCTAGGATTTGACCAAGATTCAAATGTGCATCAAAATTCCATAAAAAATCAGAAAAACGAAAAACCAAAGCACATAGTTTTCTTATGTCACATACATATATATAGTAAGCATTCAAAAGTTGATAAACAAGGTCTAGCTAGACATATTCAAATAAGACAAATCATGTATCTACCCCTCTAAAACCATAAATAACTCTGTCTTATGAAGTCAAGCATGAAGAGAAGTGGTTTTTGGTTTCAAACATGGAAATTTCAAAAACCTCCCAAAATTAAAGCTTCGTTTTAGAGTGACTAGTTAAGAAGGATCCAGGCTTACCTTTTCATTTTCATGTTTTAAACTTGTTTAAATCTTGGTCAAACCTAGGATTTGACCAATATTCAAATGGGCATAAAATAAAAAAATAGATAAAATAAAAAACCAAAGCACATATTCTTCTTATGTCATATAGTAAGCATTCAAAAGTTCATAAACAAGGTCTAGACATATTCAAACCAGACAAATCATGTACCCCCTAACCCTAAACTTTGTCTTAATTATATATGAAGTCAAGCATGAAGCAGAGAAGTGTGGTTTTGGGTTTCAAACATGGAAATTTCAAAAACCTCCCAAAAAGCTTCATTTTAATTAGACCGGCTGGTTAATTAAGAAGGATCCATGATTAATTACCTTTTCATTGTCATGTTTTAAACTTGTTTAAATCTTGGTCGAACCTAGGATTTGACCAAGATTCAAATGGGCATAACAATTCAGAAAAAAATCGAAAGAATGAAAAACAAAAGCACATAGCCTTCTTATGTCATATAGTAAGCATTCAAATTGATAAACATGGTCTAGACATATTCAAACCAGAAAAATCATGTATCTACCCCTAACCCTAAACTCTGTCTTATGAAGTCAAGCATGAACAGAAGTACGGTGGTTTTGGGTTTCAAACATGGTAAATTCAAGAACCTCCCAAAAGCTTCATTTTAGAGTTACTAAGAGAAAGATCCAGACTTAATTACCTTATCATTTTCACATGTTAAACTTGTTTAAATCTTGCTCAACAAACCTAGGATTTTACCAAGATTCTCAAATGGGCATAAAAATCAAAAAATGAAATACCAATGCACATAGTCCTCTTAAGTCATAAAGTAAGCATTCAAGTTGATAAACAAGGTCTAGACATATTCAAACAAGACAAATCATGTATCTACCCCCTATCGACCCTAAACTTCGTCTTATGAAGTCAAGCATGAAGAGAAGTGGTTTTGGGTTTCAAACATGGAAATTTCAAAAACCTCCCAAAATTCAGCTTCATTTTAGAGCGACTAAGAAGGATCGATGCTTACCTTTTCATTTCCATGTTTTAAACTTATTTAAATCTTGGTCAAACCTAGCTAGGATTTGACCAAGATTCAAATGGGCATAAAAATTCAGACAAAAAATCTAAAGAATGAAAAACCAAAGCACATAGCCTTCTTAATTATGTCATATAGTAAACACTCAAGTTGATAAACAAGCTAGGTCTAGACATATTCAAACCAGAAAAATCATGTGTATATCTACCCCTAACCCTAAACTCTGTCTTATGAAGTCAATCATGAAGAGAATTGGTTTTGGGTTTCAAACATGGAAATTTCAAGTACGTCCCAAAAGCTTCATATATTTTAGAGTGACTAATTAAGAAGGATCTTGGCTTACGTTTTCATTTTCATGCTTGAAACTTGTTTAAATCTTGGTTGAACCTAGGATTTGACCAGAATCAAATGTGCATAAAATTCTTAAAAAAATAGAAAAATGAAAAACAAAAGCACATGGTCTTCTTATGTCATATAGTAAGCATTCAAGTTGATAAACAAGGTTTAGACATATTCAAACCAGACAAATCATGTATCTACCCCCTAACCCTAAACTCGGTCTTATGAAGTCTAGCATGAGGAGAAGTCGTTTTGGGTTTCAAACGTTTAAGCCAAAAGCCCCATTTCAAATATTTCAAACTTATTCAAATTTGAAAGACACACAAGTTATAGCACACATAGTGCATACATTCTCACACATACTGCACTAGATGCTAACCCGGCCTATAGTTTGAGGCCATTGGATGAGGTCGAAAAAAATCTTGGATTAGAAATGGGGTTGTTCGAACCCCGTAGTTGGATTTTTTGAACCTTGATCTGTAGTACTGGGCAAAGCCCTAGTTTAACCTATTTAATTATAGATTCGTAGGTCGATTTTTCTACCTTTTTATTATTACTATGCAGCACATGTGTGTTTGCCCGTCGAGTGAAACTCGGAGGAAGAGGGATCACTCGGAAGGAGAGAAGAAGGGAGAGAATTATGGTGTCTCCCCTTTTTCGGGTGATGATGTTGACTTTTGTGCAGGGTTTGTCAGTGAGCAGGAGGTGCGAGCGAGCGAGTCGAGCGAGGCCGAGAATGAGAGAGATTTGTTTTTTTTTTGAGAGGGACGACCGAAGGATCCAGAAGGACCCACAGACTTCCAATACGCATCCTGATGCGTCTTCTCTTGACAAAGAAAATGTCTGGGAGTTTGCGTACCTATTGCACGTGACTTGTGCTCACTGAAGTGTGGGACCTCACGCATGGGCACCACACGTAAGTGACAGACCTGTTGGTGTAAAAACTCGGTTGATTATTATAGTGCATTAGAACAAAGTTTCCTATGGATTCAAGGGTAGGAAATCCAAGTTAACTCATTTACATGACATTATTTTTTCCATGAAGCAAAGTTAACGCACCTATCAATTGGTACATTTTGGAGTGACTAAGAAGGATCCAGGCTTACTTATTCGTTTTCACGTGTAAAACTTGTCTAAATCTTGGTCAAACAAAATTGGCAGAAAATTCAAAAAAAAAACAGAAAAATGAAAAACCAAAGCGCACATAGTCTTCTTATATGTCATATAGTAAGCATTAAAGTTGATAAACAAGGTCTGGACATATTCAAACTAGCTAGACAAATCATGTATCTACCCCCTAACCCCTAAACTCTGTCTTATGACGAAGTCAAGCATGAAGATAAGTGGTTTTGGGTTTCAAACATGGAAATTTCAAAAACCTCCCAAAAACTTCATTTTAGGGTGACTAAGAAGGATACAGGCTTCCATTTTCATTTTCATGATCTATACTTGTTTAAATCTTGGTCAAACCTAGGATTTGACCAAGATTCAAATGTGCATCAAAATTCCAAAAAAAATCAGAAAAATGAAAAACCAAAGCACATAGTTTTCTTATGTCACATACATATATATAGTAAGCATTCAAAAGTTGATAAACAAGGTCTAGCTAGACATATTCAAATAAGACAAATCATGTATCTACCCCTCTAAAACCATAAATAACTCTGTCTTATGAAGTCAAGCATGAAGAGAAGTGGTTTTTGGTTTCAAACATGGAAATTTCAAAAACCTCCCAAAATTAAAGCTTCGTTTTAGAGTGACTAGTTAAGAAGGATCCAGGCTTACCTTTTCATTTTCATGTTTTAAACTTGTTTAAATCTTGGTCAAACCTAGGATTTGACCAATATTCAAATGGGCATAAAATAAAAAAATAGATAAAATAAAAAACCAAAGCACATATTCTTCTTATGTCATATAGTAAGCATTCAAAAGTTCATAAACAAGGTCTAGACATATTCAAACCAGACAAATCATGTACCCCCTAACCCTAAACTTTGTCTTAATTATATATGAAGTCAAGCATGAAGCAGAGAAGTGTGGTTTTGGGTTTCAAACATGGAAATTTCAAAAACCTCCCAAAAAGCTTCATTTTAATTAGACCGGCTGGTTAATTAAGAAGGATCCATGATTAATTACCTTTTCATTGTCATGTTTTAAACTTGTTTAAATCTTGGTCGAACCTAGGATTTGACCAAGATTCAAATGGGCATAACAATTCAGAAAAAAATCGAAAGAATGAAAAACAAAAGCACATAGCCTTCTTATGTCATATAGTAAGCATTCAAATTGATAAACATGGTCTAGACATATTCAAACCAGAAAAATCATGTATCTACCCCTAACCCTAAACTCTGTCTTATGAAGTCAAGCATGAACAGAAGTACGGTGGTTTTGGGTTTCAAACATGGTAAATTCAAGAACCTCCCAAAAGCTTCATTTTAGAGTTACTAAGAGAAAGATCCAGACTTAATTACCTTATCATTTTCACATGTTAAACTTGTTTAAATCTTGCTCAACAAACCTAGGATTTTACCAAGATTCTCAAATGGGCATAAAAATCAAAAAATGAAATACCAATGCACATAGTCCTCTTATAAGTCATAAAGTAAGCATTCAAGTTGATAAACAAGGTCTAGACATATTCAAACAAGACAAATCATGTATCTACCCCCTATCGACCCTAAACTTCGTCTTATGAAGTCAAGCATGAAGAGAAGTGGTTTTGGGTTTCAAACATGGAAATTTCAAAAACCTCCCAAAATTCAGCTTCATTTTAGAGCGACTAAGAAGGATCGATGCTTACCTTTTCATTTCCATGTTTTAAACTTATTTAAATCTTGGTCAAACCTAGCTAGGATTTGACCAAGATTCAAATGGGCATAAAAATTCAGACAAAAAATCTAAAGAATGAAAAACCAAAGCACATAGCCTTCTTAATTATGTCATATAGTAAACACTCAAGTTGATAAACAAGCTAGGTCTAGACATATTCAAACCAGAAAAATCATGTGTATATCTACCCCTAACCCTAAACTCTGTCTTATGAAGTCAATCATGAAGAGAATTGGTTTTGGGTTTCAAACATGGAAATTTCAAGTACGTCCCAAAAGCTTCATATATTTTAGAGTGACTAATTAAGAAGGATCTTGGCTTACGTTTTCATTTTCATGCTTGAAACTTGTTTAAATCTTGGTTGAACCTAGGATTTGACCAGAATCAAATGTGCATAAAATTCTTAAAAAAATAGAAAAATGAAAAACAAAAGCACATGGTCTTCTTATGTCATATAGTAAGCATTCAAGTTGATAAACAAGGTTTAGACATATTCAAACCAGACAAATCATGTATCTACCCCCTAACCCTAAACTCGGTCTTATGAAGTCTAGCATGAGGAGAAGTCGTTTTGGGTTTCAAACGTTTAAGCCAAAAGCCCCATTTCAAATATTTCAAACTTATTCAAATTTGGTTCAAATTTGAAAGACACACAAGTTATAGCACACATAGTGCATACATTCTCACACATACTGCACTAGATGCTAACCCGGCCTATAGTTTGAGGTTTTTGAAATTTCCATGTTTGAAACCCAAAACCACTTCTCTTCATGCTTGGCTTCGTAAGATAGAGTTTAGGGTTTGGGGTAGATACGTACATGATTTTTCTAAGTATTTTTACGCCCATTTGAATCTTCGTCAAATCCTAAGTTTGACCAAGATTTGAACAAGTTTAAAAACATGAAAATGAAAAGGGTAAGCCTGGATCCTTGTTTAGGGTTAGGGGGTAGATACATGATTTTTGTGGTTTGAATATGTCAGACCTTGTTTATCACCTTGATATATGACATAGGAAGACGGTGTGCTTTTGTTTTTCTTTTTTTTGAATTTTTATGCCCATTTGAATCTTGGTCAAGTCATAGGTTTGACCAAGATTTAAACATGTTTAAAACATGAAAATGAAAAGGTAAGCCTGGATCCTTCTTAGTCACTCCAAAATGTACCAATTGATAAATGAGTTAACTTGGCTTCATGGAAAAAATAATGTCATGTAAATGATTTAACTTGGCTTTCGTACCCTTGAATCCATAGGAAACTTTGTATAAATGTAGTAGTATAATAATCAACCGAGTTTTTACATCAACAGGTCTGTCACTTACGTGTGGTGCCCATGCGTGAGGTCCCACACTTCAGTGAGCACAAGTCACGTGCAATAGGTACGCAAACTCCCAGCCATTTTCTTTGTCAAGAGAAGACGCATCAGGATGCGTATTGGAAGTCTGTGGGTCCTTCTGGATCCTTCGGTCGTCCCTCTCAAAAAAAAAAAAATCTCTCTCATTCTCGGCCTCGCTCGACTCGCTCGCTCGCTCGCACCTCCTGCTCACTGACAAACCCTGCACAAAAGTCAACATCATCACCCGAAAAAGGGGAGACACCATAATTCTCTCCCTTCTTCTCTCCTTCCGAGTGATCCCTCTTCCTCCGAGTTTCACTCGACGGGCAAACACACATGTGCTGCATAGTAATAATAAAAAAGTAGAAAAATCGACCTACGAATCTATGATTAAATAGGTTAAACTAGGGTTTTGCCCACTACTACAGATCAAGTTCAAAAATATCCAACTACTAGTTCGATTTTGGGCTACTAATATAAAATTAAAATAAGTTGAACTAGTATTCCTCTAAAAAATCATTTTGGTATGCATTGTTTGATACTTTTCATAGCTATAGTGCATCACAAATTTATGATTTCATGCTTTGCTTTGCCAATTTCGATTTTTTCTAACCACCTTCTCTTTGATTTCAAATTTAGGTCAAACTATCGATGCCTACTATGTGTTCTACTTGAATTGGATGCAGCGTGCGCACATGTTTTGCCATTGTTCTGGGCTTCCACACATCTTTGGGGCATCCAAGTATTTAAGTTACCTTGTTTTTTTGAATTGTAATTCATACCCTTCCTCCCAATTTTTATGCCCATTTGAATCTTGGTCAAATCCTAAGTTTGACCAAGATTTGAACAAGTTTAAAACATGAAAATGAAAAGGTAAGCCTGAATCCTTCTTAGTCACTCAAAAATGAGAAGCTTTTGGGAGTTTTTTGAAATTTCCATGTTTCAAACCCAAAACCACTTCTCTTCATGCTTGACTTCATAAGACAGAGTTTAGGGTTAGGGGGTAGATACATGATTTGTCTAGTTTGTTGTTTAGACCTTGTTTATCAACTTGAATATAATGCTTACTATATGACATAATAATACTATGTGCTTTGGTTTTCATTTTTTTTTGATTTTTTCTGAATTTTTATGCCCATTTGATCTTGGTCAAATCCTAGGCTTAACCAATATTTAAACAAGTTTAAAACATGAAAATGAAAAGGTAAGCCTGTATCCTTCTTAGTCACTCCAAAATGAAGCTTTTGGGAAGGTTTTTGAAATTTCCATGTTTGAAATCCAAAACGACTTCTCTTCGTGCTTGACTTCATAAGACAAAGTTTAGGGCTAGGGGTAGAAACATGATTTTTCTGGTTTGAATATGTCTAGACCTTGTTTACCAACTTGAGTGCTTACTATATGACATAAGAAGGCTATATGCTTTGGTTTTTCATTTTTTTTGAAATTTTATGCCCATTTGAATCTTGATCAAATCCTAGGTACGGTTTGACCAAGATTTGAACAATTTTAAAACATGAAAATAAAAGGTAAGCCCAACCTGGATCCTTTAGTCACTCTAAAATGAAGCTTTTGGGGGGTTCTTGAAATTTCCAAGTTTGAAACCCAAAACCACTTTTCTTCATGCTTGACTACATAAGACAGAGTTTAGGGTTAGGGGTAGATACATGATTTTTCTTGTTTGAATATATCTAGACCTTGTTTATATCAACTTTAATGCTAACTATATGACATAAGAAAACTATGTGCTTTGGTTTTTAATTTTTCTGATTTTTTTATTTTGATGCACATTTGAATCTTTGTCAAATCCTAGGTTTGACCAAGATTTAAACAAGTATAAAACATGAAAATGAAAAGGGGAAGCCTGTATCCTTTCTTAGTCACTCTAAAATGAAGTTTTTGGGATGTTCTTGAAATTTTCATGTTTGAAACCCAAAACCACTTCTCTTCATGCTTGACTTCATAAGATAGAGTTTAGGGGCTAGGGGATAGATACATGATTTGCCTAGGTTTGAATATGCATGTCCAAACCTTGTTTATCAACTTGAATGCTTACTATATGACATAAGAAGACTATATGCTTTTGTTTTTCATTTTTCTGATTTTTTTAAAATTTTATGCCCATTTGAATCTTTTGGTCAAATCCTTGGTTTAATTTGACACGGATTTAAACAAGTTTAAAATATGAAAATGAAAAGGTGGTAAGCAGGCATGGATCCTTCTTATATATATTAGTCACTCTAAAATGAAGCTTTTGGGAGGTTTTTGAAATTTCCATGTTTGAAACCCAAAACCACTTCTCTTCATGTTGTTGACTTCATAAGATAGAGTTTAGGGGTTAGGGGTATAGATACATGATTTGTCTTGTTTGAATATGTGTCTAGACCTTGTTTATCAACTTTAATGCTTACTATATGACATAAGAACACTATGTGCTTTAATTTGGTTTTTATTTTTTTTAAATTTTGATGCACATTTTGAATCTTGGTCAAATCCTAGGTTTGACCGAGATTTGAACAAGTTTAAAACAAGAAAATAAAAGGTAAGCCCGCCAGACTGGATCCTTCTTAGTCACTCTATAATGAAGCTTTTAGGGGGGTTGTTGAAAATGTAAGCATGTATCCTTCTTAGTACGTCACACCACAATGCTTTTGGGAGGGTTTTTGAAATGTCCATGTTTGAAACCCAAAACGACTTCTCTTCGTGCTTGACTTCATAATTAAGACAAAGTTTAGGGTTAGGGGTAGATACATGATTTTTCTGGTTTGAATATGTCTAGACTTTGTTTATCAACTAGCTTGAGTTTTGGGTTTCAAACATGGAAATTTCAAGAACCTCCCAAAAGCTTCATTTTAGAGTGACTAAGAAGGATCCAGGCTTACCTTTTCATTTTCATGTTTTAAACTTGTTTAAATCCTGGTCAAACCTAGGATTTGACAAAGATTCAAATATATGGGCATAAAATTCAAAAAAAATAGAAAAATGAAAAACCAAAGCACATAATCTTCTTATGTCATATAGTAAGCATTAAAGTTGACAAAAAAGGTCTAGACATATGCAAACTAGACAAATCATGTATCTACCCCCTAACCCCTAAACTCTGTCTTATGAAGTCAAGCATGAAGAGAAGTCGTTTTGGGTTTCAAACATGGAAATTTCAAGAACATCCCAAAAGCTTCATTTTAGAGTGACTAAGAAGGATCCATGATTACCTTTTCATTTTCATGTTTTAAACTTGTTTAATCTTGGTCAAACCTAGGATTTGACCAAGATTCAAGTGGGCACAAAATTTAAAAAATCAGAAAAATGAAAAACCAAAGTACATAGTCTTCTTATGTCATGTAGTAAGCATTCAAGTTGATAAAATGGTTCATGCAGGCGTCTTAGCTCCTAAAAAAAATTATACACCAATTGATTTGACGAATTGATGATTTACTCTAGTCTGCTTCTAGACCATGCAGCTAGCGAGTATTCATATGTACTGCATGGAGCCCCCAACTTTTGACTTCCCGTGTCGGAAAAGGCCTGTCTAATAATGTGGGGCAGTGAGGTATCCCGAAGTATCTAGAGGGTTCCAGTGTTTCAGGCTTTCAGCATCGCCAGTCCAAGGGAAGGATGGGTGACGAATCCGTGCATTCACAGCCGTTTAGATCTGAAGAGTCCTTGTATGATGAGCGGTAGATAGCACCTCTAAGCTGCAAATCAACAGCTTCAATTACTTCAAATGAGCATTGGCCGGAACGCTGACAGAGTGAAAAAATTCAATTTCAAAAACTCATGTATAGAATAGAAAAAAAATAAAAAACATGTAGATAGAATAGAGGTATAGATAGATTAGCCCAAAAAAGAAGAGGACGGGGAAATTTCGAACGCTCGCCTTTAACTCAGCACAGCAGACACCTCCCTCGCGCACCTAAACTTTCGAACGCGCGCCCAATATTTCGAACGCTCGCCTTTAACTCAGCACCCAGCCCACCTTGTTCTTCTCTAGACACCTCCTTCGGCGCCCTGTTCTTCTCTAGACACACCCTCGGTGAACCAGGCCGCGCACCAAAACTTCCCCACGCTGTCTATCAGCCGCGTCAGCCGGCGACTGCTGGTGGCGCCGTTCTTCTCCAGCCGCACCGGCAGGCGCGGTCAGCTGGTAGATCCTCACGGTATGCATGCTATCTTCAGGCCTGGGCAAGTACGATTCATTATAGCTCAATCGAAGTCAGTCGCCGTCGCCCAGCCCTTATAAGTTCGTTAGTTCGTTCGAATCGATCGGTTGATATTGTTTTCCTCTCGATGTGTTTGTTTGACATTGTTTTCCGCTTTACCTATTTGCTCGAATTCGTTCGTACTGTACACTGTACTGCTCACCATTGCCCAATGTCTGTAGTCGTCGCTTGGTGCCAGTCCTCTATGGACCTGTTTGTAATCTTATTACTTCTGGGTTCTTTGCACTGCTAATACATCGGTGGATTTACGGCCAAAAAGAAGAAAGAATTTGTTGGTATTATATTGCTTTCGATTGATCTGTTCGCCCCCAAGCTTTTACAGAAGCCGCAAGAGATTCAAGGATGAAATGGCTCTCCTTGTTTGCGGTGGCGGATCTACAGGGTATGCCGTATATGCCACGGCATACCCTGCGTCCAAGCCGTGCAAGATCTTTGATAGTTTAATGAGCTGAGCAATTAATCAAGATGAGTGATGTATATGTATACATGCGGTGCTAATACATGTGGCGTGCAGCCATGCGAACACTGAGCTAGTGCATGTAACCGATTGATTAGACATCCGATTGATTTGGCCAAAATCCGGTGATAACACATGCCCCCCTGGTTTTGGTAATGATAATATCAAAACCATCTGTTTTTCCTTCGAGGGGTCATGTCGTGGCAGAGCAGAACCGTCGCAGTATTCTTCATCATGACGCCTTGCCTTCTCAACTTCTCTGCACGATTTGACAGTTTTGAATATTTTATGATTTGCCACACTTTTCTTAAAAGTGTCTATTATTTGCCACATGACCACCACATGTCTCTTTTTATTTAACCGCATCGAACAGTTCACTTCTTCATCCTCCTGCTTCAAACCAGCCATCGGCCCAAAAACCCTCCTCCTCTGTAACCATGTCTTCCTCTTCCTCCTCCCAATCCTTTTCCTCGAGTGAGCTGGAGCCAGAGGTCAGCCAGATGGAAGCGTACAATAGGCGCGCTCCCAAGCATTGGGACGAGCAAGAGTTCGACTTCGACTTCGTACCAGAGGGTCGACCCGAGGACCTCGTCTGGTCGGATGGCGACATGCCCCTGACTGACGGGGAAGATGACCTCCGATTCCTGATTGACGGAGAACTGGAGGCGGAGAGCGACGACGACGACCCTCTCTTCCGGGGTAAATTCACTTCCTCCACCAAAGAAGAAGAAGAAGAAGAAGAGGACGACGAAGACGAAGACATCTCCTCCGACACGAAGAAGGAACCAGAGGACGACACCTCCTCCGATGAACCGCCACCAAAGCGCATCCGTGGCTGGGCCTGGTCCGATGAGGAGGATGATGATGAAGAGGAAGAGGCCTCCGCTGAAGGTCACAGTAGCAGCGACGAGGAATTCGTCGACAGTAGCAATGACGGCAGCTACCCCAGCGACGACGAAGACGGCAACAGCCCTTAGAGTAGGGATTTACTAGCATAAGACTAGCCGTAGCAATCTGTTCCCCTTTTGTTGAGCAATCAGCTTCTCCTTGTAAGAAATCCCCTTTTAAATCAATGAAGATGGATAGATTCTTCCTTTTGAGGGCAATCAGCTCTTCTATGTAAGAAATCTGATCATCGATGAAGAATTTCCTCTAATTTGACTTTGTCGATTTTCTTCAAATTGATTTAGCCGATTTTCCCTCAATACTCCACTATAATAAATATAGCATATCTATGATAGTACTCTATGATACCACCCACTATGCACCCATGTTCCAAACACCACTCCCGCTGACTGTACCTTATTGTATCGAGCGATAAGCTTGATGAGCAACCCAAACAAACAAAAAAAAGACTGTACCTTATTGTACTTGCTCTTACCCGTATCTTCTCTTTCTCTTTCATCGCGAGTGCAGCTAATTCAGTTAGTCTTCCAATGAATATTAATATTTTGTCTCAATGATGTCATGTTTCGACTAACAATTAGCACTTTTGAATTCTTAGATTGCCTTTTCACACGATGCACTTCTTTTAATTTATTTTACCACATTTCAATGTGAACCTTGACCAAATAAATAGGACAACAATATCACGATCATATAATACATAAGCAGCATTGTTAGAATCGTGTTGGAAAATACTTTCTAATGATACCAGTTTTATATCAATTTTTTTATATACTTCATCCTGAAAAATATGTTTCAACTTCATCAAAACTTGCATGTATCTGCAAACTAAACTCATCTAAATACATGTATATCTACATAAAATTGAAACATCATTTTTAAATAGAGAGATATAGATTAATATTTTTTCGAAGATAAAATACGAAAAACAAGGGTGCATTGTTTATTGAAATGGAGTGAGTAGTATATATAAAATCATTTTAGTTGCCAATGATCATGTTGAGGGCCTCTATTTCTTGTTTTGCTCAGGCCCTCCGTATTCTCAGGTACGGCCCTGGTGGTCTATGAACCTGTATGTAATCTTATTACTTTTGGCTTCTTTGCACTGCTAATAGATCGGCGGAATTACGGCAAAAAAGAAGAAAGAATGTGTTGGTATTGTATTGCTTTCGATAGATCTGTTCGCCCCTCCCCCCCAAGCATTTATAGATGGCACAAGAGATTCAAGGATGAAATTGCTCTCCTTGTTCATAAGGCAAAGAGGAAATCATATCATGGGTAGAACATTATATATATATTTTGCTGCTTGGGATCTATGATCCTTTTAGTTGCTGCTCTCCAGCAACTTTTGTACATATTTCCCTCTTTTTATTAATAAAAAAATAATAAGTGGGGAAACCCAGTGGTCAGCCTAAAAAAATCTGTTCGCTAGGTAGCCGTAGTTTTGCACTCAGTTTGTTTGCTGAAATCGGCTCAAATAATGTAGCATTTATAGTTTTATATTCGACCTGTTTGCTCAGGTATGCTTGCTTACATTCGTAGGTGACCTGTTTGTTGAAATAGCTTATCGCTTCTCTGACCATCTATCTCCTCAACAGATGGACAGAACTTGGATATTATTTGACTCATTAACCACACCAACATATTTGAGTGGTATTGAAGACTTCATGAAGCACGTTAGTGATTTTACTGACGGCGACAAGACAAAGGAAGTGATTTGTCCATGCCGCGTATGTTTGAATATTGGGTCCAAGCCTCAACATGTAGTCTCAGATCATTTATTCGTTTATGGGATGGACCAGACATATATCAGGTGGATTAACCATGGTGAACACTATGATCAGCCTGACATTATTGATCCTCTTTATTCTGATGGTTATCAGCCTGAAGATCTCGTCCAGGATGAGGCTACTGCTAATTTGTTACGGGATCTGTATCCATATGCAAGCCAACAGCCCCATGGTTATCACAAAAAGCCTCTTTTCCATGACCTGATAGAAGATGCTAAGCGCTTAGTGGCCCCTGGTTCTGTTGTGTCAAGATTCGAATTAATTGTGAAATTACTTCATGACAAGTCATACCAGGGGATTACCAATAAAGCGTTCAATGCAGTTGCGAAGACATACAGCGATGCACTCCCTGGGGCTGGACTGCCAAAATCCTTTTATGAGGTGAAGCAGTACATCAAGGTACTGGGACTTGGATATGAGAAGATTGATTTTTGCAAAAATAACTGTGCACTGTTTTGGATGGAGTATAATGACCTCGATGAATGTCCAGTATGTAAGGAATCAAGATGGAAACATGATGGAGCTGGTGGTAAGAAAAAGATTCCTTGGAAGGTTCTGAGATACTTTCCACTTGTACAAAGATTGCAGAGGTTGTTTGCTTCAGAACAAACATCTCGGGAAACAAGATGGCACAAAGAGATTCTCACGCCCGACCCTGATTTACTGAGGCATCCTGCTGATGGCGATGAATGGAAGCAATTCGACCTGGATCATCCAGATTTTGCTGCAGATCCAAGGAACCTGAGACTTGGCCTTGCTACAGATGGATTCAACCCATTTGGCAACATGAGCAACTCGTATAGCATGTGGCCAGTACTAGTTACACCTTACAACCAGGCTCCCTGGACATGCACCGATCAGTCGAACTGTATGATGGCCTTACTCATCCCAGGTCCCAAATCTCCTGGGAAGGATTTTGATGTGTTCATGCAGCCTCTTATTAGAGACTTGCAAACATTATGGGAGGGTGTCCCTACACGGGATGTGTGTCAACCTAAAGAACAAAATTTTCTATTACGTGCTGCTGTACTGTATTGCACCCATGATTATCCAGCTTTGGGCACTATGTCAGGCAGAGTAACATCAGGTTATAATGCATGTGTTCACTGTGATACTGATCAGCTGGCAGTGAGGATAATAAACAAGATATGCTATATGGGCCATCGCCGTTTCCTTCCATTAGATCACAGTTTCCGAAAAAATAGAAAAAAATTGCAATTTATTGGTGATCAGGCCTGTAAAAAGACTAAACCGCAGCACTTTAAGAGTCACGAGTTGGAGGCGCACCTAGAAGCGGTCAGAAATGTTAAACCAGGAAAACCACCAGCCGCCACAGCAGGTACAGCAGAGAAGAATACAGAAGATGCAGCAGCAGTAGTAGCAGATAGAAAAAGGAAGAAGAGACGAGATGAACTGAGTCTAGCAGCTACCAAAAGGAAGATGGGAGGTGAAATAGCAGCACGTACCAAGAGGAAGGAAATGGAAAATGATAGACCGAGAATATTTTATAAGCGCAGGACCACTCTTTGGGACTTGCCGTATTGGGCTGGTAAGAAGCTTCGGCATAATATTGATATCATGCACATGGAGAAGAATATATGTGACAGCATTGTCGGCACATTACTCAACATTCCATCCAAGACAAAAGATAGCTCAAATGCTAGGATTGATTGTGCAACATTGAATGTTAACAGGCACTTGCAACTGGATCGTAATGACAAAGTGAACAAAGGCAAGGAAAAACATTATAAATTTCGAGGCGCGGAATTCACATTGCCGATGCCTAAAAGGAGATTATTTTGTGAGTACCTCCGAGGTGTGATGTTCCCGTTCGGATTTGCTTCCAACATTGCAAATTGTCTCAATGCTGAAGGAAACAAGCTCCAAGGGTTGAAAACTCACGATTGTCACATCCTGCTGCAAAGGCTTTTAGCTATTGGCATTAAAGATTTAGTGAAGCCAAATATGTACAACGTGATTGCAGAGTTGGGAAGGTTCTTTAGGGAAATATGTAGTAAAACTCTAAGCAGAGCTGTTGTAGAACGTCTTAAGGTGGACATAGCAGTAATCCTGTGCAAGCTGGAGCTGATATATCCTCCAGCCTTCTTTGATGTGATGGTGCATTTGGCTGTTCATCTACCTGATGAGGCACTTTTAAGAGGTCCGGTACAGTATGGATGGATGTACCCTATAGAACGTCGACTGTGCACTTTCAAGAATACAGTTAGGAACAAAGCTAGACCGGAGGCTTGCATTGCAGTGGCGTATATTGCTGCTGAAGCATATACATTTGCCTCAAGATATATTCCTGATATTGAGACCAGATTCAATCGGGGTCGCAGAATTTTGGAAGTTGGAGGATCTGTTTTTAAACATGGTGTTGAGCTAATAGGAAAGAGGACCGAAAAAACATTAGAGCAGTCTGAATTTGAACAGCTGTCTTGGTATGTGCTGAATAATGCTACAGAGGCTGATGAATATGTTAAGTGAGTACTATGCACACGAACTACTCAGTTCCTCGCATATACTATGAACTTGTATCAAAATGAAATATATTCAGCTGACTTGGCTATGTTTTGCAGGTTGTACATGGAAACGAATGGAAAGCTATCGGCACGTGGGAGTGGGTTTCAGGACTGGTTTGAGAAATATGTAAGATGTTCAATTGCACTCTGACTTGTCTATGTGTTTTCACATGAGATGACCTCTTGTCTATTTTGTAATCGTAGATCTCGAAACTCCATGCGGAGAATCCAGGCGCTGTTAGTGCTGATCTCCTTGTCCTATCACGTGGTCCAGATAAGAGGGTGTTGGTAGCTGCAGCTTGCAATGCCAATGGTGTCCATTACAGCTCCTATGAGCGTGAACAACATTTGAAGACACGAAATAGTGGCATCACAACCAGTGGAGATCACTTGACAACCAGAAAAAAGAGATCAGAGTCATTTGACCATTATGGTCACATAGAAGAGGTTATTCAGTTGTTCTATAGTGATAAGGTTACTGTCCGATCTGTGGTTCTATTTAAGTGTTATTGGTACAACCAAGATCCAAACAAGGGCAAAGGTGCCAGAAATGATGGGTATTTCATATCAGTCGATACTACTGCTCAGTGGTACAAGGATGATCCTTATATTTTGGTACCTCAAGCGGCCAAGGTACTTTTCTTGGAAGACAGATCTAGAAAAGGATGGCAGTATGTGCAAAAGTTTGTGGCAAGGAACATATATGATTTGGATGAGAATGCGGATCCAATAATTGGTGCCCAGCAAGATGATTTCGCTGGTTGTATGCAAACTAAAGTTGCTGACATTGATGAAACCTCGTTGGATACAGGTATCCCTGCACATGATGGAGAAGTAGATTTCACTGTTGAGGTTAGCATAGTCGACAAAGAGATGGATAAACTGAAGCTACCTGGTGAATCTCAGGAGGAGAATGGACAGGACGAGCAGGATGAGACCATGCACGAATATCAGAATGAAGACGGAGGTGATGATGATGATGATGATGATGATGATGATGATGATGATGATGATGATGATGATGATTAGACTCTTGTCTCTGTATCATGCTGTGAGATGAAGAACCATGATTTGTTTTGATTTTTCTATTTGGAAAATGTATGAGTCCTGAAGACAATTATCTGTTGGATTGTAATCCCATGATGACTAATTATTTATGTTTGTTGTCCTACTAAAAGTTGGTCAAACTTAATTGTGTGGAAGTAATCACATGCTGTTTGATTCATAGGGTCATATCCCATAGGAAAATAGAATGATAATAGATCAAACTAATGCAGAATATCTTATAACCACAATCAAATAGAATTTCTCTTGACATAGGATTCAAGTTGGCATGGCATCCCTATCATACAGGGTTTTTATTCATACTATGCTACAAATCGAAAATAAGATGGGTCAGCACTTTATCGCGGCAGATAGGGCAGCTGGCGTTCGTTACAAACCAGGAGAAGATGCACTTCCTATGGAACGGGTGTTTGCATCCCCGGAGACGCACCGTTGTGCGCTGCGACAGCCCCAGCATGCATATGCTGCAGTGGCCGTCCTCCGGCGCAACTAGGACCCAACTGTCCTGCAGCGCCGGCAAGTTGAC
Organism: Lolium multiflorum; assembly: GCA_030979885.1. NCBI lineage: Eukaryota > Viridiplantae > Streptophyta > Magnoliopsida > Poales > Poaceae > Lolium > Lolium multiflorum. Next base: position 52,097 of record JAUUTY010000135.1, read on the forward strand.
GATGAGCCGGTGGTCCACCCTAAGGGTGAGGTCGAAGTGGAGGCCACCGAGCCGACGACACGCCTGCTGCCACATCAGGTGCATAACATCGTAAGGCATGATGATGTCCCACTCCTCCTCCGTGAGGTTCAGGTTCTTGAGCAGCCATACACGGGCAAGAATCTCGCGCATAGTTCGCACGACATTGCCCCCACTACGCAGCTTCCTCGGAGGCAAGCTAAGATCCAGCACCACCTCTTCGCAGGGTGTAGTGGTGATATCGTCCTCATCCAGTGGGGCAGGGAGGGGGCCGGCCATCCTCCTGAGCTCGTACGTCCTCGAGAAGAAGATGTGCACTGTCATAGTGTACGGGGACGCCTCGCCCTCGCCCACGGCCGGCGGCTCGCCGACGGAGAAGTCGGTCGTGCTTGCCGACACACGGCAGGCACGGAAGACATGTGGGCCAGACTCGATGATGCGCTCGCGTGAGGAGCGCTCTAGTAGGGGCGTCGCCGCCATTGGGGATTCTTCGGAGGGCTGTAGACTGGCGGCTAGTCGACGGTGAGGTGGTTGGTGTGAGATCTCTGGGATGAGGCCAGGGGAAGTGGGCGAAGTGCTCGGGACTAGGGACTGCCCTCAACTTTCCGCAGTAGTTTATGATAATAATTGGTGGACGAGGGAGACTAGTCCAGAGACTACCCAAAGTTGATAAATCATGTTCGAGGGAAAATGCCCAAGATTTATTATCAAAATTCAAGCTAATTTCGCCGATTTTGTTCTGCCGTTCATTAGACATCATCCAACGGCCTTTGGTCTCTGGGATTCGCTGCTACAGTGTCATCGAGTACTATTTTCTACCCAATTCCAGAAACATCCATAAAGCTAGTACAGTAGATAGCTTTCCTGCTTGTTGGCCCCACCCCATTTTTTTAATCTTTTCTTCCTTATCCCCTTCGCTCATGCTAGCAGCTACTTGCAGCCATTGCTACACCAGCGAGGTGATCTCTATATGATAGGCACGGTTTTAGTAAGACAGCAAGTTGTAGATAGCTAACCATGAGACACATGCCTCTCTGGTTGAGACTGAGCTCGCTCTTGTGATTGGGCTCCAATGGTCGAGGTGAGTCACAGCTGCAATGACAGAGGTTTGTGCTGAATTAATTAGCACAGAGGCGTAACTAGCACTAGATGGAGAAGGCATAGTACACATATCGGACACGAAGTCGCGTCTGGCGAGCAGCTCGCATTCACTTGCATCAGTGCGGTACAACAAAGATGATGAAGAAGGATTGGAGCTTTGAAGGTAGTCAGAAAAGTTACAAAAAATAATACGTGCAAAACTTAACCTGTATAAACGCACATGCATGGATAATTTTACATTTCTGCATGAGAAAGACATGTCAATTTTCAGTACGACATGGTTTGATTTGTCAAATTTGATGCTCCTTAATGCATTTTAAGTGAAAATTACAGGTTTATTCATTATAATTGCCGATTTTTAACGTTACGTGCAGCTGACTAGCAAACTATAAGTGTGTGATTGCTTGCTTCCAAAATAAGGATATGTAATCATTTTGTATAAGGTAGTACCAATTAGTCGTTATATTGCAGAACTTAAAGAGTTTTGAGAGATTCAACTCGTTGCTACTCCATAAGAATGGTCATGTTGACAAATTTGATCCAGTGTTGAACAGAGCCAGAAACATTTCAAAAACTTGAGCATGGAAGAGGCTAGGGGTAAATGCCCCAAGGCCAGCCGAGCCTATCGTAGGTGCCGTCCCGAGGAGGAAGTACCTTAATTTGGGGCGCGCGCGGACGCTGCTGTACCCCGAGCTCGAGACGCCGCCGTACCGGTAGCTCGACCCGCGACGAGGCATGGCGGCGGCGGCGGAAGCGGAGCGGCGGCGGCGGAAGGTAAAGCTCCTGCTGACAAACATATTAGGCACAAATGGGCAACCTTCAGTAACCCATGTTCCATTTTTTTTGTCAGGATAACCCCATGTACCACCTTCCCAATAGAAAAAGTACTGTTCAACCTTCCCCTGTTGGGCCCAATATTTCACTTTTGGGTTGCCAAGGAACATCTACATGGTAATTGTTATCGGTCTACTTGCTCCGGCCGTCGAAGCCCAATAACTTCAAATGGGCCTTTCTGCTCATGCAATTTCGGCCCTTTTCTAATGAAACACAGATCCTATGATTGGCAAAAAAAAAATACACGGAGATTCTACATAAAAGTTGTTTTTATTTATTTTGAATTATAGGGTTCCAATTTTTGAAACTGCTCATGCCCAATATGAAAATCCTTGATCGCTCCATACCCACATGGATAACGGTATTTTTAAAAATTCATAAAGTGGATTTGAAATTTAAAACATATCCTAATAATTCCTTGATTTAATCTATCAACTTGCAAGATCTTGGAGCCAAAGAGCTTGTATTAGTCTGCGAAAATAATACTGATAAACCTGTCGTTAACAAGAAATGAAGGTTTATCGTTCAGAGAGGATGCCATGTGGGACCCATGAGACAGTAGCGTCCTCAACGTTTCAAAGAAAAAGGCAAGTAGCCCGAAAATAGGGGTAAAAAATAAATCCTACAAAGGAAACATTTATAGTTCATAGAGGCTGACATGTGGGACCGATCTGCCAGCTGCATCCTCATCATTTCGAAGTCGGCAGGGATCAGAAGAAAAAGGCAAATAGCCAGAAATTAGGGGTCAAAAATAAATCCAAAAAGGAAACTTATATTCTTCATAGAGGATGACATGTGGGACCGACCTGCCAGCAGCGTCCTCATCGTTTCAAAGGCCGCAGGGGATCAAAAGAAAAAGGCAAATAGCCAGAAATTAGGGGTAAAAAAAATACAACAAAGGAAAGGTTTATTGTTCATAGAGGCTGACTTGTGGGACCCATGAGCCAGCGGCGACCTCAATTTCAAAGGCGGCATATGATCGAAAAGAAAAAGGCAAGTTAGCAAAAATCAGTGGGTAAAAAAAATCTAAGAAATGAAACTTTATTGTACAGTCCCATGAGCCAGCACCTTACTCAACGTTTCAGTGGCGGCATGAGATAGAAAGAAAAAGGAAAGTGACCAAATATCAGGAGCAAAAAATAATCCAAGAAAAGAAACTTTTATTGTACATAGATGATGACATATGGGTCCCACTTATACAAGCTCTTTCGCTCGAAGATCTTGCAAGTTGATTGTACATAGAGGATGACATGCGGGCCCCTTGTGTCAGCAGCTTACTCAACGTTTCCAAGGCGGCAGGGGATCAAAAGAAAAAAGGAAGTAGCCAGAAATTAGCGGTAAACAATAACTCCAAGGAAGGAAACTTTTATTGTTCATAGAGTATGACATGCGGGACCCATGCGCTAGCAGCTTCCTCAACGTTTCAAAGGGGGCATGAGATCGAAAGAAAAAGACAAGTGACCAAATATCAGGAGCCAAAAATAATCCAAGAAAAGAAACTTTATTGTACATAAAAGATGACATGCGGGTCCCATTTTGCAGCAGCGGTGTCAACGTTTCAAATGCGGCTTGAGATCAAAAGAAAAAGAGTAGCCAGAAATTAGGGGTAAAAAAAACTCCCAGAAAAGAAAGTTGATTGTACATAGAGGATGGCATGCGGGTCCCATGACCCAGCACCTTACTCAACGTTTCAGAGGCGGCATGAGATCGAAAGAAAAAGGAAAGAGACCAAATACCAGGAGCAAAAAATAATCCAAGAAAAAGAAACTTTTATTGTACATAGAGGATGACATATGGGTCCCACTTATACAAGCTCTTCCGCCCCAAGATCTTGCAAGTTGATTGTACATAGAGGATGACATGCGGGCCCCTTGTGTCAGCAGCTTAATCAATGTTTCCAAGGCGGCAGGGGATCAAAAGAAAAAGGAAACAGCCAAAAATAAGAGGGTGAAAAAAATCCAAGAAAAGAAACTTTTATAGTATCGAGGATGACATGTGGGTCCCATGAGCCAGCAGCTTCTCAACGTTTCAGAGGCTGCATGAGATCGAAAGAAAAAGGCAAGTGACCAAAAATAAGGGGGTAAAAAAAATCCAAGAAAAGAGACTTGATTGTACATAGAGGATGACATGCGGGTCCCACCAGTCAGCAGCTTACTAACGTTTCCAAGGCGGCAGGGGATGAAAAGAAAAAGGAAATAGCCAAAGATCAGAGGGTGAAAAAAATCAAAGAAAAGAAACTTTTATAGTACATAGAGGATGACATGTGGGTCCCATGGGCCAGCAGGTTCCTCAACGTTTTCAAGGGCGGCATGAGATCGAAAGAAAAAGGCAAGTGACCAAAAATCAGAGGGTGAAAAATAATCCAAAAAAAGAAACTTTTATTGTACATAGAGGATGACATGCTGTCCCAACGTTTCAAATGCGGTTTGAGATCAAAAGAAAAAGAAAGTAGCCAGAAATTAGGGGGTAAAAAAACTCCAAGAAAAGAAAATTGATTGTACATAGAGGATGACATGCGGGTCCCACGAGTTTGCAGCTTACTCAACGTTTCCAAGGCGGCAGGGGATCAAAAGAAAAAGGAAATAGCCAAAAATCAGAGAGTGAAAAAAAACCCAAGAAAATAAACTTTTGTAGTACATAGAGGATGACATGCGGGTCCCATGAGCCAGCAGGTTCCTCAACGTTTCAAACGTGGCATGGGATCGAAGGAAAAAGGCAAGTGACCAAATATCAGGAGCCAAAAATAATCCAAGAAAAGAAACTTTATTGTACATAGAGGATGACATGCGGGTCCCATTTTGCAGCAGCGGTCCCAACGTTTCAAATGCGGCTTGAGATCAAAAGAAAAAGAAAGTAGCCAGAAATTAGGGGGTCAAAAAAAACTCCAAGAAAGGAAAGCTTTATCGTTCATACAGGCTGACATGTGGGACCTATGAGCCAGCAGCTTACTGAACGTTTCAAAGGCGGCAGGGGATCAAAAGAAAAAGGAAATAGCCAAAAATCAGAGGGTGAAAAAAAATCCAAGAAATCAAACTTTTATTGTACATAGAGGATGACATGCGGGTCCCATGAGCCAGCAGATTCCTCAACGTTTCAAACGTGGCATGAGATCGAAAGAAAAAGGCAAGTGACCAAATATCAGGAGCCAAAAATAATCCAAGAAAAGAAACTTTATTGTACATAGAGGATGACATGCGGGTCCCATTTTGCAGCAGCGGTCTCAACGTTTCCAAGGCGGCACAGGACCAAAAGAAAAATGAAGTAGCCAGAAATCAGGGGGTGAAAAAAATCCAAGAAAAGAAAGATTTCAATTGGGCTGCATCTAGACATCTGGGCCTTCGAACTATCCTTCTGGGCCTTTTGACACGTACAATTTCAGCCCACTCCAGAACATGATAGTTCGGATTTTTCTCAAAAAAAAAACAGGAAAGTCCTATGCTTCGCCAAAACAAAAAACAAGGAGATTCAAGATATATGTTGTAAAAATAAAGATTTAATTTATCCGTTTGCAATAGCTCAGAGCGCAATACACTGTTTATTGTCTGCAAAATAATCAAGATATCACATGTTTCTTGTACGGGGAGGCTGACATCGTGGACCCATGAGCCAGCAGCGTCGTTTTAAAGGCGGCAGGGGATGGAAAGAAAAAATAAACCAAAAATCTGTTGGTAAAAAATCCAAGAAAAGAAACATTTTCGTTCTGAGAGGATGACATGCGGGACCCATGAGGCAGCAGCGTCCTCAGCGCTTATTGTTCATAGAGGCTGACATGTGGGACCCGTGAGCCAGCAGCGTCCTCAACGTTTTAAAGGCGGCAGGATATCGAAAGAAAAAATAAGCCAAAAATCATTTGGTAAACAATATCCAAGAAAAGAAACATTTACCGTTCTGAGAGGATGACATGCGGGACCCATGAGGCAGCAGCATCCTCAACGATTCCAAGGCGGCAGGGGATCAAAGAAAAAAAAGGAAATATCCAGAAATTAATTAGGGGTTCAAAAAAATCCATCAAAGGAAACTTTTATTGTTCATAGAGGATGACTTGTGGGACCGACCTGCCAACAGCGTCCTCATCGTTTCAAAGGGGCAGGAGATCCAAAGAAAAAGGCAAATAGCCAGAAATTAGGGGTCAAAAATAACTCCAAGAAAGGAAACTTTTATTGTTCGTAGAGGATGACATGCGGGACCCATGAGCCAGCAGCTTACTCAACGTTTCAAAGGCGGCATGAGATCGAAAGAAAAAGGCAAGTGACAAAATATCAGGAGCAAAAGATAATCCAAGAAAAGAAACTTTATTGTACATAGAGGATGACATGTGGGTCCCATTTTGCAGCAGCGGTCTCAATGTTTGTAATGCGGCTTGAGATCAAAAGAAAAAGAAAGTAGCTAGTAATTAGGGGGTGAAAAAAAATCCAAGAAAGGAAAGTTGATGGACATAGAGGATGACATGCGGGTCCCTTGAGCCAACAGCTTACTCAACGTTTCAAAGGGGGCAGGGGATCAAAAGAAAAAGGCAAGCCAAAAATCAGAGGGTGAAAAAAAATCCAACAAAGGAAACTTTTATAGCACATAGAGGATGACATGCGGGTCCCATGAGCCAGCAGGTTCCTCAACGTTTCAAACGTGGCATGAGATCGAAAGAAAAAGGCAAGTGCCCAAATATGAGGAGCCAAAAATAATTCAAGAAAAGAAAGTTTTATAGTACATAGAGGATGACATGCGGGTCCCATTTAGCAGCAGCGGTATCAGCGTTTGAGAGGTGGCAGGGGATCAAAAGAAAAAAGAAATTGCCAAAAATCAGATGGTGAAAAAAAACCAAGAAAAAGAACTTTTATAGTACATAGAGGATGACATGCGGGTCCCATGAGCCTGCAGGTTCCCCAACGTTTCAAACGTGGCATGAGATCGAAAGAAAAAGGCAAGTGAAAAAATATCAGGAGCCAAAAATAATTCAAGAAAAGAAAGTTTTATAGTACATAGAGGATGACATGCGGGTCCCATTTAGCAGCAGCGGTATCACCGTTTGAGAGGCGGCAGGGGATCGAAAGAAAAAGGCAAGTGAAAAAATATGAGGAGCCAAAAATAATTCAAGAAAAGAAAGTTTTATAGTACATAGAGGATGACATGCGGGTCCCATTTAGCAGCAGCGGTATCACCGTTTGAGAGGCAGGTGATCGAAAGAAAAGTCAAGTGACCAAATATGAGGTGCCAAAAAAATCCAAGAAAAGAAAGTTTTGTAGTACATAGAGGATGACATGCGGGTCCCATTTAGCAGCAGCGGTATCACTGTTTGAGAGGCAGCAGGTGATCGAAAGAAAAAGTCAAGTGACCAAATATGAGGTGCCAAAAAAATCCAAGAAAAGAAAGTTTTATAGTACATAGAGGATGACATGCGGGTCCCATTTAGCAGCAGCGGTATCACGTTTGAGAGGCGGCAGGTGATCGAAAGAAAAAGGCAAGTGAAAAAATATCAGAGAGCCAAAAATAATTCAAGAAAAGAAAGTTTTATAGTACATAGAGGATGACATGCGGGTCCCAAGCAGCAGCGGTATCACCGTTTGAGAGGCGGCAGGGGATCGAAAGAAAAAGGCAAGTGACCAAATTTGAGGTGCCAAAAATAATCCAGAAAAGAAAGTTTTATAGTACATAGAGGATGACATGCGGGTCCCATTTAGCAGCAGCGGTATCACCGTTTGAGAGGCGGCAGGGGATCGAAAGAAAAAGGCAAGTGACCAAATTTGAGGTGCCAAAAAAAACAAGAAAAGAAAGTTGATTGCACATAGAGGATGACATGCGGGTCCCATTTAGCAGCAGCGGTCTCAACGTTTCCAAGGCGGCAAGGGATCAAAAGAAAAAGGAAGTAGCCAGAAATCAGGGGGTCAAAAAAATCCAAGAATAGAAAGAATTTTGGTTCATAGAGGATGACATGCGGGACCCATGATCCTGCATCGTAAACGGCTCGATCGGAGAACGTTGAACGAGATGGCGCGATGTAGAAAAAAAACAATGCCAGAGAGGCTGCCATCTGGGCCCTACATCCCTCGGCGGTGCGGATTTGCGTTGACTCGGCCGGCGAACCCGAGATTTCGAGATGCACCACGTCCCGGGCCACCATACGCCACGTTTTGGCCGCTTTCGTCGGGCTAGGTGGCCTCAAAAACGAGAAAAAAAAGTTTTGACATGCACCACGGAGGGACCAAAATCGTCGGCCATGGTACACCAGCAACCACGGCGCGACTTCAACTTCGTCGGCCATGGCAACTTTTCTTGGAGCGTCTGTGTGTTTTTATTTTTGTTTGTGTTTGAATAAATTCGGATCCTAGCAATCCTTGTGTGGGAGAGAGACACGCTCCGCTTTTTCATATGAACAATGGTGTTCTTAGCTTTATTTTAATGTTCATGGCGGAGTTGAAAACCGCTGCACTTATTGATATTTGGTTGGAAACAGAAAATGCTTCATATTGTCTTGAATAATTTGATACTTGGCAATTGTTTTGAGCTCTCATAGATCATGTTTAAGCTCTTGCATCATGTAGTTTAAACCTATTAGTGGAGAACTACCGTAGAACTTGTTGAAATTGGTTTGCATGATTGGTCTCTCTAAGGTCTAGATATTTTCTGGTAAAAGTGTTTGAGCAACAAGGAAGACAGTGTAGAGTTTTATAATGCTTGCAATATGTTCTTATGTAAGTTTTGCTGTACCGGTTCATACTTGTGTTTGCTTCAAACAACCTTGCTAGCCAAAGCCTTGTACTGAGAGGGAATGCTTCTCGTGCATCCAAAACCTTGAGCCAAAACCTATGCCATTTGTGTCCACCATATCTACCTACTATGTGGTATTTCCTGCCATTCCAAGTAAATACTTCATGTGCTACCTTTAAACAATTCAAAAGCTATTATCTCTTATTTGTGTCAATGTTTTATAGCTCATGAGGAAGTATGTGGTGTTTTATCTTTCGATCTTGTCATTTACTTTTGACACTTTCACAATGGACTAGTGGCTTCATCCGCTTATCCAATAATTTTGCAAAAAGAGCTGGCAATGGGGTTCCCAGCCCCAATTAATTAACTTGCATTAATAATTCTCTTCACGTGTTTTGCCCTGATCTATCAGTAAGCAACTTAATTTTGCAAATAGACACTCCTCCATGGTATGTGAATGTTGGAAGGCACCCGAGGATTCGGTTAGCCATGGCTTGTGTAAGCAAAAGGTTGGGGGAGTGTCATCTAATAAATAAAACTAAAGTACATGTGTAAACAAAAGAGAAGAGGGATGATCTACCTTGTTGGTAGAGATAACGTCCTTCATGGGAGCCGCTCTTGAAAGTCTGGTTGATGAGGTAGTTAGAGTGCCCACTACCATTCGTTGACAACAACAAACACCTCTCAAAACTTTACTTTTATGCTCTCTATATGATTTCAAAACTTGAAAAGCTCTAGCACATGATTTTATCCCTGCTTCCCTCTGCGAAGGGCCATTCTTTTACTTTTATGTTGAGTCAGTTTACCTACTTCCTTCCATCTTAGAAGCAAACACTTGTGTCAACTGTGCATTGATTCTTACATACTTGCTTATTTGCATTCATCATATTACTTTGTGTTGACAATTATCCATGAGATATGCATGTTGAAAGTTGAAAGCAACTGCTGAAACTTAAATCTTCCTCTGTGTTGCTTCAATGCCTTTACTTTGAATTTATTGCTTTATGAGTTAACTCTTATGCAAGACTTTTGATGCTTGTCTTGAAAGTACTATTCATGAAAAGTTTTGCTATATGTTATCTATTTGTTAGCAACTATAAATCATTGCCTTGAGTCACTTCATTCATCTCATGTGCTTTGCAATAGTATGATTAAGATTATGTTGGTAGCATGTCACTTCAGAAATTATTCTTTTTATCGTTTACCTACTCGAGGGCGAGTAGGAACTAAGCTTGGGGATGCTTGATACGTCTCCAACGTATCCATAATTTCTGATGTTCCATGCTTGTTTTATGACAATACCTACATGTTTTGCTCACACTTTATAATGTTTTTATGCGTTTTCCGGAACTAACCTATTAACAAGATGCCACGGTGCCGTTCTGTTTTGTTGTTTTTGTTCCAAAGTCTGTTCGGGTAAATTTAATTCGACGAAACGAAGACCCAACATCTTATTTTTCCCGGAAGACCCAGAACACCGAAGGAGAGTCGGAGGCGGGCCGAGGGCCACGACCATAAGGCGGCCGGGCCCGCGCCAGCCTATGGTGAGGAGGCCCCAGGTGCCCTCCTGCGTCGCCTCTTCGCCTATAAGACCCCTTTCGACCTAAAAACGTGATACCAATTGACGAAACTCCAGAAAGACTCCAGGGGCGCCGCCGCCATCGCGAAACTCCAATTCGGGGGACAGAATCTCTGTTCCGGCACGCCGCCGGGACGGGGAAGTGCCCCCGGAAGCCATCTCCATCAACGCCACCGCCTCCATCATGCTCCGTGAGTAGTTCCCCCATGGACTACGGGTTCTAGCTGTAGCTAGTTGGTATTCTCTCCCCCATGTACTTCAATACAATGATCTCATGAGCTGCCTTACATGATTGAGATTCATCTGATGTAATCGGTGTTGTGTTTGTTGGGATCCGATGGATTGTTACATTATGATTAGTCTATCTATAAAGTTTGTGAAGTTATTGTTGCTGCAATCTTGTTATGTTTAATGCTTGTCACTAGGGCCCGAGTGGCATGATCTTAGATTTAAGCTCTATACTTATTGCTTAGATTGTATCTACAAGTTGTTTGCACATGTCTATGTCCGGAACCCGAGGCCCCAAAGTGACAGAAATTGGGATAACCGGAGGGGAAGGCGTAGGTGTGAGGATCACATGTTTTCACGGAGTGTTAATGCTTTGCTCCGGTGCTCTATTAAAAGGAGTACCTTAATTTCCAGTAGATTCCCTAGAGGCCCGGCTGCCACCGGCTGGTAGGACAAAAGATGTTGTACAAGTTTCTCATTGCGAGCACGTATGACTATATATGGAAAACATGCCTACATGATTAATAATCTTGATGTTCTGTCTTAATGCTATTTCAATCCTATCAATTGCCCAACTGTAATTTGTTCACCCAACACTTGTTATTGGAGAGTTACCACTAGTGTAGATAGCTGGGAACCCCGGTCCATCTTTCATCATCATATACTCGTTCTATATGTCATTGGAAGTAGTATCAACTATTTTCTGCCATTTCTCTCATATTACTATTACTGTTGTTGTGTTACTGTTACTACTGCTCTCATATTACCACTTTAACATCACCCCTGTTACTAGTGCTTTTCCAGGTGCAGCTGAATTGACAACTCAGTTGTTAAGGCTTATAAGTATTCTTTACCTCCCCTTGTGTCGAATCAATAAATTTGGGGTTTACTTCCCTCGAAGACTGTTGCGATCCCCTATACTTGTGGGTTATCATAGGGGCAGATGGGCGCTCATCGTGGGCCCCTAGGAGCTAGGGGCCTCGACTTAAGATTTGTTTGCATATTTAATCCATTTATATTCTTTAGGCTATATGATTTGGAATAATCCTAGAAAATATAGATGCCCCAAGGTGCATCTTACCATGCCTCTACACTTAGACTGCTGTTACAAAAGAACACTTCAACATTTACTTGTTAGGCCATACAGTGGAGATGAATGGGAAGATAGAAAAAGCCCAATAAGAAAAGTTTTTTTGATTAGACGCATGCAATTGGCGAAACATTTTATTCAAACAAATGTAGAACCAGAATGGATGGTTTTGTGCTTATTACCGGTTCTTCCTCCCGAATTGAGACCCATTGTTTATAGGTCTGGAGATAAAGTAGTAACTTCGGACATTAATGAACTTTATAAGAGAGTTATCCGTCGGAACAACAACCTTGCCTATCTATTAAAAAGAAGTGAATTAGCGCCAGCAGATTTAGTAATGTGCCAGGAAAAATTGGTACAAGAAGCCGTGGATACACTTCTTGATAGTGGGTCCCGCGGGCAACCGATGAGGGATGGTCACAATAAAGTATACAAATCACTTTCAGATGTAATTGAAGGTAAAGAAGGAAGGTTTCGCGAGACTCTGCTTGGGAAACGGGTCGATTACTCGGGGCGTTCTGTCATTGTTGTGGGTCCTTCGCTTTCATTACATCAATGTGGATTACCTCTAGAGATAGCAATAAAGCTTTTTCAGCTATTTGTAATTCGCGATTTAATCACGAAACGCGCTACTTCTAATGTAAGGATTGCTAAAAGGAAAATTTGGGAAAAGGAACCCATTGTATGGGAAATACTTCAAGAAGTTATGCGAGGACATCCTGTACTGTTAAATAGAGCACCTACCCTGCATAGATTAGGCATACAGGCTTTTCAACCCACTTTAGTAGAGGGGCGTACTATTTCTTTACACCCATTAGTGTGTAAGGGTTTCAATGCAGACTTTGATGGGGATCAAATGGCTGTTCATCTACCTTTATCCTTAGAAGCTCAGGCGGAAGCCCGTTTACTTATGTTTTCTCATATGAATCTCTTATCTCCCGCTATCGGAGATCCTATTTGCGTACCAACCCAAGACATGCTTATCGGGCTTTATGTATTAACGATTGGAAACCGCCGAGGTATTTGTGCAAATAGATATAATAGTTGCGTAAACTATCCAACTAAAAAAGTGAATTACAATATGAAAGATAAAGAACCCCACTTTTCTAGTTCTTATGATGCACTGGGAGCTTATAGACAGAAACTCATCAGTTTAGACAGTCCCTTGTGGCTACGATGGAAACTGGATCAACGCGTCATTGGGTCAAGAGAAGTTCCGATTGAAGTTCAATATGAATCTTTGGGGACTTATCATGAGATTTATGCCCACTATCTAATAGTGGGAAATAGAAAAAAAGAAAGGCGCTTTCCCATCTTCTTAACCCGAAATGAAGGGGTACCCCCGGGAAGAGATCCAGTGGAGACGGGTGGGCCTGTAGCTCAGAGGATTAGAGCACGTGGCTACGAACCACGGTGTCGGGGGTTCGAATCCCTCCTCGCCCACAGCCTTCCAAAGGGGGAAGGGCCTTTACTTTCCCCCTGAGGAAATCATGATCGGGATAGCGGACGTAAAGCTATTGAACTTAGGTATGCTCTTTCCTTTTGTCGAAGTGGAATCGTAGAGCACAATGTGATACGATGAGATAGAATGCAATAGAAATAGAAATAAGGATAGCGAACGGGTTACCTACTCCTAAGGGTCAAAGCAAGCCCTTTAATTCAATTCTTTATTCTTACATTAAAGAATGAATCAAATCTCCCCAAGTAGGATTCGAACCTACGACCAGTCGGTTAACAGCCGACCGCTCTACCACTGAGCTACTGAGGAACAAGGGGGGATTCGACCTCTTAGAGTTCAACTCCCGTTCTCAACCCATGAACAATATGAGTCCGAAGCTTCTTTCGTAACTCCCAGAATTTCTTCGTAGTGGCTCCGTTCCATGCCTCATTTCATAGGGAAGCCAAAAGTGGCTCTATTTCATTCTATTTCACTTCCTAGCACTTCCTATCATTTAATATCCATCCCTTTGGTCTTATTGACATAAGAGATGTCATTTATAGTCTATCTCTTTCTATATATGGAAAGTCAAGAAATTCTCATCGAAACATCGAGAAATTGTGCATATAGAAAACTCTAAAGAAAGAAAAAAAGGAGACCCATGCCATGATGATGCGCGTAGATGTACACGTCCGTTAGGAACCCCAAGAGGAAGGTATGATGCGCACAGTGGCAAGTTTTCCCTCAGAAAGAAACCAAGGTTTAATCGAACCAGTAGGAGCCAAGAAGCACGTTGAAGGTTGATGGTCGCGAAATGTGATGCGGCGCAACACCAGGGATTCCGGCGCCAACGCGGAACCTGCACAACACAACCCAAGTACTTTGTCCCAACGAAACAGTGAGGTTGTCAATCTCACCGGCTTGCTGTAACAAAGGATTAAGCGTATCGAGTGGAAGATGTTTGCAAAGAAAACAAAAAAAGTAGATTGTATGCTATGTAAAGAATAGGACCGGGGTCCACAGTTCACTAGAGGTGTCTCTCCCATAAGATAAAAGCATGTTGGGTAAACAAATTACAGTCGGGCAATTGACAAATAGAGAAAGGCATAACAATGCATATACATGATATGATAAATATAGTGAGATTTAATTGGGCATTACGACAAAGTACATAGACCGCCATCCAACTGCATCTATGCCTAAAAAGTCCACCTTCAGGTTATCATCCGAACCCCCTCCAGTATTAAGTTGCAAAGCAACAGACAATTGCATTAAGTATGGTGCGTAATGTAATCAACAACTACATCCTTAGACATAGCATCAATGTTTTATCCCTAGTGGCAACAGCACATCCACAACCTTAGAACTTTCTGTCACTGTCCCAGATTCAATGGAGGCATGAACCCACTATCGAGCATAAATACTCCCTCTTGGAGTTAAGAGTAAAAACTTGGCCAGAGCCTCTACTAATAACGGAGAGCATGCAAGATCATAAACAACACATAAACAATAGATTGATAATCACCATAATCATAGTACTCTCTATCCATCGGATCCCGACAAACACAACATATAGTATTACAGATAGATGATCTTGATCATGTTAGGCAGCTCACAAGATCCAACAATGAAGCACAACAAGGAGAAGACGACCATCTAGCTACTGCTATGGACCCATGGTCCAGGGGTGAACTACTCACTCATCACTCCGGAGGCGACCATGGCGGTGTAGAGTCCTCCGGGAGATGAATCCCCTCTCCGGCAGGGTGCCGGAGGCGATCTCCTAATCCCCCGAGATGGGATTCGCGGCGGCGGCGTCTCGAAGGTTTTCCGTATCGTGGCTCTCACTGGGGTTTCGCGACGGAGGCTATAAGTAGGCGGAGGGTCAACGCGAGGGGCCACACGAGGGCCTAGGGGGTAGGTCGGCGCGGCCAGGCTTGGGCCGCGCCGGCCACCCCTCGGCCGCCTCGTGGCCCCACTTCGTTATCTCTTCGGTCTTCTGGAAGCTTCGTGCAAAAATAGGACCCGGGCGAAAGTTTCGTCCAATTCCGAGAATATTTCTTTACTAGGATTTCTGAAACCAAAAACAGCAGAAAAGAATGGCTCTTCGGCATCTTGTTAATAGGTTAGTTCCAGAAAATGCATAAATATGACATATAATGTGCATAAAACATGTAGGTATCATCAATAAAGTAGCATGGAACATAAGAAATTATCGATACGTTGGAGACGTATCAGCATCCCCAAGCTTAGTTCTGCTCGTCCCGAGCAGGTAAAACGATAACAAAGATAATTTCTGAAGTGACATGCCATCATAATCTTGATCATACTATTTGTAAACATATGTAATGAATGCAGCGATCAAAGCAAAGGTAATGACATGAGTAAACAAGTGAATCATATGGCAAAGACTTTTCATGAATAGTACTTCAAGACAAGCATCAATAAGTCTTGCATAAGAGTTAACTCATAAAGCAATAAATCAAAGTAAAGGTGTTGAAGCAACACATAGGAAGATTAAGTTTCAGCGGTTGCTTTCAACTTATAACATGTATATCTCATGGATATTGTCAACATAAAGTAATATAACAAGTGCAATATGCAAGTATGTAGGAATCAATGCACAGTTCACACAAGTGTTTGCTTCTTAAGGTGGAAGGAGATAGGTAAACTGACTCAACAATAAAAGTAAAAGAAAGGTCCTTCAAAAGGAAAGCATCGATTGCTGTATTTGTGCTAGAGCTTTTATTTTGAAAACATGAAACAATTTTGTCAACGGTAGTAATAAAGCATATGAGTTATGTAAATTATATCTTACAAGTTGCAAGCCTCATGCATAGTATACTAATAGTGCCCGCACCTCGTCCTACTTAGCTTGGACTACCGGATCTTTGCATGCCATGTTTCAACCAAGTGTCACAAAGGGGTACCTCCATGCCGCCTGTACAAAGGTCTAAGGAGAAAGCTCGCATTTTGGATTTCTCGCTTTTGATTATTCTCAACTTAGACATCCATACCGGGACAACATGGACAACAGATAATGGACTCCTCTTAAATGCATAAGCATGTAGCAACAATTATTATTCTCATATGAGATTGAGGATATATGTCCAAAACTGAAACTTCAACCATGATTCATGGCTTTAGTTAGCGGCCCAATGTTCTTCTCTAACAATTTTGCATGCTCCAACCACTAAAATGATAGATCCTTCAGACAAGACGGACATGCATAGCAACTCACATGATATTCAACAATAGTTGATGGCGTTCCCCAGAAGCATGGTTATCGCACAACAAGCAACTTAATAAAAGATAAAGTGCATAAGTACATATTCAATACTACGATAGTTTTTAAGGCTATTTTGTCCCATGAGCTATATATTGCAAAGGTAAATGATGGAATTTTAAAGGTAGCACTCAAGAAATTTACTTTGGAATGGCGGAGAAATACCATGTAGTAGGTAGGTATGGTGGACACAAATGGCATAGTAGTTGGCTCAAGGATTTTGGATGCATGAGAAGTATTCCCTCTCGATACAAGGTTTAGGCTAGCAAGGTTATTTGAAGCAAACTCAAGGATGAACAAGTGCAGCAAAACTCACATAAAAGACATATTGTAAACATTATAAGACTCTACACCGTCTTCCTTGTTGTTCAAAACTCAATACTAGATATTATCTAGACCTTAGAGAAACCAAATATGCAAATCAAATTTTAGCAAGCTCTATGTATTTCTTCATTAATGGGTGCAAAGTATATGATGCAAGAGCTTAAACATGAGCACAACAATTGCCAAGCATCACATTATCCAAGACATTTTAGAATTACTACATGTAGCATTTTCCAATTCCAACCATATAACAATTTAACGAAGAAGAAACTTCGCCTTGAACATTATGAGTAAAGCCTAAGGACACATGTGTCCATATGCAACAGCGGAGCGTGTCTCTCTCCCACAAAGTGAATGCTAGGATCCATTTTATTCAAACAAAAACAAAAACAAAAACAAACCGACGCTCCAAGTAAAGAACACAAGATGTGACTGAATAAAAATATAGTTTCAGGGGAGGAACCTGATGATGTTGTCGATGAAGAAGGGGATGCCTTGGGCATCCCCAAGCTTAGACGCTTGAGTCTTCTTAGAATATGCAGGGGTGAACCATGGGGGCATCCCCAAGCTTAGAGCTTTCACTCCTCTTGATCATAGTATATCATTCTCCTCTCTTGACCCTTGAAAACTTCCTTCACACCAAACTTCAAGCAAACTCATTAGAGGGTTAGTGCACAATTAATAATTCACACATTCAGAGGTGACACAATCATTATTTTCACTTCTGGACATTGCATAATGCTACTGGACATTAATGGATCAAAGAAATAAATCCAACATAGCAAAAGAGGCAATGCGAAATAAAAGGCAGAATCTGTCAAAAACAGAACAGTCCGTAAAGACGAATTTAGAGATGGCACCAGACTTGCTCAAATGGAAAAACTCAAAACTAATGAAAGTTGCGTACATATCTGAGGATCACGCTCGTAAATTGGCAGATTTTTTCGAATTTTCTACAGAGAACTGTGCCCAGATTCGTGACAGACAGCAATGCTGTTTCTGCGCAGCAATCCCAAATATAACATCAACTTTGACATAGAAACTTTACTTGGCACAAAAACATGATAAGGAGAGGTTGCTACAGTAGTAAACAACTTCCAAGACTCAACAAAACAAAAAATTGCTGTAGGTAAAAACATGGGTTGTCTCCCATAAGCGCTTTTCTTTAACGCCTTTCAGCTAGGCGCAGAAAGTGCAAATCAAGTAACATCGAGAGTAGAAGCATCAACATCATAGCTTGTTCTAATAATAGAATCAAAAGGCAACTTCATTCTCTTTCTAGGGAAGTGTTCCATACCTTTCTTGAGAGGAAATTGATATTTAATATTACCTTCCCTCATATCAATAACAGCACCAACGGTTCGAAGAAAAGGTCTTCCCAACACAATTGGACAAGATGCATTGCATTCGATATCCAAGACAACAAAATCAACGGGGACAAGGTTATTGTTAACCGTAATATGCACATTATCAATCCTCCCCAAAGGTTTCTTTTTAACATTATCGGCAAGATTAACATCCAAATAACAATTCTTCAATGGTGGCAAGTCAAGCATATCATAGATCTTTTTAGGCATAACAGAAATACTTGCACCAAGATCACATAAAGCATTACATTCAAAGTCATTGAATTTCATTTTAATGATGGGCTCCCAACCATCTTCTAACTTTCTAGGAATAGAAGTTTCAAGTTTTAGTTTCTCTTCTCTAGCTTTTATGAGAGCATTTGTAATATGTTTTGTAAAGGCTAAATTTATAGCACTAGCATTAGGACTTTTAGCAAGTTTTTGTAAGAACTTTATAACTTCAGAGATGTGGCAATCATCAAAATCTAAATCATTATGAGCTACAGCAATGGGATCATTGTTCCCAAGGTTGGAAAAAATTTCAGCAGTTTTATCACAAGCAGTTTCAGCAGTTTTAGCAATTTCAGGCTTTGTACGCTTTGCACTAGGAGTAGAAACATTGCCAACACCAATTATTTTACCATTGATAGTAGGAGGTGCAGCAACATGTGGAGAATTAGCATTACTAGTGGTGGTAATAGTCCAAACTTTAGCTACATTATTCTCTTTAGCTAGTTTTTCATTTTCTTCTCTATCCCACCTAGCACGCAGTTCAGCCATTAATCTTATATTCTCATTAATTCTAACTTGGATGGCATTTGCTGTAGTAGTAATCTTATTATCAATATCATTATTAGGCATAACTTTCAATTTTAAAAGATTAACATCAGAGGCAAGTCTATCAACTCTAGAAGCAATAGTATCAATTTTATCAAGCTTTTCCTCAACAGATTTGTTAAAAGCAGTTTGTGTACTAATAAATTCTTTAAGCATGGCTTCAAGACCAGAGGGTACACTCCTATTATTATTGTAAGAATTCCCATAAGAATTACCATAACCATTACCATTAGCAGAAGGATATGGCCTATAGTTATTACCAGAGTTGTTCCTATAAGCATTGTTGTTGAAATTATTATTTTTAATGAAATTCACATCAACATTTTCTTCTTGAGCAACCAATGAAGCTAAAGGAACATTATTAGGATCAACATTAGATCTACCATTCACAAGCATAGACATAATCACATCAATCTTATCACTCAAGGAAGAGGTTTCTTCAACAGAATTTACCTTCTTACCTTGTGGAGCTCTTTCCGTGTGCCATTCAGAGTAATTTATCATCATATCATCAAGAAGTTTTGTAGCCGCCCCCAATGTGATGGACATAAAGGTACCTCCAGCAGCTGAATCCAATAAATTCCGCGAAGAAAAATTTAGTCCTGCATAGAAGGTTTGGATGATCATCCAAGTAGTCAGTCCATGGGTTGGGCAATTTTTTACCAAAGTTTTCATTCTCTCCCATGCTTGAGCAACATGTTCAGTATCTAATTGTTTAAAATTCATTATGCTACTTCTCAAAGATATAATTTTAGCGGGAGGATAATATCTACCAATAAAAGCATCCTTGCATTTAGTCCATGAATCAATACTATTCTTAGGCAAAGATAGCAACCAATCTTTAGCTCTTCCTCTTAATGAGAAAGGAAACACTTTCAATTTAATAATATCACCATCTACATCTTTATACTTTTGCATTTCACAAAGTTCAACAAAATTATTGAGATGGGCAGCAGCATCATCAGAACTAACACCAGAAAATTGATCTCTCATGACAAGATTTAGTAAAGCAGGTTTAATTTCAAAGAATTCTGCTGTAGTAGCAGGTGGAGCAATAGGTGTGCATAGGAAATCATTATTATTTGCATTTGTGAAGTCACACAACTTAGTATTTTCAGGGGTATTCATTTTAGCAATAGTAAATAAAACAAACTAGATAAAGTAAATGCAAGTAACTAATTTTTTTGTGTTTTTGATATAGAGAGCAAGACAGTAAATAAAGTAAAACTAGCAACTAATTTTTTTGTGTTTTGATTTAGTGCAGCAAACAAAGTAGTAAATAAAATAAAGCAAGACAAAAACAAAGTAAAGAGATTGAGAAGTGGAGACTCCCCTTGCAGCGTGTCTTGATCTCCCCGGCAACGGCGCCAGAAAAAGTGCTTGATGCGCGTAGATGTACACGTCCGTTGGGAACCCCAAGAGGAAGGTATGATGCGCACAGTGGCAAGTTTTCCCTCAGAAAGAAACCAAGGTTTAATCGAACCAGTAGGAGCCAAGAAGCACGTTGAAGGTTGATGGTCGCGAAATGTGATGCGGCGCAACACCAGGGATTCCGGCGCCAACGCGGAACCTGCACAACACAACCCAAGTACTTTGTCCCAACGAAACAGTGAGGTTGTCAATCTCACCGGCTTGCTGTAACAAAGGATTAAGCGTATCGAGTGGAAGATGTTTGCAAAGAAAACAAAACAAGTAGATTGTATGCTATGTAAAGAATAGGACCGGGGTCCACAGTTCACTAGAGGTGTCTCTCCCATAAGATAAAAGCATGTTGGGTAAACAAATTACAGTCGGGCAATTGACAAATAGAGAAAGGCATAACAATGCATATACATGATATGATAAATATAGTGAGATTTAATTGGGCATTACGACAAAGTACATAGACCGCCATCCAACTGCATCTATGCCTAAAAAGTCCACCTTCAGGTTATCATCCGAACCCCCTCCAGTATTAAGTTGCAAAGCAACAGACAATTGCATTAAGTATGGTGCGTAATGTAATCAACAACTACATCCTTAGACATAGCATCAATGTTTTATCCCTAGTGGCAACAGCACATCCACAACCTTAGAACTTTCTGTCACTGTCCCAGATTCAATGGAGGCATGAACCCACTATCGAGCATAAATACTCCCTCTTGGAGTTAAGAGTAAAAACTTGGCCAGAGCCTCTACTAATAACGGAGAGCATGCAAGATCATAAACAACACATAAACAATAGATTGATAATCACCATAATCATAGTACTCTCTATCCATCGGATCCCGACAAACACAACATATAGTATTACAGATAGATGATCTTGATCATGTTAGGCAGCTCACAAGATCCAACAATGAAGCACAACAAGGAGAAGACGACCATCTAGCTACTGCTATGGACCCATGGTCCAGGGGTGAACTACTCACTCATCACTCCGGAGGCGACCATGGCGGTGTAGAGTCCTCCGGAGATGAATCCCCTCTCCGGCAGGCCGGAGGCGATCTCCGAATCCCCCGAGATGGAATTCGCGGCGGCGGCGTCTCGGTTTTCCGTATCGTGGCTCTCGGTACGGGGGTTTTGCGACGGAGGCTATAAGTAGGCGGAGGGTCAACGCGAGGGGCCACACCTAGGGGGTAGGTCGGCGCGGCCAGGGCTTGGGCCGCGCCGGCCACCCCTCTGGCCGCCTCGTGGCCCCACTTCGTTATCTCTTCGGTCTTCTGGAAGCTTCGTGCAAAAATAGGACCCTGGGCGAAAGTTTCGTCCAATTCCGAGAATATTTCTTTACTAGGATTTCTGAAACCAAAACAGCAGAAAACAGCAACGGCTCTTCGGCATCTTGTTAATAGGTTAGTTCCAAAAATGCATAAATATGACATATAATGTGCATAAAACATGTAGGTATCATCAATAAAGTAGCATGGAACATAAAAAATTATCGATACGTTGGAGACGTATCAGTGAGCGCATCGCAACTGTGCCAATTTTTTTTTTCTTTTGGCTTTCAATTCACCCTCTGCCTAGCCTCAGCCTACAAAAGGATAAGGAATCTCAACCCTTTTCGAAAAGGCAAGAAAGTGAAAGCACTTCGGTCTTTCAAGAAAATAAGGCATTCTAGTTTTTGGTGTCTTTGAGAGGCTTTATTCTTTGAAGTGCCTAAATTCAATAAAAGTGAAAGAAGTTTGAGACATGGGTGAACAGATGAAAGAGAGAGTTGAAAGCGCTGACTGACTAGGTAATGGGGGTTTGACTCGTTAAGCTCATGTGGCTTTGTCTCGTGTGTGGCTTGCTCAATTAGCATGATCATGGGTTCCATAACCAGCAGCTATTCCTTTCTCTTGGCTTGCTCTTTTTTTAGCTCGCAGGTGTGAGCTTGGCTATCCGAGGAAAGATGTCTTATGAGTTGGGTTGGACAACGTACGTAGTGAGCCTGCTGCTATCAGTGTGAAGATGAGCATCTATCTTTCTTTTCAGGATTTAGTGTGTGTGTGTAAAACGCTTGTTCTTAAGCGAATGTGAAAATCACCCAATCATATCAGGATGGATTGGATCCTATGGGTGTGTATTGATCACTTACCCATGCTATAAGAAGAAGGGCGTCATGGAAGAGTTTGGGGTCCAAAGCCAAACCTTCTTTCCCCAATAGGAACAGAGGCCAGGAGCTGCCGGCAGGGCGCTGCATTAGCTATCCAGGCGATCTTCTACGAATCAAGAAAACCAAGAAGAAACGGAGAAAATTGGTGATCACTACTCTTCTTCAGTTCGGTTCTGGTTACGGGAATGGTTGACTTTCGAAATAAAATACCCTTCTTCCCTGTTTTGCAAATTCACCTAGTAGAAATAAGAATCATGGTATATAGTTCACCCGATTAATAGAAATAAATAGTTTCAAATGTTTTCACTAAGATTTCAAAGACCACGGTGTTAGAATACATATACATATATGGACTAGAGATAGACTAGGACTATACATCTTCTTGTACTCCAAGTCTCCCTCCCATTGTACCTCTATATATATTCCCGTGAGGGTCAAATCAATACACAACCAATATTAGGGATTTTATATTTTCTACATGGTATTAGTGCCAAGAGGTCTCAAGTTTGAGACCCTGCTCGCGCAGTATTAAAAAGAAAAAGAAAAAGATTATGGGGCCTATGCACCGAACTCACGTTACAAGTAAAATAGCCTAGACGTGAGGGGGAGTGTTGGATATAAATACACTGCCTAGTCTCTTTCCATCAGATCAATCTTTTAGAAAACTTGGCTAGTGCATTAATCCCATATGGTATCAGAACTTCGTCCAAAAAAGAAGAAGAAGAATATCGCGTAATTTTTCGCGCCTCCGGCGAATGTGGCTACACCACGTACGACGACGACTACATCATCGACCACGACTACCTCGACCACGGCTACATCATGTTCGGCTACCTCGACAACAACATCGCGACAACGTCTACATCTATACATCAGCAACAACTCCAGTCGACAACGTCCGCGTCGTCACTTGCGTCCACGACACTCCCGCTGTGACCGCGAGAGGAAGAGAAGGCACCTAGAAGAGTACGCCGACGATAACAAGGAGGATAAGAGGACAAAAGCGCGAGACTTTAAATCCAGTCACAGTCGTCCGCTTGACTTCCGTTACGACTGAGGGGAAATGTAAGAATACATATACATATATGGACTAGAGATAGACTATGACTATACATATTCTAGTACTTCAAGTCTCCCTCCCCATTGCACCTCTATATATATTCCCGCGAGGGTCAAATCAATGCACAACATATATTAGGGATTCTATATTTTCTACACATGGATCTTTGAAATATACATATTATTTAGTTTCCTATTGCATTATCCTATTTTTTCTCTTGCGAATTACTAGTTTTGTAAAAGTCTTTTATGTGTGACCAAGTGGCGGAGCTTGATGGAGATTGTTTTGAGGCCCAAGAATAACCATCATGGTTAAACTTTGAGTAATATTTAAAATTTAGCATTACTATATATCTTCAAGGAATTTTCAGTAGCGGGGGGATGGCCCCTACCCTAGGAAAGGTCCGCTACTGTGAACTAGGGATCCTTGGTGTCGTGTCGCCCTAGGGGCCCAAAATCTATGGAACGGTCCATGTTTTCAGATGTGAGGGGATTTGGTGTTCATCTAGTCCCCTCCAATTCAATCAAATATTCTTTCCAAAAAATATATTAATTTGATGAAGAGTTCTAAATCAGCCAAAAATTAGGGAATTTGGGGGGTTATTTTGAAATTACCGCGTCCAAGCTCGAATAAGTAAATAAACTATTAATTTTTTTCTCAAATTCAGGATAATTCCCTCTCATCCCCTCAAATATACTGGAAGTAAAATTCCCTCGTGATGCGATCATTCGCTGCCGTCATCAATCCCTGCTTGCAGCCCTACAGGCGTAGGGCCAAAACTCGTACGAGCCTTTCAATCTCTTTGCCCAAACAAGAACAAGGAAAACCAAGTTCAGTTCTTTCTCTCGCACCCTCCTTACGTACAGTTGTAAATAGTGCTAGACTCGAACCCTTGTCTCGTGTATCAAAGTGCTTAAAAATCAAGATGCTGCATCCATAGTCTCATCGAGAACAACAATATAATGACAATCACAGGGTGGAAGGGCCAAGAAGAGGTCACTGCTTGTAGGTACGGGGTCACAGCTTGTCCCGACAACAACTCGAAGTTGGAATCAAATGACCTTGAAAGTGAACAGAAAGTTCTTAAAAAATTCTTGACGCAGATCCATGAGATACGGTATTGCCAGCATACACGTCACGCTTATCTGATAGGAGCCAATTGAACCACACTTATGCAAGTTTAGTCGCAATCACACGCATAAATCAACTTGACGGGGAGCCAACGGGAGATTTCCTGAAAAGAGACAGGTCTCTTGGTTCTTGTAGGATATGTCCTTCTTTATTCTGCCGGTATTACATGTTCGCAGGATGCTGCTTAAGTGGTGTTCACCATAGTGTCCATCGTACTCCTGCCGGGTTAGATGGCGCATTACATCGTTCTGAAAGCTAAGAAGGTGAGGGGAATGCGATGTCAGTTTGGCACGCTCTTGTTGTCAATATCATAGCACTATCAGCTCCTAGTTCGAGGTACTCAGCAGGATTTTGCTCTGGTCTTTACTAATTACCAACAAAAGTTATTCTAAAAGAAAATTAAAGAAGTTACCAGCACATTTACAAGAACTAATATTCATGATACAAACTCTAGCTACCTCCTTAGCCACTTGAGTTAGCTAGAGTCTGTTTTATGAAGTAACCGTGGATAATCTTTATTTTATTTTGTAAGGCTTGATTCTCCTTGTTGATGTAACACCTGGGTGCAAGTTTGCTTAACATACATCTCAACTGTCTCTAAAACTTTTGTGCTCTTTTGGGTAAAATGGTTAACCTGAAGTTTTTCTTTAAATCGGAGCATCGATCGCGCTGCCTGCATCGATGCATGCAACCTTTATTTTATTGCAGGGTTCGAAGTATCAGTTTTACAACTCAAGGACACTCAAAGTAGCAGCGAAAATCAGCCACCTAAAAAATAATAAGAATGACCTCTATGCATCTTGGATACGCTAAAAGTGCGGTTAGCCACTCTGGCTGAAGATAGCCTCTACAACTGCCATCAGCTGATTCCAACTGGTATTTCTAGGTCTTCGCTGCTTCACATGAAAGAGGTAAGATCACATGTGGATTGATGCTATGTCTAGAACACACTAGTATGTATGAAGGGCAAGCTTTCTCTAAGAAACTACCTGTGCGGGACTAATCACCCCACATAATTCCACTTGAGCCACCACTAAATAGGTTGAAGTATTACATTGAGTTTTTTATATGTTTTCATGAGTGAAACGACTTAATTTATCCACAAAATACAATCATTGAATAATAGCATGTGAGACCCAAAATCGACAAAAAAAAAACAGTAAAATTGGATGACTAGATTCAGACCAATGATTTTTTGTGCACTTGGATATATTGTCCAAAATTCTTGCCAGCAAAACCATGTGGGTCAAAATTTATCAAATGGTATAAATTATAAAGACAATTAAGATAGTCAAGTCATGGCTAACCAAATCTTTTTAGACATTCTTTGGATCATAAGAATCATATATAGGACTTGGAATTACATATCTATTTTCTATATAGATTACAATTGAATGAAATGAATGACACTTTTAAAATTAATCTAGATATCATTCCTATGCGTGAATTGTATATATATTTGAACACCACTCCACCTCTTATTATGATCCAGTCGTGTCACTGGTAGAAAAATGGCCTTTGGTCGCGGTTGGCAACTGCCATTAGTCGCGGTTGCGCAACCGCGACCAATTAGGCGCGACTAAAGGCCCCCCCTTTAGTCGCGGTTCCTTACGAACCGCGACTAAAGGCCCGTCCACGTGGGCGGCAGGCGAGCGCCAGGGCGGAGGACCTTTAGTCGCGGTTCTTCTGGCCAACCGCGACTAAAGGCCTCCGCAGGGTTTAGGGTTTAGCCCCCCTCCCCCTAAATCTGGTTTCTTTTTAATTTGTATTGTTTTATTTCTTTTGGGTTTTAATTTTGAAGGAGTTTCACATATTCTACCGTACTACATACATGCATATGAATGTACAATTTCAAACAAATTTGAAATTAGAACCAAAAAGAATTCAAGAGGAATATACAATATATATTCGATATCGGATGACCATATACAATTTTGAACAAGTTTCCATACATATTTAGTGCATATAAAGTTCTACGTCCTCTACATAGTGTTCTCCTCTAGGATCGATGACTTCCCTCGCGAACCATCCAGCTAGTTCCTCTTGAAGTGGTCGGAAGCGAGCTTCTGGAGTAAGCGTCGTCCGGAGGTTATTCCTCCTGATGTTGTTCTCAGACGGCTGCCGCTCAGTGGTGTATCTCCGGATCCTCTCACAAACATAGTATCCACATAGATTGGTCCCCGGTGGCTGAATATCCCCGGTCGCAGCCTTTGCCCTTTTAAAATGTAGCTCTTTTTTGAATTCACCGACCTTTTGATCTACGAACCGTCTCCAAACCCTACGAGGCAAGGAAAATTAAATGAACAAGAGAGTTATTAATTAGTTACTTGATATTAGGAAATGATGAACGAAATAGGCCGATCGATATAGAGCGCAAACGAATGAAAGTAGTTACTTTTGCATCATTTTTCTCATGTCGGCCCAAAGCTTCGGATCCATATTCAGAGAGTCGTGGACGAGAACTGTGGAGTTCTGAATTTGAATTACTAGCAGAATCCAGTGGAACCTGCGGACACGATACATGCACAGTCATGCATAACTCATCGATTAGCCACATACCATGCATGGAGTAAACAAAAGAGAATGTGCTCAAGACAGAAACACTCACCCAAAATGGTAAGGAAATAGAATATCACTTTTGAGTTCCTGTTTTGTAAGAAACCGCCACAGGTCATCCTCCACGTCTTTGGGGTGGTGTTCTAACACATATGAATTAACGATTTGTGGGTCAATGAACCCAACATCATGGACGCGCCTTATTCGCATTTCCCGCTTCTTCATTCTGCATAATAGCGTACACAACAAGATAGTTAGGACAATATATATATTTATAGTGCAGGCAATGAACGAGATGGGGTAGAAATTAATAAATCACTTACAGAACATAGCAGCTGATGATAGATTTGTCGAGCTCGCGCAGATTGAACAGCTGGAACAATTCACTCCGATGAATTGTTATATAGTAATGTTTGAAGTGATGCTCAGGTCTAACTTCCGCATAAATATAGTCTCTGGCGTTTTTAAGTTTTATGTAACCCTTGTACCAATTTAGCAGACCTTTCATTTGTCGAGGTAGATCCTCTTCCTGCGCAGGCTCGACGAGAGGACCATCCTTCACATATGTAAATACTACGTCCTTCATTGCCACGTCATCAAGGCCTAACGCTGCACGAAGAGTCAGACCTAAGTCTGCCGCTTGTTCTTTGGCTCTCGCTACAGTCAATCCCTGTGCTGCCGCAGCTGCTATGACATCAGGGGCATCGTCCTCCGGACCTGCGGCTTTCACTATGAGCGGGGCGATCGACTGTTTACTTTGTTCCCCGAGCTGGGCAACTTGTTTCCCCCCGACCGCGAGTGCTTGACTACGAAGTTCACGTTCATAGTCGTCAGGCAGATTCTTCGCGGCCTGGGACGGTGTGTTCAAAAATGACTTAGCCCAGCTCTTTTCCTTCTCAGAAAATACTTGTTTGGGCTCGGGCTCTCTTTTCTTCTTGCAGTCCGCCTGCCATTTCTCATGCTGAGCAGCCACGACCGCTGCATTTTGCTCCACACTAAGTTCCCAAGGCCTCGGGGTGAGAGGCTTTAGTGATGGCTCTGGTATCTTTGTGGTTGCAGGTACATAAGGCTCCGGGTTAATAACCCAAGACTGCCTCTGCTTCTTCGCCGGAGGTGGATTGGGGGGCGGCGTCTGATCACCCGCCGGACGAGGACTGGGGGGCGGCGTCTGCTTACCCGCCGGAGGTGAATTGGGGGGCGGCGTCGGCTTACCCGCCGGAGGTGTAGGTGAACCACCACCACCACCACCGCCGCCGCCACCACCACCGGAGGGGGGTGGACTTGTTTGCCTTGGCGCCTCGCCTGGAAACTTGATAAACTTCTTCTGCCATAGAATGAACTGGCGCTTGACATCTCCAAGTCTTGTCGCCCCTTCAGGTGTAGCAATGTCAATGTCCAGGTCCTCAAACCCTTGGACTATGTCCTCCACCGTGACACGAGCATAGCCATCTGGAATGGGGTTGTTGTGGTGGAGTGCTCCAGGTGGTAAAGCACTGCCGATGGCTACCTTCATGGACATGTTCCCGATAGGATAATACAGATGACATGCTTTCATCTCCTTTATATCGTCCACGGGGTAGCGAGGAGGCTCCGGTGCAGTAATTTCGACCACCAGAGGCTCCGGTGCAGTAATTTCGATCGTCGGTGCACCAGCCGGTGGGGCCTCCGTGGAAGCCACGCTGCTTCTTCTCTGCTCCTGGCTTCCGAGATCCATTGGATGATCTTCATGCTGCGCCCGAGCTGCATCTCTTTCGGCTACTAGTACACTCACGGTTTTCTTCATCACATCCATTTCCGATGCCAACCGCGCCACAACATCTGCATCCCGATCCATCTTTCTCTTACGGCTTCTGTAACCGTACGGGTCATCGTTCTGGGGGAACCCTATTTTCCACGGAATGTGCCCCATGCCTCGTACACGTCCTCCGTGTTCAGGATTCCCGAGGGCTTTCGTCAGCGCGTCGTTCTCTCTGTTGAACTTGATCTTCCCCTCTTGAGCATCCCTCATTGCCTCAATAAGCTTTTCGGTGGGTTTAATTATTTTGCCCCGGTAAACACACTCTCCTGTCTCCGGGTTCAGCGATCCCCCATGCCCGTACCACCAGCTTTTGGCCCTTGGGTCCCATCCCTCCGTACCTGGACGGATTCCTCGCGCCCTCAGCTCGTTCTCCATCTTCTCCCACCTAGGCTCCCAAAGGCGATACCCTCCTGGCCCCATAATATGATTGTACTCCTTCTTAGCCGCATTTTCCTTATTTTTTTCGATAGTTCAAGGAACTGCTCCGATTTCTTTTGCTTCACAAATTCTGGCCAATCATGTTTCAGTTTCTCATATTGTCCTTTGAAATCCGGAGTCTTGTTCTGGTTGACATAGTCACGGGCTAGATTTTGCTTGAATTTCCGGAATGCACTGGCCATCTTTCCAAGAGCGAACTGTTTGAGTAGCTTCCTCCTCTTCTTGTTTTCCGCAATCTTGTTACCCTCCTCATCCAATTTGTGGTATTCCGGAGGTAGGACGACATGTTGCAGAAGCTTTTGCAAGCAATCTTTTTTTGTTCTCTTGTCGACAAAAGTGAAACCAAGACGTGCCTTCTTTGGCTCATTCCACTCCTGGACGGTGATCGAGACGTTGTCTCTAACAACGGCTCCGCATTGGTTGATAAACTTGGTGGCGTTCTTCTCGGGCTCCAGCGGCTTGCCGGTTGCACTGTCGATAACCTCGATGGTATATATTTCTCCTTGTTTCAGCGTCTTGGTTGCGCCACGCTTTGACGACGTACTCGATTGTTTCGATGATCCGGCCGAGGGCTAAAATAAGAAAGAGAGTCGCGCGCGTTAGTACACACATATTTATTCAAATCAGTTAGTTTGTATCACCAGAGGCTCAATGTATATATATACCTCGGCGCCGGAGGTGGTTGCTACTTCCAATTGAAGATCGTCGTTTATCGACGTTTCTTCGGCATCATCTTGCTGACGGCGCCCTTCATCTTCACCGTCAAGGTTCAGATAAGAAGAGATATCATCTTCTTCTTGTCCGGTCGGCACATATGGAATATCGCCTTTTATGATGCCGAATATATGGTCTTCAGCGTCCAGATCATAGTTGTCCAGAATCGGGTCAGCTCTATCGTCCGCCATATGTCAGTCCTGAAAACATGTAGTAAAAACTAAGTAATTGTGTGAAGCGGTGGCGAAAGGGCGGTGCTGGTGGCGGTGGCGAAAGGGCGGTGGCGGTGGCGGTGGCCGAGAGACCGTTTATTTGGCATGACTGGGTGAGAAAGGGGCCGGGCGGCGCCGCATGTAACTTGGCCAGGCGGCGATCGAAGGAGGCGCACCACCATAGAGGTGCGCCGGGGTAAGGTGCCCAAATTCCAATTTTTGTAATTTTTTTTTTGTAAAAATCTAAACCCAACATCTCTGGATGGGGTACAATAATACAAGACCATAGCAATTGGATTCATTCAAAAATAGTTTATAGAATTTGAATTATTGTCAGATTACTAATTTGAGCATATTTGTAAAAGAAAGTTTGTGCACGTATTAACTTTGGTCAACTATGGTTCCATGATGAAATACATGTTCTAAGGATTTCAGAGACTACAAATTTGTAAATTTTGGCCCACTGGATTAATTTACACAATTTTTATAGTGTCAAAGGGTTAATTCTCTGTTCTGAATTATGGTGCAAAATTAATCACAGAACATATACTGTACTATGGCATGGTTGCATTCTACAGATTTCAAGCTTTCCAACCATATAAAATTTGCTTAATTTGGGTCTATGGTTGATTTTATATCGATTTTACAAGTTAGGGACAGAATCTGAAATTTGAATTGAATTTAAACTGTTTTGACTCACCGTGTGCGACGTGGTGCAACGCCATTGGCTGCTAGGGGGATCACGCGGATCGCCCCTAGAAGGCCGGGTCGTCAGATCATGTGATCTGGACGGTCCATGGACGGCAGCGGCGCGACGTTGCGTGGCGGCGGTCCGGGCGGCGGCGGTCGGCGGGCGCGCGGCGACGGCCGGCGGCGGCGGCGACGTCGTGGCGGTGGCGACGTTGCGTGGCGGCGGTCCGCGGCGGCACGTGGGGCGGCGGCGACGTTCGCGTGGCGCGCGGGAAAGAAGACGAGGAGGAGGCGGCGGGCGACGGCGCGGCGACATACGGCGAGGGCGGCGGGCGCGGGAAGAAGAGGAGGAGGCGGCGGCCGACAGCGGCGACGAGGGCGGCGGTCCGCGAGGACGACGAAGACGCGCGGCGGAGGCAGACGCGCGCGCGGCGGAGGCGAAGAGGCGCGGCAGTTCGACGAAGAGGCAGAGACGAGGGAGAGGAAGAAGAAGTGAGCGCGCGGGCGGCGCGTATTTATACGCGTGGGGCTTTGGTCGCGGTTGGGGTCCCCAACCGCGACTAAAGGGTAGCCTTTAGTCGCGGTTGGTGACCCCAACCGCGACCAAAGCTCATTTTCGGCGGTTTGTTTCCATGAAAAGACGTCGCGGCCAGGCCAACCGCGACTAAAGGCCTTTTTCGAATCATTTCTAAATGTGAAAAATAAAACTATTTCATTTCTAAATGTGAAATATACAAATAATATATCATAAAAATTCAGAAAAATAAAACTAATCCATTTAAAAATCTGAAAAATACAAATAATATATCAAAAAATTCAGAAAAATAAAACTAATTCATTTCTAAATGTTAAAAATACAAATAATATATCAAAAAATTCAGAAAAATAAAAATAATTCATTTCTAAATGTTAAAAATATAAATAATATATCAAAAAATTCAGAAAAATAAAACTAATTCAATTCAAAATGTTAAAAATACAAATAATATATCAAACAATTCAGAAAAATAAAACTAATTCAATTCAAAATGTTAAAAATACAAATAATATATTAGAAAAATCATAAAAATAAAACTAATTCAATTCAAAATGTTAAAAATTTCCGAGGAGCAACTTCGAAGATGTCGTAGGCGTGTCGACGACATTTCTTCCCGCCATTTCTCTTCTTCCGCCATTTCTTCCCGCCATTTCTTCCCGTCTTCCCGCCCGTCTTTCTTCCTCTTTCTTCCCGCCAATTTCTTCCCGCCTCTTTCTTCCCGCCTCTTTCTTCCCGCCACTTTCTTCCCGCCTCCTGTCTTCCCGCTCCCATTTTTCCCGCCATTTCTCACTACATATATGTTGCCCGGCTTGGCCAGCATTATCACATCTCTACAATCTCTCATCACTCTCTCATGGCTTCCACCGCACCCACTCTAACCTACCAGCAGGTGGAGGAGCTTTGCGCCTCGAACTACCCTTGCCCACCGGGCTACCGCGTCCCCGCCGGCTGGAGCCTAAGCGCCGGCGGCGTGCCGGTCCCTCCCCTCCCTCAGGGTACTGCGCGCCGGGCGGCCATCACGAACCACTACTACCTCGACCTCACGCCGGAGCAGCGGATGAATCCCCGCTGGCATCCCGATAACCAGCATACTTGGGACGCCTTCTTCATCAATCGGCGTGAGAGGGCGCTCGCCAGGTATGAGGAGGACGGTCTGCCTCCTGGGAACTTCCACGAGGCCGGCCGTCGGCTATGGTGGTACGGCCGGACTCTGCAGAGCGTCATGGACTACATCACGGCCGGCGATATCCCCCGCCTGCGCTACCCTCAGTTCGAGCCACGAGCGCCGCCCGACGACAGCGACGACAGCAGCGACGACGACGGCGGCAACTTAGAAGGCGACGACTACCAGTACAACGGCGGCGGCTATGAAGACTACGAGTATGCATATTATACGCCTAGGCAGGAGTATGACTGAATCACTCCAAATTTCATGTATCATCAGTGCTATCTCGAATCAATCGAATCATTCGAAAATGGACACGAAAACACATCACGGATAATATAATTCACGTGATCCATTCAACAAAGTTTGGTACAATAAATTATTACACATCATTTCTTCCCTTGTGTCCCTGCTTGCTTACGATT
Organism: Lolium multiflorum; assembly: GCA_030979885.1. NCBI lineage: Eukaryota > Viridiplantae > Streptophyta > Magnoliopsida > Poales > Poaceae > Lolium > Lolium multiflorum. The sequence goes on from JAUUTY010000135.1 coordinate 85,184, forward strand.
GTGCCGTATCCATGGAGCATCCTCATCATTTAACTTAATGCTTGGGTCGGTGTTCACTTTGAAGGGCGGAATTTCAGCAAACATATTATAATCTTCTGACATGTCTGTCTTGTCCTCCACTCCCACGATGTTTCTTTTCCCTGAAAGAACAATGTGGCGCTTTGGATCATCGCATGATGTACTGATCGTTTCCTCGGTTCCACTACAAGAAAAGTTGCCATGGCCGACGAAGTTGAAGTCGCGCCGTGGTTGCTGGTGTACCATGGCCGACGATTTTGGTCCCTCCGTGGTGCATGTCAAAACTTTTTTTTCTCGTTTTTGAGGCCACCTAGCCCGACGAAAGCGGCCAAAACGTGGCGTATGGTGGCCCGGGACGTGGTGCATCTCGAAATCTCGGGTTCGCCGGCCGAGTCAACGCAAATCCGCACCGCCGAGGGATGTAGGGCCCAGATGGCAGCCTCTCTGGCATTGTTTTTTTCTACATCGCGCCATCTCGTTCAACGTTCTCCGATCGAGCCGTTTACGATGCAGGATCATGGGTCCCGCATGTCATCCTCTATGAACCAAAATTCTTTCTATTCTTGGATTTTTTTGACCTGATTTCTGGCTACTTCCTTTTTCTTTTGATCCCTTGCCGCCTTGGAAACGTTGAGACCGCGCTGCTAAATGGGACCCGCATGTCATCCTCTATGTGCAATCAACTTTCTTTTCTTGGAGTTTTTTTGGCACCTCAAATTTGGTCACTTGCCTTTTCTTTCGATCCCCGCCGCCTCTCAAACGGATACCGCTGCTAACTGGACCCGCATGTCATCCTCAATGTACTATAAAACTTTCTTTTCCTGGATTATTTTTGGCACCTCAAATTTGGTCACTTGCCTTTTTCTTTCGATCCCCTGCCGCCTCTCAAACGGATATCGCTGCTAATCGGGACCCGCATGTCATCCTCTATGTACTATAAAACTTTCTTTTCTTGAATTATTTTTGGCTCTGATATTTTTTCACTTGCCTTTTTCTTTCGATCACCTGCTGCCTCTCAAACAGTGATACGCTGCTAAATGGGACCCGCATGTCATCCTCTATGTACTATAAAACTTTCTTTTCTTGGATTTTTTTGGCACCTCATATTTGGTCACTTGACTTTTTCTTTCGATCCCCTGCCGCCTCTCAAACGTTGATACCGCTGCTGCTAAATGGGACCCGCATGTCATCCTCTATGTACTATAAAACTTTCTTTTCTTGGATTTTTTTGGCACCTCATATTTGGTCACTTGACTTTTTCTTTCGATCACCCGCCTCTCAAACGTTGATACCGCTGCTAAATGGGACCCGCATGTCATCCTCTATGTACTATAAAACTTTCTTTTCTTGAATTATTTTTGGCTCCTCATATTTTTTCACTTGCCTTTTTCTTTCGATCCCCGCCTCTCAAACGGTGATACCGCTGCTGCTAAATGGGACCCGCATGTCATCCTCTATGTACTATAAAACTTTCTTTTCTTGAATTATTTTTGGCTCCTGATATTTTTTCACTTGCCTTTTTTTTCGATCTCATGCCACGTTTGAAACGTTGGGGAACCTGCAGGCTCATGGGACCCGCATGTCATCCTCTATGTACTATAAAAGTTCTTTTTCTTGGTTTTTTTTCACCATCTGATTTTTGGCAATTTCTTTTTTCTTTTGATCCCCTGCCACCTCTCAAACGCTGATACCGCTGCTGCTAAATGGGACCCGCATGTCATCCTCTATGTACTATAAAACTTTCTTTTCTTGAATTATTTTTGGCTCCTCATATTTGGGCACTTGCCTTTTCTTTCGATCTCATGCCACGTTTGAAACGTTGAGGAACCTGCTGGCTCATGGGACCCGCATGTCATCCTCTATGTGCTATAAAAGTTTCCTTTGTTGGATTTTTTTCACCCTCTGATTTTTGGCTTGCCTTTTTCTTTTGATCCCCTGCCCCCTTTGAAACGTTGAGTAAGCTGTTGGCTCAAGGGACCCGCATGTCATCCTCTATGTCCATCAACTTTCCTTTCTTGGATTTTTTTCACCCCCTAATTACTAGCTACTTTCTTTTTCTTTTGATCTCAAGCCGCATTACAAACATTGAGACCGCTGCTGCAAAATGGGACCCACATGTCATCCTCTATGTACAATAAAGTTTCTTTTCTTGGATTATCTTTTGCTCCTGATATTTTGTCACTTGCCTTTTTCTTTCGATCTCATGCCGCCTTTGAAACGTTGAGTAAGCTGCTGGCTCATGGGTCCCGCATGTCATCCTCTACGAACAATAAAAGTTTCCTTTCTTGGAGTTATTTTTGACCCCTAATTTCTGGCTATTTGCCTTTTTCTTTGGATCTCCTGCCCCTTTGAAACGATGAGGACGCTGTTGGCAGGTCGGTCCCACAAGTCATCCTCTATGAACAATAAAAGTTTCCTTTGATGGATTTTTTTGAACCCCTAATTAATTTCTGGATATTTCCTTTTTTTTCTTTGATCCCCTGCCGCCTTGGAATCGTTGAGGATGCTGCTGCCTCATGGGTCCCGCATGTCATCCTCTCAGAACGGTAAATGTTTCTTTTCTTGGATATTGTTTACCAAATGATTTTTGGCTTATTTTTTCTTTCGATATCCTGCCGCCTTTAAAACGTTGAGGACGCTGCTGGCTCACGGGTCCCACATGTCAGCCTCTATGAACAATAAGCGCTGAGGACGCTGCTGCCTCATGGGTCCCGCATGTCATCCTCTCAGAACGAAAATGTTTCTTTTCTTGGATTTTTTACCAACAGATTTTTGGTTTATTTTTTCTTTCCATCCCCTGCCGCCTTTAAAACGACGCTGCTGGCTCATGGGTCCACGATGTCAGCCTCCCCGTACAAGAAACATGTGATATCTTGATTATTTTGCAGACAATAAACAATTGCGCTCTGAGCTATTGCAAACGGATAAATTAAATCTTTATTTTTACAACATATATCTTGAATCTCCTTGTTTTTTGTTTTGGCGAAGCATAGGACTTTCCTGTTTTTTTTTTGAGAAAAATCCGAACTATCATGTTCTGGAGTGGGCTGAAATTGTACGTGTCAAAAGGCCCAGAAGGATAGTTCGAAGGCCCAGATGTCTAGATGCAGCCCAATTGAAATCTTTCTTTTCTTGGATTTTTTCACCCCCTGATTTCTGGCTACTTCATTTTTCTTTTGGTCCTGTGCCGCCTTGGAAACGTTGAGACCGCTGCTGCAAAATGGGACCCGCATGTCATCCTCTATGTACAATAAAGTTTCTTTTCTTGGATTATTTTTGGCTCCTGATATTTGGTCACTTGCCTTTTTCTTTCGATCTCATGCCACGTTTGAAACGTTGAGGAATCTGCTGGCTCATGGGACCCGCATGTCATCCTCTATGTACAATAAAAGTTTGATTTCTTGGATTTTTTTCACCCTCTGATTTTTGGCTATTTCCTTTTTCTTTTGATCCCCTGCCGCCTTTGAAACGTTCAAAGCTGCTGGCTCATAGGTCCCACATGTCAGCCTGTATGAACGATAAAGCTTTCCTTTCTTGGAGTTTTTTTTGACCCCCTAATTTCTGGCTACTTTCTTTTTCTTTTGATCTCAAGCCGCATTTGAAACGTTGGGACCGCTGCTGCAAAATGGGACCCGCATGTCATCCTCTATGTACAATAAAGTTTCTTTTCTTGGATTATTTTTGGCTCCTGATATTTGGTCACTTGCCTTTTTCCTTCGATCCCATGCCACGTTTGAAACGTTGAGGAACCTGCATGGGACCCGCATGTCATCCTCTATGTACTACAAAAGTTTATTTTCTTGGGTTTTTTTTCACTCTCTGATTTTTGGCTATTTCCTTTTTCTTTTGATCCCCTGCCGCCTTGGAAACGTTGAGTAAGCTGCAAACTCGTGGGACCCGCATGTCATCCTCTATGTACAATCAATTTTCTTTTCTTGGAGTTTTTTTACCCCCTAATTTCTGGCTACTTTCTTTTTCTTTTGATCTCAAACCGCATTTGAAACGTTGGGACAGCATGTCATCCTCTATGTACAATAAAAGTTTCTTTTTTTGGATTATTTTTCACCCTCTGATTTTTGGTCACTTGCCTTTTTCTTTCGATCTCATGCCGCCCTTGAAAACGTTGAGGAACCTGCTGGCCCATGGGACCCACATGTCATCCTCTATGTACTATAAAAGTTTCTTTTCTTTGATTTTTTTCACCCTCTGATCTTTGGCTATTTCCTTTTTCTTTTCATCCCCTGCCGCCTTGGAAACGTTAGTAAGCTGCTGACTGGTGGGACCCGCATGTCATCCTCTATGTACAATCAAGTCTCTTTTCTTGGATTTTTTTTACCCCCTTATTTTTGGTCACTTGCCTTTTTCTTTCGATCTCATGCAGCCTCTGAAACGTTGAGAAGCTGCTGGCTCATGGGACCCACATGTCATCCTCGATACTATAAAAGTTTCTTTTCTTGGATTTTTTCACCCTCTTATTTTTGGCTGTTTCCTTTTTCTTTTGATCCCCTGCCGCCTTGGAAACATTGATTAAGCTGCTGACACAAGGGGCCCGCATGTCATCCTCTATGTACAATCAACTTGCAAGATCTTGGGGCGGAAGAGCTTGTATAAGTGGGACCCATATGTCATCCTCTATGTACAATAAAAGTTTCTTTTTCTTGGATTATTTTTTGCTCCTGGTATTTGGTCTCTTTCCTTTTTCTTTCGATCTCATGCCGCCTCTGAAACGTTGAGTAAGGTGCTGGGTCATGGGACCCGCATGCCATCCTCTATGTACAATCAACTTTCTTTTCTGGGAGTTTTTTTACCCCTAATTTCTGGCTACTCTTTTTCTTTTGATCTCAAGCCGCATTTGAAACGTTGACACCGCTGCTGCAAAATGGGACCCGCATGTCATCTTTTATGTACAATAAAGTTTCTTTTCTTGGATTATTTTTGGCTCCTGATATTTGGTCACTTGTCTTTTTCTTTCGATCTCATGCCCCCTTTGAAACGTTGAGGAAGCTGCTAGCGCATGGGTCCCGCATGTCATACTCTATGAACAATAAAAGTTTCCTTCCTTGGAGTTATTGTTTACCGCTAATTTCTGGCTACTTCCTTTTTTCTTTTGATCCCCTGCCGCCTTGGAAACGTTGAGTAAGATGCTGACACAAGGGGCCCGCATGTCATCCTCTATGTACAATCAACTTGCAAGATCTTGGAGCGAAAGAGCTTGTATAAGTGGGACCCATATGTCATCATCTATGTACAATAAAAGTTTCTTTTCTTGGATTATTTTTTGCTCCTGATATTTGGTCACTTTCCTTTTTCTTTCTATCTCATGCCGCCACTGAAACGTTGAGTAAGGTGCTGGCTCATGGGACTGTACAATAAAGTTTCATTTCTTAGATTTTTTTTACCCACTGATTTTTGCTAACTTGCCTTTTTCTTTTCGATCATATGCCGCCTTTGAAATTGAGGTCGCCGCTGGCTCATGAGTCCCACAAGTCAGCCTCTATGAACAATAAACCTTTCCTTTGTTGTATTTTTTTTACCCCTAATTTCTGGCTATTTGCCTTTTTCTTTTGATCCCCTGCGGCCTTTGAAACGATGAGGACGCTGCTGGCAGGTCGGTCCCACATGTCATCCTCTATGAAGAATATAAGTTTCCTTTTTGGATTTATTTTTGACCCCTAATTTCTGGCTATTTGCCTTTTTCTTCTGATCCCTGCCGACTTCGAAATGATGAGGATGCAGCTGGCAGATCGGTCCCACATGTCAGCCTCTATGAACAATAAATGTTTCCTTTGTAGGATTTATTTTTTACCCCTATTTTCGGGCTACTTGCCTTTTTCTTTGAAACGTTGAGGACGGTACTGTCTCATGGGTCCCACATGGCATCCTCTCTGAACGATAAACCTTCATTTCTTGTTAACGACAGGTTTATCAGTATTATTTTCGCAGACTAATACAAGCTCTTTGGCTCCAAGATCTTGCAAGTTGATAGATTAAATCAAGGAATTATTAGGATATGTTTTAAATTTCAAATCCACTTTATGAATTTTTAAAAATACCGTTATCCATGTGGGTATGGAGCGATCAAGGATTTTCATATTGGGCATGAGCAGTTTCAAAAATTGGAACCCTATAATTCAAAATAAATAAAAACAACTTTTATGTAGAATCTCCGTGTATTTTTTTTTGCCAATCATAGGATCTGTGTTTCATTAGAAAAGGGCCGAAATTGCATGAGCAGAAAGGCCCATTTGAAGTTATTGGGCTTCGACGGCCGGAGCAAGTAGACCGATAACAATTACCATGTAGATGTTCCTTGGCAACCCAAAAGTGAAATATTGGGCCCAACAGGGGAAGGTTGAACAGTACTTTTTCTATTGGGAAGGTGGTACATGGGGTTATCCTGACAAAAAAAATGGAACATGGGTTACTGAAGGTTGCCCATTTGTGCCTAATATGTTTGTCAGCAGGAGCTTTACCTTCCGCCGCCGCCGCTCCGCTTCCGCCGCCGCCGCCATGCCTCGTCGCGGGTCGAGCTACCGGTACGGCGGCGTCTCGAGCTCGGGGTACCGCAGCGTCCGCGCGCGCCCCAAATTAAGGTACTTCCTCCTCGGGACGGCACCTACGATAGGCTCGGCTGGCCTTGGGGCATTTACCCCTAGCCTCTTCCATGCTCAAGTTTTTGAAATGTTTCTGGCTCTGTTCAACACTGGATCAAATTTGTCAACATGACCATTCTTATGGATTGTGATGCCACTATTTCGTGTCTTCAAATGTTGTTCACGCTCATAGGAGCTGTAATGGACACCATTGGCATTGCAAGCTGCAGCTACCAACACCCTCTTATCTGGACCACGTGATAGGACAAGGAGATCAGCACTAACAGCGCCTGGATTCTCCGCATGGAGTTTCGAGATCTACGATTACAAAATAGACAAGAGGTCATCTCATGTGAAAACACATAGACAAGTCAGAGTGCAATTGAACATCTTACATATTTCTCAAACCAGTCCTGAAACCCACTCCCACGTGCCGATAGCTTTCCATTCGTTTCCATGTACAACCTGCAAAACATAGCCAAGTCAGCTGAATATATTTCATTTTGATACAAGTTCATAGTATATGCGAGGAACTGAGTAGTTCGTGTGCATAGTACTCACTTAACATATTCATCAGCCTCTGTAGCATTATTCAGCACATACCAAGACAGCTGTTCAAATTCAGACTGCTCTAATGTTTTTTCGGTCCTCTTTCCTATTAGCTCAACACCATGTTTAAAAACAGATCCTCCAACTTCCAAAATTCTGCGACCCCGATTGAATCTGGTCTCAATATCAGGAATATATCTTGAGGCAAATGTATATGCTTCAGCAGCAATATACGCCACTGCAATGCAAGCCTCCGGTCTAGCTTTGTTCCTAACTGTATTCTTGAAAGTGCACAGTCGACGTTCTATAGGGTACATCCATCCATACTGTACCGGACCTCTTAAAAGTGCCTCATCAGGTAGATGAACAGCCAAATGCACCATCACATCAAAGAAGGCTGGAGGATATATCAGCTCCAGCTTGCACAGGATTACTGCTATGTCCACCTTAAGACGTTCTACAACAGCTCTGCTTAGAGTTTTACTACATATTTCCCTAAAGAACCTTCCCAACTCTGCAATCACGTTGTACATATTTGGCTTCACTAAATCTTTAATGCCAATAGCTAAAAGCCTTTGCAGCAGGATGTGACAATCGTGAGTTTTCAACCCTTGGAGCTTGTTTCCTTCAGCATTGAGACAATTTGCAATGTTGGAAGCAAATCCGAACGGGAACATCACACCTCGGAGGTACTCACAAAATAATCTCCTTTTAGGCATCGGCAATGTGAATTCCGCGCCTCGAAATTTATAATGTTTTTCCTTGCCTTTGTTCACTTTGTCATTACGATCCAGTTGCAAGTGCCTGTTAACATTCAATGTTGCACAATCAATCCTAGCATTTGAGCTATCTTTTGTCTTGGATGGAATGTTGAGTAATGTGCCGACAATGCTGTCACATATATTCTTCTCCATGTGCATGATATCAATATTATGCCGAAGCTTCTTACCAGCCCAATACGGCAAGTCCCAAAGAGTGGTCCTGCGCTTATAAAATATTCTCGGTCTATCATTTTCCATTTCCTTCCTCTTGGTACGTGCTGCTATTTCACCTCCCATCTTCCTTTTGGTAGCTGCTAGACTCAGTTCATCTCGTCTCTTCTTCCTTTTTCTATCTGCTACTACTGCTGCTGCATCTTCTGTATTCTTCTCTGCTGTACCTCCATTTGGCAACGGGGAGAGAAACCGCTGGTTATTACTAAACCAAAACCGTCCCCGTGAGGCAAAGTTCTTCCCGTCCCCATCCCTGATAACTGCCACGGGGACATACTGCATACCATAACCACCACCATCGGGTTAACGGCTAACCAGCGGTTACCCATCCCTGACAATAGGCTAAAAAAAATTGAGCAGCACTTCTCTAGTACCTTAGCTAAAAATATTGACAGCAAATCAATAGGAGAAAACTGGGCACATAGCCGCACAGGGACACATAGCAGTTTAAGTTTCAGCCATTACATGACACAAATGGTAGGAGTAGCAGTTTAAGTTCAGCCATTACATGACACAAATCAATTGGCAGTTTAACTTCAGCCATTACATGACAAGAGTCATGACTCATGACAATACAGAATTCGAATGAACCGAAAATGAAGATAAATTGCAGTCTTTACTCCAAGCTTTGCTTCATCATTTCAGACTTGTAGAAGCACTGAAGTGCAGGCTGCGACTCACTAAACATTACAGCTTCAGGCCCTGCATAAGGTGAAAAGATTAGACTGAAAGCTTGTTCTATACAAGTATCATCATCCTGTCCGAAACAAGTGAATAACTGATGATCCATTCATCTATCATAGTAGTATCATCATCTTGTCCGAAACAAGCAAGTGAATAACTGATGATCCATTCATCTATCATAGTAGTATAGTGAAAATGCTACAGTATTAGAGATAGATGCTAACCTCGAGGCCTTCCTCAATATCTTCAAGAACACTCCAGAAGCTAGCTTCTTGTCCATTGTCATCATCTACAAGCAAACACAAATACAACAATTTAGACATGAAAAATAAAGGAATATAACTAGAGATGTTGCTCTATGCTCTCTGCTGTACGCCTGTACCTGCTGTGGCGGCTGGTGGTTTTCCTGGTTTAACATTTCTGACCGCTTCTAGGTGCGCCTCCAACTCGTGACTCTTAAAGTGCTGCGGTTTAGTCTTTTTACAGGCCTGATCACCAATAAATTGCAATTTTTTTCTATTTTTTCGGAAACTGTGATCTAATGGAAGGAAACGGCGATGGCCCATATAGCATATCTTGTTTATTATCCTCACTGCCAGCTGATCAGTATCACAGTGAACACATGCATTATAACCTGATGTTACTCTGCCTGACATAGTGCCCAAAGCTGGATAATCATGGGTGCAATACAGTACAGCAGCACGTAATAGAAAATTTTGTTCTTTAGGTTGACACACATCCCATGTAGGGACACCCTCCCATAATGTTTGCAAGTCTCTAATAAGAGGCTGCATGAACACATCAAAATCCTTCCCAGGAGATTTGGGACCTGGGATGAGTAAGGCCATCATACAGTTCGACTGATCGGTGCATGTCCAGGGAGCCTGGTTGTAAGGTGTAACTAGTACTGGCCACATGCTATACGAGTTGCTCATGTTGCCAAATGGGTTGAATCCATCTGTAGCAAGGCCAAGTCTCAGGTTCCTTGGATCTGCAGCAAAATCTGGATGATCCAGGTCGAATTGCTTCCATTCATCGCCATCAGCAGGATGCCTCAGTAAATCAGGGTCGGGCGTGAGAATCTCTTTGTGCCATCTTGTTTCCCGAGATGTTTGTTCTGAAGCAAACAACCTCTGCAATCTTTGTACAAGTGGAAAGTATCTCAGAACCTTCCAAGGAATCTTTTTCTTACCACCAGCTCCATCATGTTTCCATCTTGATTCCTTACATACTGGACATTCATCGAGGTCATTATACTCCATCCAAAACAGTGCACAGTTATTTTTGCAAAAATCAATCTTCTCATATCCAAGTCCCAGTACCTTGATGTACTGCTTCACCTCATAAAAGGATTTTGGCAGTCCAGCCCCAGGGAGTGCATCGCTGTATGTCTTCGCAACTGCATTGAACGCTTTATTGGTAATCCCCTGGTATGACTTGTCATGAAGTAATTTCACAATTAATTCGAATCTTGACACAACAGAACCAGGGGCCACTAAGCGCTTAGCATCTTCTATCAGGTCATGGAAAAGAGGCTTTTTGTGATAAGCATGGGGCTGTTGGCTTGCATATGGATACAGATCCCGTAACAAATTAGCAGTAGCCTCATCCTGGACGAGATCTTCAGGCTGATAACCATCAGAATAAAGAGGATCAATAATGTCAGGCTGATCATAGTGTTCACCATGGTTAATCCACCTGATATATGTCTGGTCCATCCCATAAACGAATAAATGATCTGAGACTACATGTTGAGGCTTGGACCCAATATTCAAACATACGCGGCATGGACAAATCACTTCCTTTGTCTTGTCGCCGTCAGTAAAATCACTAACGTGCTTCATGAAGTCTTCAATACCACTCAAATATGTTGGTGTGGTTAATGAGTCAAATAATATCCAAGTTCTGTCCATCTGTTGAGGAGATAGATGGTCAGAGAAGCGATAAGCTATTTCAACAAACAGGTCACCTACGAATGTAAGCAAGCATACCTGAGCAAACAGGTCGAATATAAAACTATAAATGCTACATTATTTGAGCCGATTTCAGCAAACAAACTGAGTGCAAAACTACGGCTACCTAGCGAACAGATTTTTTTAGGCTGACCACTGGGTTTCCCCACTTTGTATTTTTTTATTAATAAAAAGAGGGAAATATGTACAAAAGTTGCTGGAGAGCAGCAACTAAAAGGATCATAGATCCCAAGCAGCAAAATATATATATAATGTTCTACCCATGATATGATTTCCTCTTTGCCTTATGAACAAGGAGAGCAATTTCATCCTTGAATCTCTTGTGCCATCTATAAATGCTTGGGGGGAGGGGCGAACAGATCTATCGAAAGCAATACAATACCAACACATTCTTTCTTCTTTTTTGCCGTAATTCCGCCGATCTATTAGCAGTGCAAAGAAGCCAAAAGTAATAAGATTACATACAGGTTCATAGACCACCAGGGCCGTACCTGAGAATACGGAGGGCCTGAGCAAAACAAGAAATAGAGGCCCTCAACATGATCATTGGCAACTAAAATGATTTTATATATACTACTCACTCCATTTCAATAAACAATGCACCCTTGTTTTTCGTATTTTATCTTCGAAAAAATATTAATCTATATCTCTCTATTTAAAAATGATGTTTCAATTTTATGTAGATATACATGTATTTAGATGAGTTTAGTTTGCAGATACATGCAAGTTTTGATGAAGTTGAAACATATTTTTCAGGATGAAGTATATAAAAAAATTGATATAAAACTGGTATCATTAGAAAGTATTTTCCAACACGATTCTAACAATGCTGCTTATGTATTATATGATCGTGATATTGTTGTCCTATTTATTTGGTCAAGGTTCACATTGAAATGTGGTAAAATAAATTAAAAGAAGTGCATCGTGTGAAAAAGCAATCTAAGAATTCAAAAGTGCTAATTGTTAGTCGAAACATGACATCATTGAGACAAAATATTAATATTCATTGGAAGACTAACTGAATTAGCTGCACTCGCGATGAAAAAGAAAGAGAAGATACGGGTAAGAGCAAGTACAATAAGGTACAGTCTTTTTGTTTGTTTGTTTGGGTTGCTCATCAAGCTTATCGCTCGATACAATAAGGTACAGTCAGCGGGAGTGGTGTTTGGAACATGGGTGCATAGTGGGTGGTATCATAGAGTACTATCATAGATATGCTATATTTATTATAGTGGAGTATTGAAAATGGCATATATAGAAGGGGATATTGAGAATTGAGAGTGGCATAAACACAACTTCAGTTTTTGTAATGGCATAAACACAACTTGTGAATTGAGGAGTGGCATAGAACCAATTAACACTTGTTTCAATAACAGCCATCAAAAGCCAATCGAACGCACGAGAATGGATCCAAAATTTACCCATTTTAAGTTTCACGAGAAAATTTTAAACTTAAAATTCGTACTGCCTAGAAGTTTTTGAAACAAAAATCCAGTAAATCTTATATGTCGGGTTATGCATTCTGGGGGAGTTTCATCAGATTCAGCCATATTGTTTATCAATAAACCTCATTTTATGTTTTACAACCAACTTTAAACTTAAAATTCAAACTGTCCAGTAAAAAGAACAACATTCCAGTAAATCTTATATATTTCTTCTGCATTCCGGGAAAGATTGGTCGGATTCAAAAAAAATAGTTTGGGAATAAACATTGTTTTTGTCTGGAAACGACTTATTGTAGAGTGATTTTTGGTTGGATACATTCATGTGTGTTCGATTGGCTTTGGATGGCTGATATTGAACCAAAGTCAACGCTGGGCTTTTGACCTAGCTGAACGTCACTGGAGCTGCGTCAAAAGTCCAGCCATGACTTTGTCTCAATAACAGCCATCAAAAGCCGATCGAACGCACAGGAATGGATCCAACCAAAAATCACTCAACCGCTGGAATTTTGACCTGAAAGTCACTGAAGCTGTGTCCATACTTGCCCAACAGGTTGCGTATGAACGTAAACCAACATATCTGAGCAAACAGGTCGAATATAAAACTATATAACTAAATGCCACGTTATTTGAGCCGATTTCAGCAAACCAACTGAGGTCTATTTTTTTTAGGCTGGACAGTGGTTTCCTCGCTGTGTATTTTTCACTGTAATAAAAAAGAGGGAAAATGTTACTGGAGAGCAGCAACTAAAAGGATCATAGATCCCAAACAGCAAAATCTAGCTAAAAAGGTTATACCCATGATGATAAGCCATGATATGATTTCCTCTTTGCCTTACAAACAAGCAGTGGCGGACCTAGGATTTTAGGAAAGGGTATGACACAACAAAATTTTGGAGTTTCTATTGAATTTCTTTTGTCCTAATAAAAATAATTAAATAAAATACTTTCTCGGATTCATACTAATTAACTCAAATTTGTCTAGATATAAATGTATCTACTCAACAAACTTGTCTAAGATACATCAGTATCTAGACAAAGTTGAGTCAATTAATTTGGATTGAAGGGAGTATGTCAAAATGATTAAATAAAACAGATTTTGCATATAATCAAAATGTAAATTGTTGAAAAATGCACCGTTGACGGGGTGCTCTAATTTTGAACTGAATTCTCACTAAATATATATAATTAATCATATACTTGACTACCAAAGATTAATTATCAGTTGATTAATCGTATATACAGTAGCAAGATATTTCCTTTGATTAATCATGATATCTAATCAGGTCATGGTGCATGGCCATAGCTGGCCTTGTAGGCTTACACGCGAGACAAAATCGCACATCTTGAAAAACATGCAAGTAGACTGTTGGCTAAAGCCAATGCATTAATCAATCGGATGTCTAATCAATCGGTTACATGCACTAGCTCAGTGTTCGCATGGCTGCACGCCACATGTATTAGCACCGCATGTATACATATACATCACTCATCTTGATTAATTGCTCAGCTCATTAAACTATCAAAGATCTTGCACGGCTTGGACGCAGGGTATGCCGTGGCATATACGGCATACCCTGTAGATCCGCCACCGCAAACAAGGAGAGCCATTTCATCCTTGAATCTCTTGCGGCTTCTGTAAAAGCTTGGGGGCGAACAGATCAATCGAAAGCAATATAATACCAACAAATTATTTCTTCTTTTTGGCCGTAAATCCACCGATGTATTAGCAGTGCAAAGAACCCAGAAGTAATAAGATTACAAACAGGTCCATAGAGGACTGGCACCAAGCGACGACTACAAACATTGGGCAATGGTGAGCAGTACAGTGTACAGTACGAACGAATTCGAGCAAATAGGTAAAGCGGAAAACAATGTCAAACAAACACATCGAGAGGAAAACAATATCAACCGATCGATTCGAACGAACTAACGAACTTATAAGGGCTGGGCGACGGCGACTGACTTCGATTGAGCTATAATGAATCGTACTTGCCCAGGCCTGAAGATAGCATGCATACCGTGAGGATCTACCAGCTGACCGCGCCTGCCGGTGCGGCTGGAGAAGAACGGCGCCACCAGCAGTCGCCGGCTGACGCGGCTGATAGACAGCGTGGGGAAGTTTTGGTGCGCGGCCTGGTTCACCGAGGGTGTGTCTAGAGAAGAACAGGGCGCCGAAGGAGGTGTCTAGAGAAGAACAAGGTGGGCTGGGTGCTGAGTTAAAGGCGAGCGTTCGAAATATTGGGCGCGCGTTCGAAAGTTTAGGAGCGCGAGGGAGGTGTCTGCTGTGCTGAGTTAAAGGCGAGCGTTCGAAATTTCCCCGTCCTCTTCTTTTTTGGGCTAATCTATCTATACCTCTATTCTATCTACATGTTTTTTATTTTTTTCTATTCTATACATGAGTTTTTGAAATTGAATTTTTTCACTCTGTCAGCCTTCCGGCCAATGCTCATTTGAAGTAATTGAAGCTGTTGATTTGCAGCTTAGAGGTGCTATCTACCGCTCATCATACAAGGACTCTTCAGATCTAAACGGCTGTGAATGCACGGATTCGTCACCCATCCTTCCCTTGGACTGGCGATGCTGAAAGCCTGAAACACTGGAACCCTCTAGATACTTCGGGATACCTCACTGCCCCACATTATTAGACAGGCCTTTTCCGACACGGGAAGTCAAAAGTTGGGGGCTCCATGCAGTACATATGAATACTCGCTAGCTGCATGGTCTAGAAGCAGACTAGAGTAAATCATCAATTCGTCAAATCAATTGGTGTATAATTTTTTTTAGCAGCTAAGACGCCGGCATGAACCATTTTATCAACTTGAATGCTTACTACATGACATAAGAAGACTATGTACTTTGGTTTTTCATTTTTCTGATTTTTTAAATTTTGTGCCCATTTGAATCTTGGTCAAATCCTAGGTTTGACCAAGATTAAACAAGTTTAAAACATGAAAATGAAAAGGTAATCATGGATCCTTCTTAGTCACTCTAAAATGAAGCTTTTGGGATGTTCTTGAAAATTCCATGTTTGAAACCCAAAACGACTTCTCTTCATGCTTGACTTCATAAGACAGAGTTTAGGGGTTAGGGGGTAGATACATGATTTGTCTAGTTTGCATATATCTAGACCTTTTTTGTCAACTTTAATGCTTACTATATGACACAAGGAGACTATGTGCTTTGGTTTTTCATTTTTCTATTTTTTTTGAATTTTTTGCCCATATATTCGAATCTTTGTCAAATCCTAGGTTTGACCAGGATTTAAACAAGTTTAAAACATGAAAATGAAAAGGTAAGCCTGGATCCTTCTTAGTCACTCTAAAATGAAGCTTTTGGGAGGTTCTTGAAATTTCCATGTTTGAAACCCAAAACCACTTCTCTTCATGATTGACTTCATAAGACAGAGTTTAGGGTTAGGGGTAGATACATGATTTTCTGGTTTGAATATGTCTAGACCTTGTTTATCAACTTGAATGCTTACTATATGACATAAGAAAATTATGTGCTTTGGTTTTCATTTTTCTGATTTTTTTATGCCCGTTTGAATCTTTTGGTCAAATCTTAGGTTTGACCAAGATTTAAACAAGTTTAAGACATGAAAATGAAAAGGGGAGAATGCATCCTTCTTAATTAGTCACTCTAAACTGAATTTTGTAAGAGGTTTTTGAAATTTCCATGTTTGAAACCCAAAACCACTTCTCTTCATGTTGGACTTCATAAGACAGAGTTTAGGGGTTAGGGGGTAGATACATGATTTGTCTAGGTTGAATATGTCTAGACCTTGTTTATCAACTTTAATGCTTACTATATGACATAAGAAGACTATGTGCTTTGGTTTTTCATTTTTCTATTTTTTTGAATTTTATACCCATATATTTGAATCTTTGTGAAATCCTAGTTTTGACCAGGATTTAAACAAGTTTAGAACATGAAAATGAAAAGGTAAGCTTGGATCCTTCTTAGTCACACTCTAAAATGAAGCTTTTGGGAGGTTCTTGGAATTCCAATGTTTGAAACCCAAAACCACTTCTCTTCATGATTAACTTCATAAGACGGAGTTTAGGGTTAGGGGTAGATATATACATGATTTTTCTGGTTTGAATATGTCTAGACCTTGTTTATCAACTTGAATGCTTACTATGTGACATAAGTAGACTATGTGCTTTGGTTTTCATTTTTCTATTTTTTATATTTTATACACATATATTTGAATCTTTGTGAAATCCTAGGTTTGACCAGGATTTAAACAAGTTTAGTACATGAAAATGAAAAAGGTAAGCCTGGATCCTTCTTAGTCACACTCTAAAATGAAGCTTTTGGGAGGTTCTTGAAATATCCATGTTTGAAACCCAAAACCACTTCTCTTCATGATTGACTTCATAATACAGAGTTTAGGGTTAGGGGTAGATATATACATGATTTTCTGGTTTGAATATGTCTAGACCTTGTTTATCAACTTGAATGCTTACTATATGACACAAGAAGACTATATGCTTTTGTTTTTCATTTTTCTGATTTTTTTTGAATTTTATGCCCGTTTGAATCTTTTGGTCAAATCTTAGGTTTGACCCAGATTTAAACAAGTTTAAGACATGCAAGTGAAAAGGGAAGCTTGCATCCTTCTTAGTCACTCTAAAATGAATTTTTAAGAGGTTTTTGAAATTTCCATGTTTGAAACCCAAAACCACTTCTCTTCATGCTTGACTTCATAATACAAAGTTTAGGGGTTAGGGGGAGATACATGATTTGTCTAGTTTGAATATGTCTAGACCTTGTTTATCAACTTTAATGCTTACTATATGACATAAGAAGACTATGTGCTTTCGTTTTTCATTTTTCTATTTTTTTGTATTTTATACCCATATATTTGAATCTTTGTGAAATCCTAGGTTTGACTAGGATTTAAACAAGTTTAGAACATGAAAGTGAAAAGGTAAGCCTGGATCCTTCTTAGTCACAATCTAAAATGAAGCTTTTGGGAGGTTCTTCAAATTTCCATGTTTGAAACCCAAAACCACTTCTCTTCATAAGACAGAGTTTAGGGTTAGGGGTAGATATATACATGATTTTTCTGGTTTGAATATGTCTAGACCTTGTTTATCAACTTGAATGCTTACTATATGACATAAGAAGACTATATGCTTTTGTTTTTTCATTTTTCTGATTTTTTTGAATTTATGCATGTTTGAATCTTTTGGTCAAATCTTAGGTTTGACCAAGATTTAAACAAGTTTAAGACAAGAAAATGAAAAGGATGTTTGAAACCCAAAACCACTTCTCTCCATGCTTGACTTCACAATATACAAAGTTTAGGGAAAATGTCAGTCTTTTTATGCAAATCTGCACATAAATGGCTCAAATTAAAATAGTATACTCGTTTCAGTGTTTTTGATTTCCTATAAAAAAATAGATTTTCCTGAGAAGTTCTAATTTTTGCCAGAATTTGAAAATTTTGGATTTCTTGTTCCTATTTAGATATTATAGATACTAGCAAGATGGCCCTCGCAATTTTGATTTACCATGAATAGTTACTATGACATTTCCAAGAATACCATGTCACATATTCTACAATTTATATTTGAGTTTTTGGTATTTAAAATTCCACTGGTTTGATGACTAAATATTGAAGGTGTAGCCTTGCATTAGTGGATTTTTATCGTGACAAAACAACCTATTGTTATTGCTACTCTTACACTTACATCATTATTCTCTCTAATAATAGACCGACGAACTACCTCCATATACATATTGTCCTTACTCTCTCTTCTATTTAATCCAACTATGCTAGTGGATTACTTATGTGCCTATGAGTTTGATTCCAAATAAGAACTCCAATATTGTTGACATGATCTTTCTAAAACTAACACTTAAGGTACAATGGAGCAATCTTGTCCTGATTCTATATCCATACGCCTGTGGAAATTTTGATAAAACCACTTAAATCCACGCAAAATAGTACTCTCACCCGGATATAATTGTTTTTTATTTACCGCGTCGTACCCTCTGACCCGGAGTCCCAATTAGTATAACCATAAACTTGTGTAGCCGACTTAGAAGTGGGACATGACTATCTAGATATTACACTTTGTAAAATTTTCATAAATAAACGTAGCTAAACATGGCGGTGAGCTTTAAATCCAAAATCATATAATAATGTATTTATAATCATCTATAGAGATTTTTCTAACATGTTTCTTCGAAACACAGCACTCTATCGAAAATAATTGGTCTAATTGGAACTTATTCACTCTTCAGAACCAATTACACCCTTCTCTCATAATAACTGATTTAGAATGAATTGGGATAGACCAGATGGAATGTTTGTGTGTGACGAACACAGGATAGCATGTGGTTACCATGAGTGTATATGATTATGGCAATGACCAACCGTATTACCTACAAATGAAGTTTGGGGAAAAACTTCGTATCTAACTATCGAGCAAGATAATTGTGGAGCAAGATGCGTGCTCAATATTTTTAGATAATATTTTTTTATATCATACTTCCTCTGTTTATAAATATTAGACGTTTTAGCTAGCCAATCTAGCTTGTTTAAATGTCATACATTAACAAACGGAGGGAGTACATACATGTGCTCTACTTTGTACTACCTTGTTCAGAAAAAGATGTCGCAATTCTTTTTAAATTTTGATGAATCTATACACTATTTAGTGTAGGTGTAAAGAAACGTCCCAATTTTAAAAATCTGCTATATCCTTCTCGAGAGTGAGGGTAACCTTTTTTCTTTCGATTTGTTTAAGTACACTCAATTCATGTAGTATAAACCACTTCACACTATTTAGCGTACATCCTCATCTTCCAGGCTACCCGGCTCGACGGCAGGACGACCGTAGTAGCTCGACGCATAACACGTCCTCCTCGCCGGCACTCTCGCTCAGCTCATGTGGTTACTAAAAAAATGAATTCTAATTTTAAAATATTACACGTCCTAGTTTAAAAACCTTGTCATGCACGTGTGGTTCAGAATATGTATGCACACGACACAGTCCGACGCTAGGATAATACACAGATAACTCATCTAAACTTTCAAAAAAACTGGTCTAAACGTGACGGGATAGGTCACATGCACGTAAATATATGGCTCAATCTAGATCCCATTTAAACGTGATCTGATAGGATTCTTTTCTTTTTGACAGAATCTGATAGGATTCTTACGGTCAAAGAAAGAAAACAACATATGTTAAACTCGTATGGGCAACAGACTCTGTTTCCATGTTTTTCCCCAAACTACACTTTTACGTGCAACCTTAGACTTTCCCGCGCCAAATAAAAAAAATAGATCGTGTCAAGTTTGAGTTCGTGTTACACATGTGTACGTTTAACTCGTATGGGCAACAGACTCTGTTTCCATGTTTTTCCCAAAACTACACTTTTACGTGCAACCTTAGACTTTCCCGCACCAAATAAAAAAAATAGATCGTGTCAAGTTTGAGTTCGTGTTACACATGTGTACGTTTACGTTATATTCATCTATTAGTAAATCCTAGTCACAAATTACAGATCCAACGATTAATAATAATTAAGATGATGTGGATTAACCTTGTGTCTCTATTTAAAACATCTTATTTTGCTTTTAGTATATAATAGAAGACTAGGTGACTCAACGAGAACGACTCAACATTGACTCGACTCAGACACAACTACTACATTGACACAAGTACTAATATAATAAAGTAAGAGTACTAGTTAGTTTACATTTCCACAGGCCAATTTTACGAACAAAATTTCGAAAATTAACCTTCAGAAACTCGGAAGCCAGGTGACACAACAGTCATCAAGGATTGCAGCTAGTGGTACACAGTGACCTGGTCAAGATCTACCTTGAGCCTGCTTGACGCTTCAGCTCGGAGTTGAGAGCCTTCTCCTGTGACAGCTCGGCCTCTAGTTTGTCCGTCCTAACCGTGAGGTTCAGGATCAGTCCGGCGAGTTTGTCCATGGTCTCCGCCTGGCCGAGGCTCCGCCGCTGGATCTCATTACTCGCAGTGAACGATTTCATGGCGATATCGTCGAGAATGCGAATCCGGATCTTCTCAGTGGCGAGCTCAGAATAAAGTCTCATGCACTCATCGGCGAGGGCGCTTCTGTCCGCCGTCTCGACGCAGAAATCGCCCATAACCATTTCTAAAATGGGACCGATCTCGTAGCGGGGCTTCTATCAGATGGGGATGGAGCACAAAATCAGAAGTGTACCCAGAGAAGTACCAAGAAAGAGAAAATGGGAATCCCAATTTGCACGAATGTCTATACCTCGCTGCTTTGAGAACTTGGCTCCGTGGAAGATGTTTCCGCAGGCAGGAGGGCTGCGGGAAAACTAAGGCCGCCCGACCTGAATATACGATTGAGAGAAGGTAAGAAAAGGAGGGGATGATAAGTTGTGAAAGACATAGAAAGATGCGCAAGAACGGAGGATCGCCTGAAGGTAGCAGTCGCGGGCTGCGACGCCCTTGAAGACTCTTGCGCAGAAGGCACCTCGACAGCAGCACAGGGACGCCATTGCTGGGATTCCCTCAGCTTCGCCGCAGCCGCACGAGCCCTTCTGTGGCGAGACTTGCTCCCGGTCATGGTGGCGAAGTAGTATTCCAAGAGGTAAACAAAGTGGTGAACTGAGGAAGACGGCAAGAGCAAAGGTTAGTTCTTAAATTTGGCCTCCCCGTCTCCTCGGCACCTCGCGAGTAGTAATACTGGTCAAAGAGCAAACTTCAAGGCAGAGACTTGGTGGGCCATTCATCTCCAACTATACTTCCTCCGATCCGAATGATACCAAATTTTTGAATGACAAATCACCCAAAACAGTATCTAGGATTTGATCTAGATTCAAATGGGCATAAAATTTCAAAAAAATGAAAAACCAAAGCATATAGCCTTCTTATGTCATATAGTAAGCACTCAAGTTGGTAAACAAGGTCTAGACATATTCAAACCAGAAAAATCATGTATCTACCCCTAACCCTAAACTTTGTCTTAATTATGAAGTCAAGCACGAAGAGAAGTCGTTTTGGGTTTCAAACATGGACATTTCAAAAACCCTCCCAAAAGCTTCATTGTGGTGTGACGTACTAAGAAGGATACATGCTTACATTTTCAACAACCCCCCTAAAAGCTTCATTATAGAGTGACTAAGAAAGGATCCAGTCTGGCGGGCTTACCTTTTATTTTCTTGGTTTAAACTTGTTCAAATCTCGGTCAAACCTAGGATTTGACCAAGATTCAAAATGTGCATCAAATTTTAAAAAAATTAAAAACCAAATTAAAGCGCATAGTGTTCTTATGTCATATAGTAAGCATTAAAGTTGATAAACAAGGTCTAGACACATATTCAAACAAGACAAGTCATGTATCTATACCCCTAACCCCTAAACTCTATCTTATGAAGTCAACAACATGAAGAGAAGTGGTTTTGGGTTTCAAACATGGAAATTTCAAAAACCTCCCAAAAGCTTCATTTTAGAGTGACTAATATATATAAGAAGGATACATGCCTGCTTACCACCTTTTCATTTTCATATTTTAAACTTGTTTAAATCCGTGTCAAATTAAACCAAGGATTTGACCAAAAGATTCAAATGGGCATAAAATTTTAAAAAAAATCAGAAAAATGAAAAACAAAAGCATATAGTCTTCTTATGTCATATAGTAAGCATTCAAGTTGATAAACAAGGTTTGGACATGCATATTCAAACCTAGGCAAATCATGTATCTATCCCCTAGCTAGCTAGCCCTAAACTCTATCTTATGAAGTCAAGCATGAAGAGAAGTGGTTTTGGGTTTCAAACATGAAAATTTCAAGAACATCCCAAAAACTTCTTTTTAGAGTGACTAAGAAAGGATACAGGCTTCCCCTTTTCATTTTCATGTTTTATACTTGTTTAAATCTTGGCCAAACCTAGGATTTGACAAAGATTCAAATGTGCATCTATCAAAATAAAAAAATCAGAAAAATTAAAAACCAAAGCACATAGTTTTCTTATGTCATATATAGTTAGCATTAAAGTTGATATAAACAAGGTCTAGATATATTCAAACAAGAAAAATCATGTATCTACCCCTAACCCTAAACTCTGTCTTATGTGTAGTCAAGCATGAAGAGAAGTGGTTTTGGGTTTCAAACTTGGAAATTTCAAGAACCCCCAAAAGCTTCATTTTAGAGTGACTAAAGGATCCAGGTCGGGCTTACCTTTTATTTTCATGTTTTAAAATTGTTCAAATCTTGGTCAAACTGTACCTAGGATTTGATCAAGATTCAAATGGGCATAAAATTTCAAAAAAATGAAAAACCAAAGCATATAGCCTTCTTATGTCATATAGTAAGCACTCGATCAAGTTGGTAAACAAGGTCTAGACATATTCAAACCAGAAAAATCATGTTTCTACCCCTAGCCCTAAACTTTGTCTTATGAAGTCAAGCACGAAGAGAAGTCGTTTTGGATTTCAAACATAGAAATTTCAAAAACCTTCCCAAAAGCTTCATTTTGGAGTGACTAAGAAGGATACAGGCTTACCTTTTCATTTTCATGTTTTAAACTTGTTTAAATATTGGTTAAGCCTAGGATTTGACCAAGATCAAATGGGCATAAAAATTCAGAAAAAATCAAAAAAAAAAAACCAAAGCACATAGTATTATTATGTCATATAGTAAGCATTCAAGTTGATAAACAAGGTCTAAACAACAAACTAGACAAATCATGTATCTACCCCTAACCCTAAACTCTGTCTTATGAAGTCAAGCATGAAGAGAAGTGGTTTTGGGTTTCAAACATGGAAATTTCAAAAAACTCCCAAAAGCTTCTCATTTTTGAGTGACTAAGAAGGATTCAGGCTTACCTTTTCATTTTCATGTTTTAAACTTGTTCAAATCTTGGTCAAACTTAGGATTTGACCAAGATTCAAATGTGCATAAAAATTGGGAGGAAGGGTATGAATTACAATTCAAAAAAACAAGGTAACTTAAATACTTGGATGCCCCAAAGATGTGTGGAAGCCCAGAACAATGGCAAAACATGTGCGCACGCTGCATCCAATTCAAGTAGAACACATAGTAGGCATCGATAGTTTGACCTAAATTTGAAATCAAAGAGAAGGTGGTTAGAAAAAATCGAAATTGGCAAAGCAAAGCATGAAATCATAAATTTGTGATGCACTATAGCTATGAAAAGTATCAAACAATGCATACCAAAATGATTTTTTAGAGGAATACTAGTTCAACTTATTTTAATTTTATATTAGTAGCCCAAAATCGAACTAGTAGTTGGATATTTCTGAACTTGATCTGTAGTAGTGGGCAAAACCCTAGTTTAACCTATTTAATCATAGATTCGTAGGTCGATTTTTCTACTTTTTTATTATTACTATGCAGCACATGTGTGTTTGCCCGTCGAGTGAAACTCGGAGGAAGAGGGATCACTCGGAAGGAGAGAAGAAGGGAGAGAATTATGGTGTCTCCCCTTTTTCGGGTGATGATGTTGACTTTTGTGCAGGGTTTGTCAGTGAGCAGGAGCGAGCGAGCGAGCGAGCGAGTCGAGCGAGGCCGAGAATGAGAGAGATTTTTTTGTGAGAGGGACAACCGAAGGATCCAGAAGGACCCACATACTTCCAATACGCATCCTGATGCGTCTTCTCTTGACAAAGAAAATGGCTGGGAGTTTGCGTACCTATTGCACGTGACTTGTGCTCACTGAAGTGTGGGACCTCACGCATGGGCACCACACGTAAGTGACAGACCTGTTGATGTAAAAACTCGGTTGATTATTATACTACTACATTTATACAAAGTTTCCTATGGATTCAAGGGTACGAAAGCCAAGTTAAATCATTTACATGACATTATTTTTTCCATGAAGCCAAGTTAACTCATTTATCAATTGGTACATTTTGGAGTGACTAAGAAGGATCCAGGCTTACTTTTTCATTTTCATGTTTTAAACATGTTTAAATCTTGGTCAAACCTATGACTTGACCAAGATTCAAATGGGCATAAAAATTCAAAAAAAAAGAAAAACAAAAGCACACCGTCTTCCTATGTCATATATCAAGGTGATAAACAAGGTCTGCCATATTCAAACCACAAAAATCATGTATCTACCCCCTAACCCTAAACAAGGATCCAGGCTTACCCTTTTCATTTTCATGTTTTTAAACTTGTTCAAATCTTGGTCAAACTTAGGATTTGACGAAGATTCAAATGGGTGTAAAAATACTTAGAAAAATCATGTACGTATCTACCCCAAACCCTAAACTCTATCTTACGAAGCCAAGCATGAAGAGAAGTGGTTTTGGGTTTCAAACATGGAAATTTCAAAAACCTCCCAAAAGCTTCATTTTAGAGTGACTAAGAAGGATCCATGCTTACCTTTTATTTTCATGTTTTAAACATGTTCAAATCTTGGTCAAACCGTACGTACCTAGGATTTGACCAAGATTCAAATGGGCATAAAAATTCAAAAAAAATGAAAAACCAAAGCACATAGCCTAGCTTCTTATATATGCCATATAGTAAGCACTCAAGCTAGTTGATAAACAAAGTCTAGACATATTCAAACCAGAAAAATCATGTATCTATATACCCCTAACCCTAAACTTTGTCTTAATTATGAAGTCAAGCACGAAGAGAAGTCGTTTTGGGTTTCAAACATGGACATTTCAAAAACCCTCCCAAAAGCTTCATTGTGGTGTGACGTACTAAGAAGGATACATGCTTACATTTTCAACAACCCCCCTAAAAGCTTCATTATAGAGTGACTAAGAAAGGATCCAGTCTGGCGGGCTTACCTTTTATTTTCTTGTTTTAAACTTGTTCAAATCTCGGTCAAACCTAGGATTTGACCAAGATTCAAAATGTGCATCAAAATTTAAAACCAAATTAAAGCGCATAGTGTTCTTATGTCATATAGTAAGCATTAAAGTTGATAAACAAGGTCTAGACACATATTCAAACAAGACAAGTCATGTATATATACCCCTAACCCCTAAACTCTATCTTATGAAGTCAACAACATGAAGAGAAGTGGTTTTGGGTTTCAAACATGGAAATTTCAAAAACCTCCCAAAAGCTTCATTTTAGAGTGACTAATATATATAAGAAGGATACATGCCTGCTTACCACCTTTTCATTTTCATATTTTAAACTTGTTTAAATCCGTGTCAAATTAAACCAAGGATTTGACCAAAAGATTCAAATGGGCATAAAATTTAAAAAAATCAGAAAAATGAAAAACAAATGCATATAGTCTTCTTATGTCATATAGTAAGCATTCAAGTTGATAAACAAGGTTTGGACATGCATATTCAAACCTAGGCAAATCATGTATCTATCCCCTAGCCCCTAAACTCTATCTTATGAAGTCAAGCATGAAGAGAAGTGGTTTTGGGTTTCAAACATGAAAATTTCAAGAACATCCCAAAAACTTCATTTTAGAGTGACTAAGAAAGGATACAGGCTTCCCCTTTTCATTTTCATGTTTTATACTTGTTTAAATCTTGGCCAAACCTAGGATTTGACAAAGATTCAAATGTGCATCTATCAAAATAAAAAAATCAGAAAAATTAAAAACCAAAGCACATAGTTTTCTTATGTCATATATAGTTAGCATTAAAGTTGATATAAACAAGGTCTAGATATATTCAAACAAGAAAAATCATGTATCTACCCCTAACCCTAAACTCTGTCTTATGTGTAGTCAAGCATGAAGAGAAGTGGTTTTGGGTTTCAAACTTGGAAATTTCAAGAACCCCCAAAAGCTTCATTTTAGAGTGACTAAAGGATCCAGGTCGGGCTTACCTTTTATTTTCATGTTTTAAAATTGTTCAAATCTTGGTCAAACTGTACCTAGGATTTGATCAAGATTCAAATGGGCATAAAATTTCAAAAAAAATGAAAAACCAAAGCATATAGCCTTCTTATGTCATATAGTAAGCACTCGATCAAGTTGGTAAACAAGGTCTAGACATATTCAAACCAGAAAAATCATGTTTCTACCCCTAGCCCTAAACTTTGTCTTATGAAGTCAAGCACGAAGAGAAGTCGTTTTGGATTTCAAACATGGAAATTTCAAAAACCTTCCCAAAAGCTTCATTTTGGAGTGACTAAGAAGGATACAGGCTTACCTTTTCATTTTCATGTTTTAAACTTGTTTAAATATTGGTTAAGCCTAGGATTTGACCAAGATCAAATGGGCATAAAAATTCAGAAAAAGTCAAAAAAAATGAAAACCAAAGCACATAGTATTATTATGTCATATAGTAAGCATTCAAGTTGATAAACAAGGTCTAAACAACAAACTAGACAAATCATGTATCTACCCCCTAACCCTAAACTCTGTCTTATGAAGTCAAGCATGAAGAGAAGTGGTTTTGGGTTTCAAACATGGAAATTTCAAAAAACTCCCAAAAGCTTCTCATTTTTGAGTGACTAAGAAGGATTCAGGCTTACCTTTTCATTTTCATGTTTTAAACTTGTTCAAATCTTGGTCAAACTTAGGATTTGACCAAGATTCAAATGTGCATAAAAATTGGGAGGAAGGGTATGAATTACAATTCAAAAAAACAAGGTAACTTAAATACTTGGATGCCCCAAAGATGTGTGGAAGCCCAGAACGATGGCAAAACATGTGCGCACGCTGCATCCAATTCAAGTAGAACACATAGTAGGCATCGATAGTTTGACCTAAATTTGAAATCAAAGAGAAGGTGGTTAGAAAAAATCGAAATTGGCAAAGCAAAGCATGAAATCATAAATTTGTGATGCACTATAGCTATGAAAAGTATCAAACAATGCATACCAAAATGATTTTTTAGAGGAATACTAGTTCAACTTATTTTAATTTTATATTAGTAGCCCAAAATCGAACTAGTAGTTGGATATTTCTGAACTTGATCTGTAGTAGTGGGCAAAACCCTAGTTTAACCTATTTAATCATAGATTCGTAGGTCGATTTTTCTACCTTTTTATTATTACTATGCAGCACATGTGTGTTTGCCCGTCGAGTGAAACTCGGAGGAAGAGGGATCACTCGGAAGGAGAGAAGAAGGGAGAGAATTATGGTGTCTCCCCTTTTTCGGGTGATGATGTTGACTTTTGTGCAGGGTTTGTCAGTGAGCAGGAGGTGCGAGCGAGCGAGCGAGTCGAGCGAGGCCGAGAATGAGAGAGATTTGTTTTTTTTTTTTGTGAGAGGGACAACCGAAGGATCCAGAAGGACCCACATACTTCCAATACGCATCCTGATGCGTCTTCTCTTGACAAAGAAAATGGCTGGGAGTTTGCGTACCTATTGCACGTGACTTGTGCTCACTGAAGTGTGGGACCTCACGCATGGGCACCACACGTAAGTGACAGACCTGTTGATGTAAAAACTCGGTTGATTATTATACTACTACATTTATACAAAGTTTCCTATGGATTCAAGGGTACGAAAGCCAAGTTAAATCATTTACATGACATTATTTTTTCCATGAAGCCAAGTTAACTCATTTATCAATTGGTACATTTTGGAGTGACTAAGAAGGATCCAGGCTTACTTTTTCATTTTCATGTTTTAAACATGTTTAAATCTTGGTCAAACCTATGACTTGACCAAGATTCAAATGGGCATAAAAATTCAAAAAAAAAAGAAAAACAAAAGCACACCGTCTTCCTATGTCATATATCAAGGTGATAAACAAGGTCTGCCATATTCAAACCACAAAAATCTTGTATCTACCCCCTAACCCTAAACAAGGATCCAGGCTTACACCTTTTCATTTTCATGTTTTTAAACTTGTTCAAATCTTGGTCAAACTTAGGATTTGACGAAGATTCAAATGGGCGTAAAAATACTTAGAAAAATCATGTACGTATCTACCCCCTAACCGTAAACAAGGATCCAGGCTTACCCTTTTCATTTTCATGTTTTTAAACTTGTTCAAATCTTGGTCAAACTTAGGATTTGACGAAGATTCAAATGGGTGTAAAAATACTTAGAAAAATCATGTACGTATCTACCCCAAACCCTAAACTCTATCTTACGAAGCCAAGCATGAAGAGAAGTGGTTTTGGGTTTCAAACATGGAAATTTCAAAAACCTCCCAAAAGCTTCATTTTAGAGTGACTAAGAAGGATCCATGCTTACCTTTTATTTTCATGTTTTAAACATGTTCAAATCTTGGTCAAACCGTACGTACCTAGGATTTGACCAAGATTCAAATGGGCATAAAAATTCAAAAAAAATGAAAAACCAAAGCACATAGCCTAGCTTCTTATATATGCCATATAGTAAGCACTCAAGCTAGTTGATAAACAAAGTCTAGACATATTCAAACCAGAAAAATCATGTATCTATATACCCCTAACCCTAAACTTTGTCTTAATTATGAAGTCAAGCACGAAGAGAAGTCGTTTTGGGTTTCAAACATGGACATTTCAAAAACCCTCCCAAAAGCTTCATTGTGGTGTGACGTACTAAGAAGGATACATGCTTACATTTTCAACAACCCCCCTAAAAGCTTCATTATAGAGTGACTAAGAAAGGATCCAGTCTGGCGGGCTTACCTTTTATTTTCTTGTTTTAAACTTGTTCAAATCTCGGTCAAACCTAGGATTTGACCAAGATTCAAAATGTGCATCAAAATTTAAAAAAATTAAAAACCAAATTAAAGCGCATAGTGTTCTTATGTCATATAGTAAGCATTAAAGTTGATAAACAAGGTCTAGACACATATTCAAACAAGACAAGTCATGTATATATACCCCTAACCCCTAAACTCTATCTTATGAAGTCAACAACATGAAGAGAAGTGGTTTTGGGTTTCAAACATGGAAATTTCAAAAACCTCCCAAAAGCTTCATTTTAGAGTGACTAATATATATAAGAAGGATACATGCCTGCTTACCACCTTTTCATTTTCATATTTTAAACTTGTTTAAATCCGTGTCAAATTAAACCAAGGATTTGACCAAAAGATTCAAATGGGCATAAAATTTAAAAAAATCAGAAAAATGAAAAACAAATGCATATAGTCTTCTTATGTCATATAGTAAGCATTCAAGTTGATAAACAAGGTTTGGACATGCATATTCAAACCTAGGCAAATCATGTATCTATCCCCTAGCCCCTAAACTCTATCTTATGAAGTCAAGCATGAAGAGAAGTGGTTTTGGGTTTCAAACATGAAAATTTCAAGAACATCCCAAAAACTTCATTTTAGAGTGACTAAGAAAGGATACAGGCTTCCCCTTTTCATTTTCATGTTTTATACTTGTTTAAATCTTGGCCAAACCTAGGATTTGACAAAGATTCAAATGTGCATCTATCAAAATAAAAAAATCAGAAAAATTAAAAACCAAAGCACATAGTTTTCTTATGTCATATATAGTTAGCATTAAAGTTGATATAAACAAGGTCTAGATATATTCAAACAAGAAAAATCATGTATCTACCCCTAACCCTAAACTCTGTCTTATGTAGTCAAGCATGAAGAGAAGTGGTTTTGGGTTTCAAACTTGGAAATTTCAAGAACCCCCAAAAGCTTCATTTTAGAGTGACTAAAGGATCCAGGTCGGGCTTACCTTTTATTTTCATGTTTTAAAATTGTTCAAATCTTGGTCAAACTGTACCTAGGATTTGATCAAGATTCAAATGGGCATAAAATTTCAAAAAAAATGAAAAACCAAAGCATATAGCCTTCTTATGTCATATAGTAAGCACTCGATCAAGTTGGTAAACAAGGTCTAGACATATTCAAACCAGAAAAATCATGTTTCTACCCCTAGCCCTAAACTTTGTCTTATGAAGTCAAGCACGAAGAGAAGTCGTTTTGGATTTCAAACATGGAAATTTCAAAAACCTTCCCAAAAGCTTCATTTTGGAGTGACTAAGAAGGATACAGGCTTACCTTTTCATTTTCATGTTTTAAACTTGTTTAAATATTGGTTAAGCCTAGGATTTGACCAAGATCAAATGGGCATAAAAATTCAGAAAAAATCAAAAAAAATGAAAACCAAAGCACATAGTATTATTATGTCATATAGTAAGCATTCAAGTTGATAAACAAGGTCTAAACAACAAACTAGACAAATCATGTATCTACCCCCTAACCCTAAACTCTGTCTTATGAAG
This sequence comes from Lolium multiflorum, assembly GCA_030979885.1. Taxonomy (NCBI): domain Eukaryota; kingdom Viridiplantae; phylum Streptophyta; class Magnoliopsida; order Poales; family Poaceae; genus Lolium; species Lolium multiflorum. Next base: position 115,545 of record JAUUTY010000135.1, read on the forward strand.
TCAAGCATGAAGAGAAGTGGTTTTGGGTTTCAAACATGGAAATTTCAAAAAACTCCCAAAAGCTTCTCATTTTTGAGTGACTAAGAAGGATTCAGGCTTACCTTTTCATTTTCATGTTTTAAACTTGTTCAAATCTTGGTCAAACTTAGGATTTGACCAAGATTCAAATGTGCATAAAAATTGGGAGGAAGGGTATGAATTACAATTCAAAAAAACAAGGTAACTTAAATACTTGGATGCCCCAAAGATGTGTGGAAGCCCAGAACAATGGCAAAACATGTGCGCACGCTGCATCCAATTCAAGTAGAACACATAGTAGGCATCGATAGTTTGACCTAAATTTGAAATCAAAGAGAAGGTGGTTAGAAAAAATCGAAATTGGCAAAGCAAAGCATGAAATCATAAATTTGTGATGCACTATAGCTATGAAAAGTATCAAACAATGCATACCAAAATGATTTTTTAGAGGAATACTAGTTCAACTTATTTTAATTTTATATTAGTAGCCCAAAATCGAACTAGTAGTTGGTAAACAAGGTCTAAACAACAAACTAGACAAATCATGTATTTACCCCCTAACCCTAAACTCTGTCTTATGAAGTCAAGCATGAAGAGAAGTGGTTTTGGGTTTCAAACTTGGAAATTTCAAGAACCCCCCAAAAGCTTCATTTTATAGTGACTAAGAAGGATCCATGCTTACCTTTTCATTTTCATGTTTTAAACTTGTTTACATCTTGGTCATAGCTAGTGTATTTGACCAAGATTCAAATGGGCATAAAATTTAAAAAAAAATGAAAAACCAAAGTACATAGTCTTCTTATGTCATATAGTAAGCATTCAAGCTGATAAACAAGGTCTAGACATATTCAAACCAAACAAATCATGTATCTACCCCCTAACCCCTAAACTTTATCTTATGAAGCCAAGCATGAAGAGAAGTGGTTCTTGGTTTCAAACATGGAAATATCAAAAACCTCCCAAAAGCTTCATTTTAGAGTGACTAAGAAGTATCCATGCTTACCTTTTCATTTTCATATTTTAAACTTGTTTAAATCATTGTCAAACCTAGGATTATACCAAGATACAAATATGGGCACAAAACCCTCTTAGCCAAAATCAACTACGAGCAAGATTTTCTGTATTGTAGATGCCCCAATTGACTCTCATCCCCAATGTAGTCTTTTTTATGTCAGTATAGACTTCTTTACTAGATGTATACTATCGTACATGGCATGCATTTGCCTAATGAGCAGCATTGTTTAGCCGTTCTAGCCAACCCGATCAATCTGTCAAGCTTCATGCACGAGATGCCATGTTTATGGCCCTTTTGTTGTGGCTTTTTTTGGCTTTTGGCTTTGGCAAAAGCCAAAAAAAGCACGTAAATAGGTGCTTTTTTGGGCTTTTGGATTTTGGAAGCCAAGAACAAAGATTCTATTCTTTTGGCTTCCAAAATCCAAAAGCCCAAAAAGCACCTATTTAGGTGCTTTTTTTTTGGCTTTTGCCAAAGTCAAAATAAGCCACAACAAAAGGGTAATTTACTCCCTCGCTCCGGTGATCCGATCCATATTTCTTGGTGCTAAAAAGAATGTGAATCGGAGGGAGTACTGTTCTTAGATAGTACTATATCAGTTCAAAAAAAAGTACAGTGTACTACTACATCACAAATGCATCAAAAGAGTACTACTGTACATCACAAGACCACGACAGTTGTATAGTATATAGAGTTTAATGCTGAACTTTAAACAGGACCAGGAGCATCAGGGCCAGCAGCAGGGGCGTTGACCGGCAACAAACCAGGCAAAAGACGTAAGGAAGAGGCCATATGCTGCGTGCTTGGCCTTGATTGCAGGGTGGTGATTCTTCGCCGCTCGCCATGTATTCACGCCGTACCAGTTCCGCGTCGCCCGCGAGCGGATCGAAGCGATCCCGCGCGCCGGACACGCTCGAGGAGGCGTGGCGGCTCCAGTGCAAGCAGTCCGCCGCCGGGAGTCGGCGCGCGGCGTGCAGGTACAGAGGCTCCCTGTACATGCCGTCGTCGCTCCGCGAGTTCGCCCCGGGCGGGCTCTGGTACAAGGCGGATCCGCCGCTCAAACCGATGAGCGGCCCCGTCTTCAACAAATGGCGCGCCGACCGGGAGAGGAACCGCCGGTCGAAGGCGGCGTGGGAGGCGAGCACCAGCGGCGGATTCGCGCCGCCAGCCGGCGAGGAGGCGGAGGAGGCGGAGGAAGGGGAAGACCCCCTCTTCTTGAAGGCGCTGGCCGCGTCCCTCAAGGACGATGCCGACAAGAAGAGGGCGGAGGAAGAAGACAAGGCGGCGGCCATCGCCGCCGTGAAGGAGAAGGAGGCGCGGGATGCGGAGGAGAACGCGACCATCATCTTCCTCGACGACTAGATAGGTTAGAAGTCGCGATAAGGATCGCGCAATTCTGTATGTATGATCCGTATGTATGATCAACTATGAATTATGAACAATGAACTATCAAACCAAACCACATAGTTTTTTTTATGTCATATAGTAAGAATTCAAGTTGATAAAACAAGGTCTAGACATATTCAAACTAGACAAATCACGTATATCTACCCCTAACCCTAAACTCTGTCTTATGAAGTAAAGCATGAAGAGAACTGGTTTTGGGTTTCAAACATGGAAATTTCAAAAACCTTCCCAAAAGCTTCATTTTGGAGTGACTAAGAAGGATGCAGACTTACCTTTTCATTTTCATGTCTTAAACATGTTTAAATCTTGGTTAAACCTAGGATTTGACCAAGATCAAATGTGCAAAAAAATCAGAAAAAATCAAAAAAATGAAAACTAAAGCACATAGTATTCTTATGTCATATAGTAAGCATTCAAGTTGATAAACAAGGTCTAAACATATTCAAACCAGACAAATCATGTATCTACCCACTAACCCTAAATTCTGTCTTATGAAGTCGATCAAGCATGAAGAGAAGTGGTTTTGGGTTTCAAACATGGAAATTTCAAAAACCTCCCAAAAGCTTCATTTTAGAGTTACTAAGAAGGATCCATGCTTACCTTTTATTTTCATGTTTTAAACATGTTCAAATCTTGGTCAAACCGTACCTAGGATTTGACCAAGATTCAAATGGGTATAAAAATTCAAAAAAACTGAAAAACCAAAGCACATAGCCTTCTTATGTCATATATAGTAAGCACTCAAGTTGGTAAACAAGGTCTAGAGATATTCAAACCAGAAAAATCTTGTATCTACCCCTAACCCTAAACTTTGTCTTATGAAGTCAAGCACGAAGAGAAGTCGTTTTGGATTTCAAACATGGAAATTTCAAAAACCTTCCCAAAAGCCTCATTTTGGAGTGACTAAGAAGGATGCAGGCTTACCTTTTCATTTTCATGTTTTAAACTTGTTTAAACCTTGGTTAAACCTAGGATTTGACCAAGATCAAATGGGCATAAAAATTCAGAAAAAATCAAAAAATGAAAACCAAAGCACATAGTATTCTTATGTCATATATTAAGCATTCAAGTTGATAAACAAGGTCAAGACATATTCAAACCAGACAAATCATGTATCTACCCTAACCCTAAACTCTGTCTTATGAAGTCAAGCATGAAGAGACGTGGTTTTGGGTTTCAAACATGGAAATTTCAAGAACCCCCCAAAAGCTTCAATTTAGAGTGACTAAGAAGGATCCAGGTCGAGCTTATACCTTTTATTTTTATGTTTTAAACTTGTTCAAATCTTGGTCAAACCTAGGATTTGACCAAGATTCAAATGGGTATAAAAAAATGAAAAACCAAAGCACATAGCCTTCTTATGTCATATAATAAGCACTCAAGTTGATAAACAAGGTCTAGACATATTCAAACCAGAAAAATCATGTATCTACCCCTAACCCTAAACTTTGTCTTATGAAGTCAAGCACGAAGAGAAGTCGTTTTTGGGTTTCAATCATGGAAATTTCAAAAACCTTCCCAAAAACTTCATTTTGGAGTGACTAAGAAGGATGCAGGCTTAGCTTTTCATTTTCATATTTTAAACATGTTTAAATCTTGGTCAAACCTATGATTTGACCAAGATTCAAATGGGCATAAAAATAATTAGAAAAATCATGTACGTATCTACCCCTAACCCTAAAATCTATCTTACGAAGTCAAGCATGAAGAGAAGTGGTTTTGGGTTTCGAACACATGGAAATTTCAAAAACCTCCCAAAAGCTTCATTTCAGAGTGACTAAGAAGGATCCAGACCGGGCTTACATTTTATTTTCATATTTTAAACTTGTTCAAATCTTGGTCAAACCGTACCTAGGAATTGACCAAGATTCAAAAAAAAATGAAAAACCAAAGCACATAGCCTTCTTATGTCATATAGTAAGCACTCAAGTTGATAAACAAGGTCTAGTCATATTCAAACCAGAAAAATCATGTATCTACCCCTAAGCCTGAACTTTGTCTTATGAAGTCAATCACGAAGAGAAGTCGTTTTGGGTTTCAAACATGGAAATTTCAAATACCTTCCCAAAAGCTTAATTTTGGAGTGACTAAGAAGGATGCAGGCTTACCTTTTCATTTCCATGTTTTAAACATGTTTAAATAAGGATGCGTGATTCTGAAACCTCATACACATTGTTGCAAAAGTAATTACATCACCTAAACAATACTACCAGTTCATAATTCTAAACTTATGTACAATCTTGGAAACATATAACGCCAGCCTAGTTCACCAATTATCATCATCCCTCTTGATGCGCTTGCCGGTGCCGCTTGTACCTGCCTCCCACGGGTTGGCAGTCCAAGTTCTGCACTCGTTCGCACTTCGTGTGTCGGGAATCCTTGTTGGAGCTTCCCAACCAGATACAGGCCCTGCCCTTGCTAGCTCACCACATCCAGCCGTTGCCCTAGCTTGCTCACCGTGTGAACCGCCATCCCACGGAGACCCCGAAGTAGGCTCGCACGAGTCCTTTATCCATGGTGGCATTTTCTTCGGATCAAATGGTATGTTGTGCCTAAAGCAATAAGATACAAATTCCCAGTAGGTTGTCCCGACACACTGCTTCTTCTCGTCGCGCCAGGCAGGGGGAAGAGCGGCCAACCTAGCCGCTTCCTTGCAATCCGGGCAAACCACTTCCCTTGGAATTGGTTGTGCTTGACGCTGCCCATCATTGATTTTTTTGAGTCGCCTGTACAACTCAAAACTGACATACCCATCAATCGCAGCATACCTCAAGTTTACTTCAGGCAATGGCATGCACTCCCATTGATCGTGGCTGCTAGTAGGGAACTTGGTCTTCATGTCTTTGTAAGATGGGTCAATGATGGCGGCTGCCAAATCACCCATGCCAGTCCTATTGCCAGGACCATTGAAATTGATCATATCCTGAATGTCAATCCAATTATGTTTAGGAATTTTAATGCCATCTCTAGCAAACCTGCTAGAGTCACCCCTGATGTCAACAGTTGTGAAACAAATTCCTTTATGTTGAAGGAATTCTTGCAGTGCCAGATTATCAGGACTCCTGCATGTTAACACAAATCAATCTTGTAAGATCGTATATGCTGAAATAGTACACATATTTTTCTTCCAGTAAACTGTATACTTGTTGCAGTGAAACAATGATTTTGCATCAGTGATACACATCAAAATAACATGAATTATTGTTGCGACTATATGATCTAATTATTTAAGTGTCATCAAGTTAAGATTCAGTTACTATATGTTAATATCTTGACATCCATGCCGATTATCGGTGAGTATGAGTACATGAAATTTGTGCAAATTTTGAGTACCAAAATCATGAAACTAGATATCGTGGTCAATCCAAAAAAATTATACAAGTATATGTTGGATATTACGTTCCAGACCACATTTTTCATACAAGTTAGTTTGTTCGTGTTTTCATACAAGTTAGAACCTAGTCTATGTCGAAATAAAAAAGCAGATCCAAGATAAAGGAAGAGTTTCTATATTAAAAAACAAAAGGATAAAGGAAGGCATGTGAAGAACATACCTGCAGAAATGGTACACCAGGACGTGGTCGTCCATGGCCAACTGAACGACGGCGGTACTTACTTGGTCCGCAGTGTATTCTAGGTCGAGGCCGACGAACCTGGACCTGTCCTCTAGTAGCTTTTGTTCGTACATCTTGAGGGTGTGCTCGAGAACGGAAGGGTCATTCGTGTAGACCACGTTCACCTTGGTCGTCCCATGGGGAACGACGCTCCTCTTTAGCGTAAACAGGCCGCCGTCGGCCATGGCAGCGCTGAAGCACGTCGAACTGATCGGAGGGATTGAGGGGGAGGGAGGGAGAGCAACTGCAAACAATGGGGTTTTTTGGAACTTGCCGAAATGCAGGGGAGAACGAACCGCCAGGGGTTGTTTAGTGGGGACAGATGGGAATAATACTGCGATGAGGTTGAGGAATTAACTCCAACCGCCATTTAAATCTAGTACTCCCTATAGTCAGTTGATAGGAAATGGACGGGCAAGATTGATTCTAGGGAGGCGAACCCCAGTATTTTCCCAATTTATTTGAGTTGTAATATAACCATCGTTAATACTTGAATTGAAAAATATTTACAAAATTAATTTATTATATACTACATGATGAGATAATCCAACAAACCATGGAAATGCATGGCCATCCAACCATGTCACCCTCTTGTGAAAATTGTATAGGTGGTAGTGTGCGCAATACACGCGGTAGCCACTTCACAAATACATCCTTTTAATTTTGCCCCCCTTAATTCGGCCAATAAAAATGAAAAGACTTTATGTGGAAAACCAAAAAAACTGTATTTGGCAAAGTATAGTCGAAAATAAGAAGTTTTTCATTGATCTCTTAAAAAAGGGGTCATGATTCGAAAGTTCGCCATGCATGGTTCTTGCGGTAACCAAGCTAGCTCACCCATGTGGCAAGAAGCGAATCAATGTCCAACATGCATGGTTCCAAAAATATATATTTACAGAATGATTCTGCTTCTCAAGAATATTTGCATGCCATCATGTTTGTTATTTTTCCTAGATAAAAGTAGTAATTGGTGACTTCGTGATTGCCTTGCTTGCTGATTTCAATAAGTTTGAACCTCATTTTGGCTTTATTTCAAATTTAGGCAAAAACTTCTTGGCAATCGACTTTGTGAGCTACTATACTTGGATGCAACCCACATTTTCGTTGGCTAATGTTTTCTGATTCCACAACAATAGGGCACATCCCTATATCATCCCAAATTTTGAATTCTTTTTAGTTTGGTTGATGACCACCATTCATATCCGAACTTAATTAATTGGAGTACACATGATGGTTTCATGGTAAGCTAGTTTGACAAATTAGCCTTCGAAATGGCGATTCGCCTACCATGCATGCATGTTTGGCCTACCCGTGAAATTTTGATTTGCGGTATTGTGCACACACGTACTGCACATGATAGCGAATAAACAAAACACATATTCGGACCCCTTTGGCCAGCAAGGGCATGTTTGGTTCCTAGCCACAATTTGTCAAGAAGCCAAAATTTGGCAGCCATGCATGCATATAGTTTATTTGGCATGTGTTTGGTTTTTGCCACAATTTGGCTTATCACACTTCATTGCATGTATATATGGTCCATTTGTCATAGACTCAACTTTTTTTTACAAAGTTTTGACAAAGTTTGGCTTTAATATTTTAAGCCACAATTTGGTGGCTAGCCATACTAGTTTTTTTTTTGGCTAACCACACTTTGGCTTTGGAAAAATGTGGCTACCAAACATGGGTCCTAATAAAAAGAAAACAACACACTAATGTGTGGTAAACCAAAAATCCCTACTTTGCAAAGTTGCATATGTGCAAAAGGGGGGCAATGCATGCATTATTCAGAAGTTGATTGTGGTTTTCGTAGTGTAACCAATTAATTAAGCTTACATATGGGAAGAGGCTAGCGAGGCGAACTCAAGCAGCTATGGTTCCAATGTTGTCAAGTTTGAAGTGGACACTGCATGAAGCTTGCTCAAATTAATGGGTAGAAAGCCAAAAGCAGTCCATATTTATTCTATATGTGTGTGAATAATAACTCTTCACCCCAAACCTCTATGTATGATAGGGTTTTATATTTTTTACTTGTTAGTAGTAAGTACATGTCATGTGATGGCTCCATGCACATGTTTCACAACTTTTTTCTGATTTGTTTCTACCTCATTTGGTTGGTTTCAAATTTGCTCAAACTTCCTATGCGCGCTATGTTGTACTATTGGGACCCATGTTTTGGCTTAGTTTGTGGTACCACACTTGCAGGGTACCTCCAAGTATTTTATTCCCAAAAATTATGAATTCTAATTAAATGGTGAACTATAAACTGATCATCTAAAGTTGGAAAATAAAATCCATATATAGCTACACATCTAGATATGTGTATAAGGTAGACAAACTGCATTGCCACACATGCCTTATATAAGTTTGTTTTTTCTAGCGGAGTGGATTCCCTAATCACCCCACGGTTGTGACATTGTCAATGTTGTCATGATAAATAACATTGCGAGACTTTCCATCTTATTCTTTTTTGTAGAAATGATCGTCCCATTATGGCAAACGTCCCCATTCGTTTTTCAAATTAAGTAAACGTTATAGGATGAAAATTCATTGAAGTGACAAATTTTCTAGATTTCTAACTATTTTAGCTCATTCAAACAAGTTTGCAATAGGCCGACCTGTTGTCCAGTGACAATTTTAGAGTACAATTTGATCAACATCACAAAAAAGTGCTTTTAAGGCTCGTAAGTAGTATCATACATGCCATGTTGGCAAAAATCTAATGTGTCACATCAATTATGAGGTGAGATATGAGAGTAGTATTATAACACATAAACCTAGAAAACTTAGAAAACTTCATGACAAATACATCATGTACACACATTTGCATTGAGATTCTACAAAACTTTAAATATGACATAAGTATGAACCATATTATGATACTATGCATTGTGGAGGTAGTATCACAAACTAGTAGTGTATGATACTACGTACTACGTACTTCCCATTGTGACTAGTCTTAATCACTCTGACCTCGCCGTCTCGCCGTCTTACTATAGTACATACTACACCCCCACTCCGTCTCTCATACATCGCCCCACTCGTTTCCCACTCCGTCTCTCATACAGCGGCTGCGCCTGTAGATATCTTCGAGGATCTGGGCGATTTTGACCCGCTTTTCGGCGCTCGCCGTTTCAAGGTGAAGACCCCAATCTTAGCATGCATGTTGGACCAATTAGGAGTACAAAATTATGTTCTAAATGTTGCTCAAACTTTCCATACAACTAATATATAACTTATACTACGTAGGTTACACCATCGAAATAGGTATGACCAGTTGAGAAATGGGAACAATAACTTGGAACCTTTCTTACTATCGAGTGGGACGTGTGATATTGGTGTGACCCTGCTTTTTTCTTCTTCTACATAATGGCTACATGATGGTTCTAGAAAGAAGTGTATGCTGTTGTGGTATCTCTTGACGCGAATCCCTCTAATCACAAGCGTTAGATTTTGGAAACCAACGGTTAGTACTGCTGTTACATCTCTAGTTCAAAACTGGTGCATTTTGTATGTTGTTGTAGTAGTCTAGTAGATAGATTCAGATGCATGGTCAGGAGTGCAAACATTTCGCAACTAGTTGATCCCTCATCTTATTGTCGGATGTCACATTTCGAGTTTGTAAAAAAATGTAAATTCAAATCATAGTCACGGGTTATGTTGTATCTTTCGCACATCTAAACATTTGTTTCAAAAGGTGACCATATGTGAGCTGTGGAAAAAAGAAAAGACCAAAGTGAATAATATTCCTTAACTATTCACATATCATTTGTCTTTTTTGTGCAAGCTAGAATTTTTTTTACATACTCATCTGTGACCTGTGGAGCAATACACAACATAATATGTGTCCCAGTTTTGTTTTTCTTCATATTTTTTAAAAGTGCAGAAGTGTGATATCCGATAATAGGATGCGAGTGCAACTAGTTGCAAATGAGATGCTAATGCATGCTGATATGATACTACCTCTGTCCATAAATAGATGTATGTCTTTTGTCGTGGCCCCATCCTACTTCTGCATTTTCTTTACGGCCATTTTTGAGTAGTTGCGACCTGGACGTGATCGGACTAGTCGATACTCGATAGTAGTCGTAGTACTGTACAACTTCTGCATGTGGCGTCAGCCTCTAGAGTAGTAGTAGTAGCTAACGGATAGATTATATCTGGAGAAACTGACATGGCCATTGATATGACAAGACTATACCCGGATTCGGACGCATTGTAGTGACTCCATCAATGTTCCGCTATGATGGTCTATTTTACTGCTACACCAGATTGTCGACGCAGAGGATTCCTTGGCTTCCGCGCAAGACCCTTCCCAAAGAAGGCATCTGCTCTGGCCCGTTGATTCTATGTGGACGGTTCCAGATTGCTTTATGTGTTTTTGTACAGTATCAGATCTAGGTTTTCCTTCCCTCCATATTAGGGGTTGTTTGGTTTAGGGGATAGGTTTATGGGATGAGAGTATCCCCAACCACCTGGCTAGGATAGCCAATTTTTGTTGTTTGGTTGTGTAGGAATTGAGTGTAGGACGAGAGGTGGGTAGTGGTATAGATTTTTTTTGTTTGCTCGAAATGTTAGGGGTGGCTATAAGATGGTGAGATTATCTCTACACACATCAAATATACCACACCTCCTATTTTTATAGCCCAAAAAAATACATAACCGGTGGTATGTGAATTGATCTGGGTAAAAATATTACACAACCGTACAAATATTCAAATCCTATAGTCAAATCCTACATAACTCCTATAGTCAAATCCTACATAACTCCTATACAAATTGTACGAATCAAAGGATATGATTTTCCCCCTATATAGCTTGTTTGATTTGAAGAATTGAATCCTCCAAAATTTCTATGTATTGTTTTCTTATACTAGTACAACCCTATAGGATTTCTAATAAGAGGTTAGACCTCTTGGAAAAATTCATATGCATCTGTGACAACTATGCTATGCACTCTCAATCTCTATAGAAATTTCCTTTGTCTTTCCGATGATACCATCACACACCTAGCTCTACCAATTCATGTAGATTTCTTTCCCGTAGGATTCAAGGAGGCATATGTCATAGCGATTCTCCATTATTCTATCATATGAATCTAACATGCCCTCTCAGTTTGAGTGATGCAAAGTGGCCACTATAAGATTTATTTAGTCAGATTAATTGGTCATGCATACACTAGTTGTTTTCTATCTTTCCTACACATGTCAATTAGCGAAATTTATAAGTAAAATCCTAAAATTCAAATAAATTGCTGAAAATTGGAAATAATATTACAGTTGTAGCAAATTACTAAATCGATCCAGAAATTATGTACATGGCTTCAGTAGTCCGTAAATGATGTCCTTGGAGTAGTTTGTGAGTTAAAGAACGTCCATTTCGTTAAACTGACATGGCCTTTGATTTGACAAGAGAACACTAATATTTTGTACCTGAATCAGAGTGGTAAAGGCGTACAGCTCGATCAATGCAATGGTATGATGGCTATGCAGCTATACCTATATAGGAGTAGACTACTAGTAGACTTTGGGACACAGAGATTTGGCTTCCGCGGCCGACCCCGAACAAGATTCTTTTACATTGCCCATCTTTTCACTGACATTGAATCGCTGAAACTTGGGGTCCGCCTGTGGCAGGACCAGCCTGTCAATGGCCCAAAGTCTTATGTGCTCCCGCCCTTTGATTTTGGATGGACGGACAAGATTGCCCAGTCCCATCCCTGTCCTGTTCGTTCCAGTTTTCATCCTCCTCCCCGGGGAACCCTCCCCGGAGAGCTCTACACCGACCCCTTCTATCCCCACCTGCTTGTCCCTTCCTTCTTCCTCCAGCGATTCATCCATCGTTCAACAAGTTGTCTAAGAAGAACATGAAGAAGTGTAAGAAGAGGAAGGAGGCGTTGTTGTCTGAGACTAAATCCGCGGTGAAATCCATCCCGCTGAAAGTCCTGCAAACTCCGACTTTGAAAGTGTACCAGCGGCGCCGGCGGACAGGCATGTCTGCGCTTCCATCGCAAGCTCAGTCTGCTTCGGGCTTGTTGGGTCAGGGCAGAGTAATCCAGCAAGAGTCCTGGTAGGTTTTTATCGCCATGTGCTTTCTTTGCCCCCATGAACGCAGATTACAGCAAGGCAAACAGATCCAACTATTTTTTTACCCGGGAGAACCAGCTATTTGACCGTCTTTCTTCCAGGGCCGCCCGTTCAAGTGTCGCCCTTCCTACCGATGCCGAGAAATCGACCGTGTTTCGCCAAGATGGTGGGTACGAAGCTCCCCGGTATGTTTCCATCGCCATGCCGAAGTTTCTCTGCCTTCTGGCTGGCTAGCGGATCAAACAATTTAACCGTCTTTCTTCCATGGCGGCTGGTTTCAGCGCCATTCCTACCCAAGTTGAGAAATCGCTCGTTTCTCGCCAACCTGGTGGGTACGAAGCTCCTGGGTATGTTTCCATCGCCATGCCGGATTTTCGTTGAGTCCTTGCTGGCAGGCGGTGCCAACTAAACCGGCTATCATCTTCCAGGGCCGACGGTTCCAGGCTCGTGCTTTCTACCGCAGGATCCACTTCGTACTTAGCTATCGAGGACCCGTTGTTTGATGAGCACTTGTTAGCTCTCAAGAGCATTAATAATGTATGCACTATATAATATATATCCATTGCTTTTTTTTCTTCCTCTTCATCTCCGTACTGCATGAGGGCTTCTTTAATTCGTAGGACTTCTATAAGAATTGTGTAGCATTTAGATCCTATGGTTTTTTTTCCTACATTAGTTGTTTGATTTATAGAAATATATCCTATGTTTGTTCCTTTTTTCGAAATGGGGGACATATCACAGCCTCTGCATCAAAATGATGTATATGGCTGCTTTATTGCTTTCTTCAGTTCATACACAAATTATGACAACTTCTCACGGATCAGCTAGAGTCGACACAAAGATCCACCAACGAAACATAGAAAACAGCGGGTGCCAAAAAGGCAAAAACACATCAGTAAGTAATTCTATGAGGAAACTGCCAGCCACCCTGGCTGTAAAAATCCCGTGCGGCTGTCTCTAGTCAGTTGCACCCAGACTCCATGATATCCTGCTGATCCTCGGGCTGGAGATAAGAAACATACGGATCTAGTGAATAATCATAGGGATAACCTGCAAGAAGGGATGAGATTTGGGTTTATTAAACTCGACTTCATTTTGTACATTCCAAATAGCCCATAAAATAGCGCATACACCCTCTGTAATGTATACAAAATCCTATGCTTTTCCTAATCTTATGATTTTCATATCCTGTGAATGAAAAAGGATCCCTGATTCGTTCCTGGTGAATTTTTCCATGCAGGAAGGGATTATGAGATTAAAGGGCCACAACACCACCCTTCAGAACAGAAACCTCAAACTCTTGCATAGGTTTGGTATCATGAATGCAGAATCAGAGACGAATGCCCAGTCTCCGGGAGAGGAGCAGCCAGTGCGCGTGTGTGCATCTTCGGCCGTGTATGTTTCCATTGCCGTGCCGCAGTTTCATCGCCTCCTTGCTGGCTGCCAGATCCAACTACTTAAATGTCTTTCTTCCAGGGATGGCGGTTCCATCGTTGAAGAGGTTCCTATGGACAAGGACTTTGCAGCTCTCAGGCATATTGAAGAGGTTGGCACTCCATTTGTTTATTTCTCCCCCCTCATCTGCACTCTGCATACTTCATTGCTGTTGAATTTGCAATGCAGGATGTGATAACACGATTCTCCGCGAAACTGGACCAGATCAAGGGCCACAACATCATCCTTCATAAGAAAATCCGCCACCTCGTGGGCAGGTGCATTTTAAATCGTGCCATATCGAAGGAGAATGCCCGTTCCATGCAATCTTCTTTTGATAAACGGTACTCAGACGTTCTCGTGGAGTGTGAGAAGTTGAAGAAGGAAGTCGAGGAACTACGCGCCCAGCCACCGATGAGTGTGGTCACTGACAAGGCTGGTCAGTGTGATTGCAACTGTGACTGTGAAAGTTTTCAACAGGAAGTGGAGTTGCATGCTGAACATGCGCAATATTTCGAGACGAAGTACTTGAAAGTTCGCACAGAGTGCGATAAGTTGAAGAAGGAAGTCGAGTGTCTCCGCTCCCAGCAGCCAACTATTGCGACATCAGGAGACCAGGGTGTGCTAATTGCAGCCAGAATTTTGGAATCGATGAAAAGTTGAATTTGGCTTTGTTGTGCAATATAGCAAGACCTGTTCCTCCTCTGCCTTTGTCTTTTGGCATAATTGCTTTGTCTTCAGTATTGACTCCTGAATGCTTCGTATATTTCTGACTGTTTCTGAATTATGTACAACTTTTGTAATATTGGTCAAATTAGTTTTGACCAGGGTTTGTGTAGGGTGGTTGAATTTTTTTGGTTGGTCCAAATTGTGTTGTGTGGTCCAAATGTGATGTATCATCACACCACCATGTGCCCCGCCACCCCCAGGTTTTGGTAATGCCATTCTGATACATGCTTCATAGAAGGAACATACATTTTTTCCGTTAGGGCATGACAATTTTGAAAAATTCAAACAAAAATGGGAAGAGAGAATGGTAACATCATTTTCCATGTGATGCCCCTGTGCCAAATTTTGGTTCATTTTAAGAATGTAAGGTGACAAATTACTCGAGGAAGCTAGTTGGAGTAGACGGGCATGACCGGATTGGCATAGGGGATTTATTTTTTGAAGGATGTTATTTTTCATGGACAATATCTGACACAAACAATAAAATGTTAAGGTCTCATATTATTCTGAATGATTGTGAATTACTTATGACGTTTGGAAGTATTGGTATACGTGAGAATCGAGTACATGCACGACTTCACGCGTCCACAACTAATCGGCCTCATCGTCTCTCGCGTCCACAACTAATGCCATTCTGATACAGAGAGTCAGAGGCTATAAAATAATCGGCCTCATCGTCTCTCGCGAGCTCGTCCTCTCCCCTCCCATCAACTCACCGCACCTCCGAGGCATCGACTTCCTCGTTTCCAACCGCAGCAGCATGAAGACAGGTCTTGCGTACGAGGCGGAGCAATCGGCGGCCGCTCGCGCAGAGGATGCCTCTGCGGTAGTGGCCGTCGCGGCGGGTGAGGCTTCACCGGGTACCCAGGCCGCTCGTCTCCTCTGCTTGTCTGATTCTTCGACCTCGGTCGAAACGGGCGTCCTGGCCGTCGAGGAGAAGGTGGATAGCAACGCCGTTGCTCCCGCCGAAGATCTGCAAGGCGTTGCAGGCCACCACGGCGAGGTCTTCCTCGACCCGGTGCTGGACGCGGACCTCGACCCCTTCGACGATTTCGGCCCAAACGTTCAGTTCCAGGAGGATGTCGAGGGTGACGACGAGGAGGTACTGCTCTTTTACCGAAACTGTCCCGATCCTTTTTGTGTCATATTACTGTTCACGTGGTTTGCACGAACCTGGTTCTTGATTGATTTGATCTCCTACCTTGTTCTTGTAGACGTACTTGATTCTACGGTTCGTACGGTCAGATTCTAGTTTAATTTCGACTAATCTGCCATGTAGTTGGCTTGATTTGTCATATAATTAATTTATGTGTTCATACTTAGTGGACTTGCAATTGTTGTGGCTTATGTTCATTGCTGTTCATAGGGTTTTCTCGTGATTTAGTATGATTTCTTCTGCCATTTACTTGTTCTACACATTTAATTTTAGGGTTTCTAAGGTTTGCTTATGATAGTGCAGTATTTATTCGATCTGTCATTAAGCACCTGATTATTATGTACTTTATAATTCACAGGAATATTCTGACGACATGGACGACAACAAGGAGCGCAGGGACCAGAAGAGCCGCTACGTTCTGAAGCGGCTGAAGGGTGGTGAAATTCGTTTCCGCAAGCGCGGGGAGCTATTTTGCCCATTCTGTGGCAAAATCCTCCAGAAGGACATCCGCAGCCTGATCCAGCATGCGACGGGTGTAGGCCTAAGTACATCGGGGAAGCACCGCCCTGCAACCAAGGCCAAGCACGCAGCATATGGCCTCTTCCTCCAGAATTACGTCTTGCCTGGCTTGTTCCCAGTCAACGCCCCTGCTGCTGGCCCTCATGCTCCTGGTCCTGTTTAAAGTTCATATGTGTAATCTTATTCCCTTTGGAAGTTCAGTATTAAACTCTACTAGTACAACCGTGGTGGTCTTGTGATGGTAGTACTCTTTTGATGCATTTGTGATGTAGTAGTACTAGTATTTTTTTTTGAAATGGTATAGTACTACTAGTATCTAAGAAAAGTACTCCCTTCGATTCACATTCATTTTACACCAAGAAATATGGATCGGAGTGAGGGAGTAAATTAAACATGGCATCTCGTGCATGAAGCTTGACATATCGATCAGGTTGGCTAGAATGGCAATACAATGCTGCTCATTAGGCAAATGCATGCCATGTAAAGAAGTCTATACTGACATAAAAAAAGACTACATTGGGGATTAGAGTCAATTGGGGCATCTACAATACAGAAAATCTTGCTTGTAGCTGATTTTGGCTAAGAGGGTTTTACTCACATTACACGTGCCACTTTCCTTGTGTGCAAAACAAGTTCCAATAAAGGAAGAGGAAAGAAAAGGACATTGTGGGCGAGATTGAACACCTTTTTTATGTGTTAAGCTGAGGCCTCGTTAAGCTGAGGATGACTTAGGCCTAACAGCTCAGCACACCCACAAATAAATCTCCTTGCACGCACCACTGCCAGCAAAAATAACAGAATTAGCACGCAAGATTAAGAATGAAGTGAATTTAATTAACTTGGTTAGCTTTTCAAGCAATATATTCAGAGAAAGAGCACACATGTTCGGCTCGAAATAATCGTAAGAGAAGAACAATAAATCTAAGGCACCCCACTTCATCGGAAGAAGGGGCGCGACAACGCATGGATTCATATATACCTTGAGTCGACGCTGGCTCATAGAAGGGCGGCCGCGCCTCGAGGATGCCGGCGACGTCTCCACCTCGGTATCACATGTGACTGCTTCTCGACGGGCGGTGCGCCACGCCATGTAGAAGATCTATCAAAAAAGGAGAGCCCGATGACGCTACTGACGCCTCAACCTTGATAGCACCGGCCTGTTGCTCCGCACTGAGATGCGCCACATGCAAGATTTAGCGGATGCGCCAATTTAAGAGATATGTCATGATCGTTGTAATAAATTTCACCGTGATGATGATTTGATCCTGCACTCGGCCTTGAACACAAGTACTAGTACAGTCTCACAATTTTTTTTATCATTATACTTTGCGAGATTTAGCGGATGCACCAATTTTAGAGATATGTCATGATCGTTGTAACGAATTTCAACGTGATGATGATTTGATCCTGCACTCGGCCTTGAACATAAGTACTAGTACATTCTCACAATTTTTTATCATTATACTTTGCGAGATTTAGCGGATGCGCCAAATTAGAAGATAGATCATGATCATGGTAACACACTTTTCAATGTAATGATGATTTGATGTTGCACTCGACCTTGAACATAAGTCCTAGTACGGTCTCACAATTTTGTATCATTATACTTTGCAAGTTTTAGAGGATGCGCCCATTTTCAGAGGTAGATCATGATCATGGTAACAAATTTTAAACGTGATGATGATTTGATGTTGCACTCGACCATGAACAGAAGTACTACTACTGTCTCACAATTTCTTTATCATTATAGTTTGCCAGATTTAGCGGATGCGCCAAATTTAGAGATAGATCATGATCGTGGTAACAAATTTTCAACGTGATGATGATTTGATGTTGCACTCGGGCTTGAACAGAAGTACTAGTACGGTCACTAATTTTTTTAGCATTATACTTTGCAACGAATGCACCAATTTCAGGTGCATGTCACCAGATCTGTGTCCGATGATGATCATGGTAGTAACCGATGTTCAACTTGATGATGATTTGATTTTACAGTCGGCCTTGAACAGAGGTACTAGTACGGTCTCACAATTTTTTATCATTATACTTGTACCTTAGCGAAATTCAAAATCTCATAGCGGCAAAACTTCCCGCCCACAAAATACAAAAATTTCACACGCTTCCAAATTCCGATTCTACCCCTGTGGAGATGACAGCAAAGTCGGTTGGTGGGGGGGTCTGGCCGTCATTTTTTGGATCACCACCTCCCTAGCCCCGGATACCCTCCCAAAAAAATTCATTTCCCTCAGTCTCTCATCTGAGACCACCCACCGGAACTTCTCAAGTCCCTCTCTCTACCACCTCCACGACCACCGCACCGGAACATCCCCGCCGGACTTCCCTGGCCTACCCGAGCCCTCGCGATCCTCGTCATCCGGCTGCCTGCCGGAGCCGCTTCATCGACGCCGTCATCAACCGGACCGGATCATCCCCGCCGAACCTCGAAACCATATGCTCATCCAGCAGTCTACCGCAGTCGCTTCAGCTGCGGTATCGTCCACCCCACCGGAGCCGCTTCGCCGGATCCGTCGTCCACCGCATCGTATCTTGCTCACCGACACCGCTGTGCATGAACCGGATCTGCTTCACCGGCGCCGTGCATGATCTAAACTCTTCTACTGTCGCTTTTCTATTGCTTGCCTGCAAGTTCTTGTTTAATCTTGGGGGAACCTGTTTGTGCTAACGACGCGCCGTTACGTTTTTGCAGATGAGATGAGTAACCATGAAGTGTAATGGCCGTCTCTCCAACCCCAAGTAGCACATGTAGCGTACTTCATCACCGGATCTATCAACCCCAGGAAGATCTGCTGTGACTCCCACAGAGTGCTTCTCCTAATGTAAGTCCCTTGTTTTAGCGCCATGTTCTGGGTTCAGATGCTTGTTTGTCTGAAGCTCTTTTAGTTCATTCCTAGCTATGACCGTAACACGTTGCTATTTTCTACTTCATTGCTAACTTTAAGCGATTGAACATTTTGGTTTGCATTCCCTGCTCTGTAGATGTAGCCATCATAACTTCTATCTTGCTCAGTCGTTGTTACAAAAATTATACTGTAGGTATTATAGTAACATCCTGCTATTATTTAGTTCATGGCCAATTTTAAGTAATTGCACATGTTGGTTCGCATTCCCTGCTCTATAGCTTTTGGCATCGTAACTTCTATATTTGGTTTACATTCCCTGCTCTGTAGATCTAGCCATCATAACTTTATCTTGCTCAGTCGTTGTTACAAAAATTATGGCCTGCTACTATGTTGTTTGTGCCAATTTTTTACTCCATGAACATGTTGGCTTGCATTCCCTGTACTACAGGTGATGCCATTGTTTTGTATCTAGTTCATTGTAAGCTAACAAAGTAAGGACTTAGTTTGGCATGCTATCACTCTGCTATCTAGCCTGTAGTACAAATAAACTTGTCATACTACTAGATAATAATTTTGCGTGCCATCTTGTTCTTCAAAAGCTGCATTATTGACTTGTTTCTCTGACTTGGCATGACGCTCACATATGGAAAGCTGAACATATTGGTTTGCATTCCCTCTTATACAAGTTCACAGGTGATCCCACTATATTCTGTATCTGGTCCATCCTAAGCTCCAGCATCAACTATCCTCTATGTGTTGCTCATTACAAGTTTATATCCCGAAACATCTTGATTTGCATCCCCTTCACTATAAGTTCAGGAGTATTATTTAGTTCACGGCCAAAATGAAGTAATTTCACTTGGCACATGTTGGTTCACATTCCCTCCTCTTTAGCTTTTGCCATCGTAACTTCTATTTTTTGGTTTACATTCCCTGCTCTGTAGATGTAGCCATCATAACTTCATCTTGCTCAGTCGTTGTTACAAAATTTATAGCCTGCTACTCTGTTGTTCATGCCAATTTTGTACTCCCTGAACATGTTGGTTTGCATGGGACTCGACAGTAGTAAGTCTGCTGTTTCATTCTAACATGCTCTGTTATATTGGCTGTTGGTATGCGGCATGCACTCTTTGTTTGCTTATTGTGCGCATTACAATGATCTTGTTATAACGACGAAATGATGAGTTCCAAATTCTTTGGCAAACAATATTGTAGTGTCTTTGCCTTTCCATTGTTGCTGTCTTAACTTGTAATGTCTTTGTTTCAGATATAGGTGCTGCATGGACAACTTAAAAGATTGTCGGATCGCTTCATTGTATTGCTAGGTTTAATTACCATTCAATTTCTCTGGGTTCTGTAATATTTTTTCAATGCCTTGCAGCTGATGTAATATTTAGTTAGTTTTTATAGTTCTTTCGCGCATTTTTTCTTTGGTGCTTGTGGTAAGTGAGGCTATCCGACAGAAATCAATGCTGCGTAAATATTCTCAGTATCTAAATCACGAATTCCCATCCCTTAAACGGCCCATTTAAGCGAAATCACATATGTGCCTGCCCGCAAATTCCTAAAGCCCATATTATGCCAGCATATAAACAGCAACTAAACGGGGCCCACTTACTTATTGGGCTGGCCCACTTACTTATTGGGGCCCACTTACTTATTGGGCCAGCCCATTTGATTGACGGTGGACCCCACACTCTAGTTGGGCTGGCCCACTTGCTTTAAGGTGGACCCCACCCACTACTTAGTTGGGCCAGCCCAATTGCTTTTGTGGACCCCACATACTAAATGGGCCGGCCCTTTAAGAGGAAAGTGGGACCCGCCTGTGTTTTGGCCAGCCCACTATCTTGTTGGGCCGGCCCACCTGCTATATGGTGGACCCCACAAACTAATTGGGCCGGCCCACCTGCTATATGGTGGACCCCACATACTAATTGGGCCGGCTTTAACAGAAAGTGGGACCCACCGTGCTTTTGGCCCGCCCACTAATTTGTTGGGCCAGCCCATTTGCTTTTGTGGTGGACCCCACATACTAAATGGGCCGGCCCTTTAAGAGGAAAGTGGGACCCACTGTGTTTTTCCGCCCACTATCTTGTTGGGCCGCCCACTGCTATATGGTGGACCCCACATACTAATTGGGCCTTTAACAGAAAGTGGGACCCACCGTGTTTTTGGCCCGGCCCACTATCTTGTTGGGCCACCCACTTGCTATATGGTGGACCCCACGTACTAAATGGGCCGCCCTTTAACAGAAAGTGGGACCCACTGTGTTTTTGGCCCGCCCACTATTTTGTTGGGCCGGCCACTTGCTATATGGTGGACCCCACAAACTAAATGGGCCGGCCCTTTAACAGAAAGTGGGACCCACTGTGTTTTTGGCCCGCCCACTATTTTGTTGGGCCGGCCCACTTGCTATATGGTGGGACCCCACAAACTAAATGGGCCGACCCTTTAACCGGAAAGTGGGACCCACGTGTTTTTGGCCCGGCCCACTAGCTTGTTGGGCCGGCCCACTTGCTATACGGTGGACCCCACACACTAAATGGGCCGGCTTGCTGTAAGGTGGACCCCACATGTTAAATGGGCCGGCCCATTTAAGTTTTGACCAGTCAACCTTAGAGGTTAGGCCCGGCCCACGTAACTAATGGACCAGCCCAGCTATATAGTTGACCGATCAAACTATGTCATCTGGCCCGGCCCGCTTAAGACGTGGCAGGCCTCGTGTGGGCCTACCATCTACCACGTGGTTTCAGCCGGTTAACGCCGTTAACGGCAGTTAACGCGTCGCCACGTGTCGTTTGCATGACGTCGCAGTCAACGGGCTCCCGAAAACACTTCCGCAACGGTCCGATTTTCCGTGGCGGAAGGGCGCCCAAGCGCGACGGACCGAAAAAATCGTCGTTGGACTTTGCCTGACGCAGTTTCCACAACGGAACCCATATCGTCGGGTTAGGCCCATAGGCGACGAAAAATGCCCCTTAGTTGACGATTTTGGGACGTTGTCTATCAGAACTTTTCTTGTAGTGTACTCATGTCCTTCAGATAGAAAACCTGAGCGACATCTTTCGCTAGGACGAATGGTTCGTCAAGGTAACCAAGATTGTTGAAATCCACCATTGTCATTCCGTATTGCTGGTCCACCTTTACCCCACCTCCTGTTAGCTTGAACCATTTGCACCGGAACAAAGGGACCTTGAAGGAGGGTCCATAGTCAAGTTCCCATATCTCCTCTATGTAACCATAATATGTGACCTTTTGCCCATTCTCGGTTGCTGCATCAAAGCGGACACCACTGTTTTGGTTGGTGCTCTTTTTATCTTGGGCGATCGTGTAAAATGTATTCCCATTTATCTCGTACCCTTGGAAAGTCGTTATAGTCGAAGATGGTGTCTTGGCCAACATGTACAGCTGATCTACAACAACATTGTCACTCATTAAATGTTTTCTCAACCAACTGCCGAAAGTCTCCATGTGGGCCTTCCTAATCCAGGATTCAGGCTTCCCCGGGTTGTCCGAGCGTAAAATATTCTTGTGTTTCTCAAAGTACGGAGCCACCAAGCTGGAATTGGTCAGAACTGTGTGGTGTGCTTCAGTCAGAGAATGGCCGTCCATACATATCGTTGATTTCCTTCCGATCGTGCCTTTTCCACTTAGTCTCCCCTCGTGCCGCGATCGAGGAAGACCAATCGGCTTAAGGTCAGGAACAAAGTCAACACAAAACTCAATTACCTCCTCATTTCCATAGCCCTTGGCGATGCTTCCTTCTGGCCTAGCACGGTTACGAACATATTTCTTTAATATTCCCATGAACCTCTCGAAGGGGAACATATTGTGTAGAAATACAGGACCGAGAATGGAAATCTCTTCGACTAGGTGAACCAGGAGGTGCGTCATAATGTTGAAGAAGGATGGCGGGAACACCAACTCGAAACTGACAAGACATTGGACCACATCGTTCTGTAACCGTGGTAGAACTTCTGGATTGATTACCTTCTGAGAGATTGCATTGAGGAATGCACATAGCTTCACAATGGCTACTCGAACATTTTCCGGCAGGAGCCCCCTCAAAGCAATCGGAAGCAATTGCGTCATAATCACGTGGCAGTCGTGAGACTTCAGGTTTTGGAACTTTTTCTCCGCCATGTTTATTATTCCCTTTATATTGGACGAGAATCCAGACGGGACCTTCATACTGCTCAGGCATTCAAAAAAGATGACCTTCTCTTCTTTGGTCAGAGCGTAGCTGGCACGACCTTGAAACCATTCCGGATGCCGGTTATCAGGGTCTTTCAAACGTTGCTGGTCCTGCCGTGCTTCCTTTGTATCATTTGTCTTCCCATACACGCCCAAGAAGCTTAGGAGGTTCACGCAAATATTCTTCGTAACGTGCATCACGTCGATTGCAGAGCGGACTTCTAGGACTTTCCAATATTCTAGCTCCCAGAATATAGATTTCTTCTTCCACATGGGTGCGTGCCCGTCAGCTCCCTTCGGAATTGATTGTCCGCCAGGACCCTTTCCAAAGATGACTTTCAAATCCTTGACCATATCAAATACCTCAGCACCAGTGCGTTCCGCAGGCTTCGGCCGGTGATCTGCCTTGCCGTTGTAATGCTTGCCTCTCTTTTTTACTGGATGATTTTTCGGAAGAAATCGACGATGCCCAAGGTACACGTTCTTCTTACAATTTGGCAAATGTACACTTTCAGTCTCATGTAAGCAGTGCGTGCATGCATTGTATCCCTTATTTGACTGTCCCGAAAGGTTACTAAGAGCAGGCCAATCGTTGATGGTTACGAAAAGCAACGCTCGTAGGTCAAATTCCTCTTCTTTGTGCTCATCCCACACACGGACACCAGGTCTTCCCCACAGCTGTAAAAGTTCATCAACTAATGGCCTTAGGTACACATCGATGTCGTTGCCGGGTTGCTTCGGACCTTGGATGAGCACTGGCATCATAATGAACTTCCGCTTCATGCACAACCAAGGAGGAAGGTTGTAGATGCATAGAGTCACGGGCCAGGTGCTATGGCTGGAGCTCTGCTCGCCAAAAGGATTCATGCCATCTGTACTTAGACCAAATCTTATGTTTTTTACATCCGGACGGCGAAAATCGGCCCAGTCGCGCCCCCGGTTCCTCGTTTTCGTCCGGATTTGGCCCTTCATCCATCCGGCGAGCCCACGCCGTCCCCGGTCCCCCGGGGCGCGCTCGGGGACTCCGGATGAAACGTTTTGGCGCGAAACACCGTGTGGACCCGCGTAGTCGGCGACAGGAAAACCAAATCCTGTCGATTTTCCCTCCATTCCCTCCAATTTGCTTGCATATCCCCATTCTCTCCCGCCGAATTTCTCCATTCCCCTCGTCTTCCAGTTCCAGTTCCCGGCGGCGCCTTCTCCTCCACCACCGCTCTCCTCCTCATCTTCTCGTCCACCACAATGCCGCCGAAGGGGACGACGAGGAAGCCGCGGGCGAGGAAGGAGCGGCCGCCGGGCATGACGAACGCACAGTGGGCGGCGGACGAGAAACGGCGCGACATCGAAACAAGCTGCAGGGCGGCGAGGGTGAAAAAAGCCGCCGCTAAGAGGGCGGCGGAGGCGGCCCAGGAGGAGCAAGCGAGGAAGATGAGCATGGCCTTCAGCGGCGGCGGCGGCTCCATGTTCCCCGGCCAATGGCCGGCGCAAGGTACAAGCAGTTCCCCGTCGTCCTTCTCCCCTACGATGTACTCGCCGTCGACGACTGCCATGTTCCAAGAGGGCGCCTACGTCCAACCGTCCAGGTTCACGCCGTCGCCGCCCGAGCTTGACATCGGCGGCAGCGGCGGCCAGTTCGAGGGCACCTCGCCGGTCATGCGACGAGGGCCGCTCCCGTTCGGTGCCCCGTTCGGTGCGACGCCGGCGCCGAACGATGAGGCGATCCACGAGATGATCACCTCCGGCTCCGCCGCCGCCGCTGCGAGCCCGAGGTTCTTCATGGACGCCGCCGCCGCGAGCCCGGGGTTCTTCACGCAAGAGGAGGCGAGGGCGACGGCAGCTGTGGCAGCGCGCAAGGATCATGTGGAGGATGTTGCCGACGGAAGCCAAGCCGTCGAAGAACAAGAAGACGAAGAACAAGGAGAGACAACTCAAGCCGACGTCAACCTGTCGAAGGGGAAGAAGAAGAGGAAGAAGGACTCGCCGCCTGCCGAACCGCGTATCAAATGGACGTCGAAGGAAGAGGAGTGCCTCGCCGAAGCTTGGATGACCGTGTCCACGAACGGCATAATCGGTGCCAATCAGTCGTTCGACACCTATTGGCTTCGAGTGAAGCAGGCGTACGAGGAACGCAAACTCGTCGATCCCTACTTCAACAAGACGAACATGAACGTGTACCGGGGAGAGAAGGCAATGGCCACCCATTGGGGGATCATGCAGACGGCGTGCAGCAAATGGCACGGCATACAGGAGGAGGTCGAGAAACGGCCGATCAGCGGCCATGACTTGGAGCAAAAGGTATGTTCCGTCGACCCTGCATCACCGAGGTACATCGTCGTTAGCTGACCCGTTTCGCCGTGCTCTTTTTTCCCCAGCTGCGCCGAGCTTTGGACATGTACACGGACGACACCGGCCTGCAGTTCAAGTTCCTCAACGTCTACGCCCGCCTCGAGCACTGCGAGAAGTGGAGGGAAAATCGCACAACCCTCTCGAAGAGCAAGACCGAGCAGTACAACCCCGACGCGCCGGCGGCTTGCGCGTCGGAAGGGCGCCCTGAACTCGGCCAGAAGAAGCTGAAAGAGCTCAAACGGACGGACAGTCCCGCCGACAAGATGCAGGCGTCGATCGACAAGTGCTTGGCCGACTTGATGTCGCACGCCGACGGAAGGAACGACAAGTTCGACGGCAGGTGGCGGGAGATGCTCGCCAACCAGGGCGCCCGGATCGCACTGCTGAAGACGACGGCGGCGGCGAAGAAGAGGAATACAGACTTGGCGTTCCTGATGGGCGGCGGCGACATGGAACTGATGGACGAGGAGACGAGGAATTGGTACCAGGGCCACCGCAGCGACATCCTCCGAGCCCCTCCGGCGTGTCCTTCGTCTTCTCCACCGGCTCCTACCTGGTCTACCTCACCATCTACCTCGTCGACTGCGGCTGCTTCGACGTCCACTGCCGCTGTTTCCTCGCCGACGGCGTGTGAGGAAACTGGTCCGTCGGACACCGCCGTGCCGGCCGGGACTGCCGACGAGCCTGTCTCCGTGTAATTTCCCTCCGATCGCCGATCTGTGGCTGATCCTTTTGCTCCTTTTGCCGATCAACTGGCCGTGCTTGTAGCGCGGGACGGCGATTTGTTTGAACTTAAACTCTATCCGCCGAACTCCGGGTGGACGACTGGAAATACGGTACTCCCCACGACTTAATTTCGTCCAATCCGGCGGTTGTTTCGTCCGGATTTGGGCGTGGGGAGCGCCAACGAGTGGGGATGCCATCTGTACTTAGACCAAATCTTATGTTCCTTGCGTCAGCTGCAAAATCTTTAAACTCTCTGTCGATCTTTCTCCATTGCGTTCCATCTGCGGGGTGTCTCAACTCCCCGTCCGACTTACGGTCCTCTTTGTGCCATCGCAACAACTTGGCATGCTCTTTGTTCCTGAACAGACGTTTCAACCGTGGTATTATAGGAGCATACCACATCACCTTGGCGGGAACCTTCTTCCTGGGTTTCTGGCCCTCAACATCGTCACCAGGGTCATCGCCTCTGATCTTATAACGCAATGCAGTGCATACCGGACATTCATTCAAATTCTCGTATTCACCGCGGTAGAGGATGCAGTCGTTGATGCATGCATGTATCTTCAGAACCTCTAAACCTAGAGGGCAGACAACCTTCTTTGCTTCGTACGTACTGGCGGGCAACTCGTTATTCTTTGGAAACATATTCTTCAACATTTTCAGCAAGTTTTCAAATGCCGAGTCAGCTACACCTGCCTGTGCCTTCCATTTCAGCAAATCCAGTGTGCAGCCCAGCTTTTTCAGACCATCATCGCATCCGGGGTACAGCGCCTTCCTGTGATCCTCTAACATGCGATCCAAATTCTCCCTCTCCTTTTCAGTTTCGCAGCGACTCCGTGCATCAGCAATGGTCCGACCAAGATCATCAACGGGCTCATCACGTGCCTCTTCTTGATCACCTTCCCCTTCACCTTCCCCACCTTCAGCATCATCCATGAAAGTATCACCGAAATGATCAAGATAGCTCTCATCGATGTCATCCCCTTCTTCATCTTCTTCCATTATAACCCCTCTTTCTCCATGCTTGGTCCAACAATTATAGCTTGGCATGAAACCATGCCGAATCAGGTGCAGGTGAACTTCCCTTGAGGAAGAGTAACCCTTCTGATTCTTACAGTCAACACATGGACAGATAACAAAACCCCCCTGCTTGTTCGCATTAGCCACTACGAGGAAATCTTTCAAACCCGTAGTGAATTCGCCGGAGAGTCGGCTAGCGTACATCCATTGCCGATTCATCTGCATTATTATAATACAAAATATATAATTAACCATCATGCATTTGTTAAACTAAATAGAAATTAAACAATGAACTACACACATATGCATATTTTATCAATGACACATATATATGAAAGGTTCAAGTTGTTGCTAACCGCGATCGAGGAGGAAAAAATAAATGAGGAAGCTCGATCAAGTGTGGCTCCGACACTTCATATCATGTTTGTTTCATGCTCTTGGGACATTTCATCAAACACCTTGTGTGCATAAGAGGAGCCAAAAGCAAACCCTACACCCCCTTGTGAAGTTTGTGAAGAGAAGTGGCACCAAATGGCTAAGTGCTGTGGGCTGGATGGTATATATAGGGGAGGGGCTTTAGTCGCGGTTGGCCTGGCCAACCGCGACTAAAGGCCTTTGGGCCAGGCCTGAGGACATTTAGTCGCGGTTGGCCTGGCCAACCGCGACTAAAGCCCCTCCCGTCCACCAGCTGGCCACCGAGCACCCTGGGCCCAGGCCTTTGGTCGCGGTTCGCCACAAGGGCCGCGACTAAAGGTCCCATTGGTCGCGGTTCTTGCATATCCGCGACTAATGGGGCTGTCCGGAAGGCCTTTTTTCTACCAGTGTGTAGGACTAAGACATTACTCCTGTGTTTTCTGCCCTATATACCATCCAAACACCTATTCTCTTAGTTTTCCGATAATTTACAATCATCTTTTTAAAACCAGCAAACTTGTTAGATTCTTGTACTTCTCTGTTTCTCAATCTTTTGATCCAAAAAATAACCCTTGGGAAGGATTTTTTGCTACCCCTTATTTTTCTGGAATATGTTAAGTTCACTATGAACATATGAGCATGTTCCTTTAAAACCCAGGACATGAACCTAAATGCAAAAGAACTTGGAGACCGGCCCATCGTCGGTGCTACACTTTTACCAAATGGAAACAATGGTGAAGAACTATCTTGTTATGAAATGAAAGAGTTGCATGTGACACAACTCTACCCAAAGACTAAGTTCGGATACTCACATTTACACATGCCCACATAAGGATTTAAGTTTCGATGATTTTTTTTTGCGAGTTTGAAAAATTATTTTTCTAAAAAACATTGGACTAGATTAGGACCAAATTCCAAAAAAATAAAAAAGTTTGTTTAAATTTGGTGATAATTGGATGAAGCAGTTCCCAAATAATTAAATTTTGCAGATTTAGATGGCTCTCAGATTTGAACCATTCCAATATTCAAAACCTTTCGCAGGTATCCTATGAACTTTCTTAATTACTTTCTGGTTTTATCATCAGATTTGTTCAATTGTATGCATGTATCTAGATAGGATTTATCACCGGGCACTCAGTTCACTCAAATAGGTGCATTTTTTGCATGGCGTTAAGCATACATACGTGTCTCTTTGTAATCTACTTCCTTTAGCATATCTCTTTGTAATCTCAAAAACAAAAGACAAAAACTACACAATTGTGGGCTTTGTGTGCGTGCCTAGCGAGAGCTTATTTTTTCTGCACATCTCTTGTATTGTTATCCATTTTTGTAGTGTCAGAGGTCTGTATGCTACTACCATCATTTTTATTTAAGAAACTGTCTACAAGTCTTTGTTTTGTTTTCAGGGGAACACAGAGTCTCTATGTTTTTGCAATCTAAAATAAAATAAAAGAAGCTGTGGACAAGTCTAATCCCCAGGGCTTCAGAGTGCAAAGCGCGTGTTAGCCGAAATTGAACAAAACGCAGCCCAGTAGTAGAAGCGCACTTGCCCATGTTTATTTGGCCCAAGCCCATCACGGGAGGTAGCATTCTTCCTCTTTCCTCTGTCCCGTGCGCTGAGGTGGGGTGAGGGCGGCGCTCTTTCACCGGAGAGCTCGCCGTAGTTTGCTCTAGGGGTCGACAGATGATCGAGAATGTGAACCAGTGGAGATCTCAGAAGGGCGGGTACTCTCAGGAGAATGATACGGTGACGGAGATTGCAGCGGCCATCTTTGACCTTGCCCTGTTCTGGCCAAATCGTGTAAGTTGGCGGGGCAGGAGAGGGAAGGTACATCGCGAAGCCGAGGATTTTAACGGAAGATCTCTGTAAGTAGAAGCTTTTCCGTGCTATGATGCCGTAGTGCCGGTCTATCGTCCTTCAGTTTGTTACAGCTAGGTTTCAACACGCGGCAGAGATTTGCCGTCGCGGTAGCATGGTTCAGAGAGAACACAAGAGACGACCAAAATGTGAGGGATTTTCTACATTGTAGATTCAAAGAATAATGACCTATCTGTTGGTTTTCGGTGAATTACACATACACCAATCGGACTGTTTTGTATCGAATCTATGGATCTGTATACTTGCCCTCAGTTTATCCAATTCCTGCCTCTGATGCTCATTATCCATTAACCTTCCTTCCTTCAGTGTGTGGTATCATCTGCAATTTGCCACGACTGCAAGGGATTTTTGGATTCCAGGGCATGGATTGGCACCAAACTTGGCAGGGGATACTGGAATAGAGCAACCCCTCTTACCTATGCAAGCCTGAGAGAACAAAATATAGTTGAAGTTGTGTGTTGGTAATAATGTAGTCGCAAATTATAATACACGAGTTACCTGTTCTACGACAGCTTCCGACGATTCGGCATGGCAGCTTCCAATGGAAAATGCTGTGCAGTCTCCTGCAGGATTCCCATAACTCGCAAACTCAATTGCTGAGATGTGCTTGCCCCTTTGGCACCGCAGACGTACTTCTGGATGCCTTCCTTGAGTATGGAGACCCGGAGCCGAAAGCTCATTTATGTTACCGCACACTGTTGTGATGGACACTGTGTTCACTGTTATATGTAGCGGGTCGCCTCCCATTTCCTCAACAAGAACAAGGAGGTTGTCTCTGGGTTTCAGAAAGTGTTGGGGTATGTGATACCTTTGGAGTTCAGAAATTTCATGCCAGTTAGATACTGCCCGTACGATCATAGGTGAACGAAGAGAATCTGAGATTTGAATTAACTCTACTTACAGGGATTGAGAAGGTTGCCCACCCGGGGTCTTGAATGAGACCCAATAACGGCCGATGCTCTCCCCGTTGACCCACACTTCACCCTTTCCCATACTCGTTAGGTTCAGTGTCACTACATCATCGCTCATTGGTGTGGCAAATGTTGTCTGAATCACATAATGAATGACTCAAGGGATACTTTATTGCCGCAAAGGCTTGACATTTAGCTCAGGATTATGAACTAGTTCTGTTAATGTACCTGGTACCAAGTAAGGGGAAGATATGCCAAATTGTAGATATCTCTCCATTCAACACTGTATGACCCTTCTTGCGTGTATATCCTATTCCCTTCTCCAAATAAGCCAACCTGCATTTAATCTGTCAGATCACATCCTAGAGTTCTATAATGATCCTATTTCACATTCCAAATGAGTTGACTTGGATTTACCTGGTATCCCCATAACTCGTTGTCGAGGAAATGTAGTGGTTGTTGTCCTTGTTGTATGCTCACTTTACGGATTCCAAAGCTTCTATTTTCCATGTGAGCACCAGAGTCCTTCCAGTTAGAAGATCTCAGTTTTGATGCATGGCTAGTTAATTCACTTTCTGTAACAATTTATGTTTGAAATTTATGGTACTCAAGCTCCACTATATGTTGTGAAAATCGAAAACCTTAAAATTTCTTAACACCTATGTGTTTCATAAGTTTCACTAAACCCATTTGCTCATTTTACTTCATTAGAACTAACAGCATAAACATATGCTTGGATTGGCAGTTTGACACCATATAGACCCATTTTTACTAAGTCTTGGTTCCCATCTATTAGTTTCTTTTATAATCATTTATATTGGCAGGGTGAGTAATAGGAACCATACCGGTGATCCAACCATTACACTGAGTAATGCTATGGTGTTCTGCCCCTCCTTTAGAGAAATATTCGCGTTGAGAATTATGTTGCCACGTGTCTCATGACTCCCATGCACACTCCCTGACCATAATATGGAGGGAAGTTATACAATAATAGATATGAGTGAAGTGTGATGAGCAATAATATAGCACATCCGTTGTAAAATGTAATTAAGAGATAACATAATCTGAATAATTTATATGATGCACCTGTAGTTCACGATGGCATGTGAATTAGTTGTTACTTTTCACAAAAGGCTATATGAAGAACCAGACAAACCACAATTTATCTAATAGGATACTGACCTACAAATTCCCTGTTGACAAAAGCATGCAATATATGTGCTCGGGACTCAACATTAAGAAGCACGAGCTGGCTATCATCACTCTGCCTATATTCATAGCTGCATTTAAGTGATACAATTAGTATAGATTCAAGTCAAGTAACTAACTAAAATCCAAAATATGAACATCACCTTTGAGGAACTTTTCTTACCTGACGATGTACCAAAGGTAATCTGTCTCATCTTTAGTTGTTGAGAGATGTTCAAAGAGCTGGTCTCCAGTGTATGCAGCTTTGCTTATATCTTGAGGAATTGGTTCTTTGAATGCCTTCCAAGTATGAATATCACTGAGCGACTGTACAACTTCAGCAGTTCTTGACCCACGCTGAGCATTTACCTGTGATAAATTAATAAAGTAAAATATCATAACAAGAGAGACTATGGCATTTTCCTGTGATGAAAAAGGTGTGCCACAAAGGAATTTATGTCAATAGGTCACATACCTTGGCTGTTTCGAAGACCGTTGTCCTGCAATCTGATACAATACTGATGGATTTGGGTGCCAGTTGGAAAGATATATTACGGAATACTACTGTTGGTGTCTGATGCTTATCGAAGTTGACCAGGAAAGCCACACATTTCAATTCTGTTTCAAGGACATGTGCCTAGAGTACGTCATTAATTATGTGCTTGTATTGCTAGAATTCATTGAACTATGTGTTCTAATAAAACTCTGCAATTTTACCTCTTGTTCTTGACCTAATGAAAAATTGGAGTATCTTCCAAACAGCAATGGTTCTGAGGACTGTTTCACTGCGGCATGCAGTTCTCTGAGATGACCCCATGTAGGTCGCCATATAAGACCTAGATACAACACTACTAAATTTATTAGTTTCTGTTATATGGTTGACATGTGTAAATGCTTCTAGCATGCCTGGTCTATTGGTTAACTATTTACCATATTCATCAAGAGGAGCTCCATCATAGTAGCTTGTTGTTACATATGAAGAGGCAGACCTCCCAAAGTTTGTTCCTCCATGGTACTGCATCATAACCAACAGGAAAATTTTCTAAGAGGTTTCAGTTCGATTTTTTTAGTTATTTATTTATAAATCCATACCATGTAGTAGCTCACAAAGCTTCCCCTCTTTCTTGCTATAAAGAGTGCAACTGCAAAGGCAATATCTTCTGTAGATCTAAGTTTTGTATCATTGCCATATATAGGGTAGCTGGACACATAAACAGTTGGCCATCAGACCTTTTTCCATCAGAACGAGAAGATCCAAAACCAAGTGAGCAGAAGTGAGGTTGCAACATTACCGTGTTGTCCAATTTTCTGTCCATAATGCAGGCTTGCTAGGTGAGTTTGGTCCAGTGAATGTTTCTCCGCAGATGAGCCCATTGCAGGTATTAATCTAGAAAAGAAGTTATTTGTCAAACTGATATGATTTTTTGTCTAACGAGATACAGTCAGGTCAAATGATATAATAATGAACACCGACAATTGGGTCTGGGGCATCATCCTGCTTGCACATCATCCATGGAACACCTGTCTGGAGACCTACAGCCATTTGAGCTGCCCAACGGACGTAACTTTGGCCACTGGGGCCAAATGCAGGCTCAACCATCTGGTACTCATTCTCGATCTGCATTTACTTATTTAGTTACATAATGGGCACATTGAGATGGAGAACTAAAAAAAAATGCTAATTCAAGTTAATTTTATTAACCTGAGAAATGACAATCGGGCCTCCCTGCGGGTAATAA
The DNA here is from genome assembly GCA_030979885.1 of Lolium multiflorum. Classification (NCBI taxonomy): domain Eukaryota; kingdom Viridiplantae; phylum Streptophyta; class Magnoliopsida; order Poales; family Poaceae; genus Lolium; species Lolium multiflorum. The sequence continues at coordinate 148,795 of JAUUTY010000135.1, forward strand.
AGTCCTTCATGTTTCATCATGTTTACTATCTGAGTGACAAATCTTTGCATATGTTGCTGCATGAATAAAAAACTATAATTTATTATGGTAATTATATTTAAATTAACCAATATTAAATTAATCTAGTTGTGTCAGATGAAAACTCTGAAATCACCAGCCACAGTTCATAGTTTTTCAGGTTACGAAGTTTAAGAATGCCATCTCACAGGTAATTACCTTGAATGGTTCATTGTCAGTTCGGAAGGTAATGTTTGGAACATCATGTAGCCAAAATGGAAATCCTCTGCATGAACACAAGATATAAATCATTTGTTCAGGTCGCATTTTCATTTATTCATCACTTACATATTCTGCACTTATAAACAGTTACGGTAGAAAGAGTTGTGTTCTTTAGAATAATTCAGGAAGCAAGACGCGTATCTACAGTAGCAAACACATATGTGCATTGCATGTTTTACACAATATATAAATTTTATGGAATATATACTAACATGATATAGAAACCATATTTATAACATAAGTTCGTTTGGACTTGTTTACACTATAGACCACTTGAAGGGAAAAAACGGGTATTATGCATACGCAAAATTGCAAAGTTTGCAGTTTAGAGGCGACAATATAATGAGATAAATAATATTGGAGTCATTAGAACTGATGGTAACGTTTGAAAACAGACATTACATTGAGATTTATGAAATGTAATTATATATATGGACTATTTTCTGATGGAAAGTATCCCACCTTACATACATAGAAATAAGAAGAGTGGTTTCCTGCATTCTTACCCGTACTTCCATTCTGCCTATATGAATGGACCAATCCTGAGGCTTACATAGAGTCCTTGAGCTTGAATTTCTTTGATGAACTTAACAATATCGTATCTCCCCTCAAAGTTATACTGATCCAATAATACAATGGAAACATGTGTTAGTACTGAATAACTCATTTTCAAAATACGTCTCGTGTGCTTTTCACAGCCATATATGTGTACATATCAAGCTGGAAAGAGCACATACCTGGCCCTGCACAGGCTCATGGACATTCCAAAAGACGTACGTTTGGATCACATCGAGGCCACCTCTCCTGGCTTTCGCTATTAGTTTTGGCCACATCTGTCAGTTTTAGGATGCACAAATTTTAGAAAGGAAGATGTAGCTTATCACAAGATTGCTTCAAGGAAGCTAGGAAGTAGTATGTTAGTTCACTTCAAATGCTGCCTCAGAATGGACGATTGTCTTGTGTGCAGGAGACTTTTCTACTCGACGATATTTTCAAGAGTTGTCTCCTCCCCTCCTACTCGTGGAGTTGTTGTGTCCATCTACTACCCAGTACGCCTGATCCATGAGGTAATCCGTGCATGTCTTATCGATGCCTGAAGCTAAGTTTGACAGTACTCTGCCACATGTGGATTTATACTTGTCAACTGACTAACTGAGTAATGTTTTGTTGTGGATGTAGGCAGAGGCAGATAAGGATTGACAGTCTGAGGTTATTATAGTTATGCAGGTAAAAATATGTTTTGCAGCATTTAATTGCTAGTACAGAATATAGTAGCTGGCAAAATATTTGAAGAGTAACATTCGTGGTACTTGAGTACTTTCAGAAAATTGGCACGGCTCTGCTTCATCCTGATGGTGCGCGGTTCAGAAAAGTGTCGCGGCTCTGCTTCAGTCTGATGGTGCGCGGTTCAGAAAAGTGTCGCGGCTCTGCTTCAGTCTGATGGTCCGTGGGCCAGAACAGAACACAGGTATAGAGGAAACGAGCTTCTCGTGGTGTTCATGCTGGGCCATGTAAGGCGTACGTGGGCAGAGAAGCCCATGAAAGAAGTCGTTCAACTCAACCGGGATGTCTTTTGGGCCGAGTGTACTCCGGCTGATCCCTACGAGTAGAAGTACAGTCCCGATCAGAGCTTTGGCAAACAGGACTAAAATTGCCAATTCGAATCCCAAAACTTTGGACCTGCAACCACCTGGGTTCATATTCTACAGCAGACGTTCATGCTTCATCTGTGTATGACATATCAGCAAATTTCCCCTCTATGACCAAAACAGAGAAGAACTTAGCTATGCTACCATCAACTACGCCGTGATTGAATCAAGAGGATGAACTTGGGAAATGGCCCCAAAGCACTGGGGGGAACACTCACCTCAGGCGTGCTTCTTGTGTAGTGCATCTCACCAGAGAACATGATCCTTCTAGCGCCATTAAGCACCAAAGCCCTGCTATCGTACGTGACCTCCCTTCTCACTCCGTCGCCTCCCCACCGACTTCCCATCGCCATGGTGGTGCATAAGCACACCACCAACATGGCTAGCAGCACCGCAACAGCCATGATTCTCGAGGCCGTTGATCACTAGCAACGAGTTGAATGGGAATTCCTTGCGGTCTCCTCAACCTTTGTGTGTTATATATATTCATGAAGACAACATGTGCGTGCTTGGCAAATATTTGCAGGTGGCTGAAGAAAGGAATTTTTTTATTGGTGATGAGTTGCTGTCGTCCCTGCTAATAAAGTTTGGATTGTCTTTTGCTGGTAATAGTATCTTTGGAGTATAAATTTATAATGGTGCCTTAATAATTGCTCTATAGCTGGACGAATTTCAGTGTGGCCCTATGCACGAGCAAGATATGTTCAATAAATCCTGTCCCACGAGTCAATTAATGCATGCTCATAATTCAGTGGAAAATCGTTTGTTTTTCACACGCAAAGAGAAAATGCTGGATCCATCTTAGATTGTTGTCGTTTTTGTCGCTCTTCAGGGCATAAACCTGACTATATATCTGTAAATCCAAGAAAAAGGTATATTCTGAAGTACTTTTCTAGTCAAAAGTTCAAAAAGTTAATGGGCATGACTATTTCACGGCCCGACTTAGAAAAGTTAATATCGGGTGAACATTCACAGGTATCTAGTGAACAGGTAGTTCTCAAAAAAAAAAAAATATAGTGGACAGGTATCTAGTGAGTATATTATAAGCTGTTTTCATCGGAAAGGTCGTCAATTGTCATACTTCACATATTACATCCGTTCCAATGACAATGATTAAGACTTGGAGTATTTTTTTTCAAAGTTAATCTAAGTAAAATTTTACCAATTTTTTAGGAAAAACTATTAAGAACTATTAAATTATATCGATATCACATAAAAATATATTTTATGATGTATCTAACATTATTGATTTTGTACTGTACATGTTAATATTTTTTTTCTAAAAAATAACATAGTTTAACTTTTAGAAAAACAAATATATGCGTTATTCTTTAGAAACGGAGGTATATGCCTTAACCAAAAAAAGAAAAAGCAATCAGCTTGTGTGGCTGGCTAGGCATGCGGCATGCCGCGTCAGGATCACTCGACAAGGTCCAAAAAGCTTAGTCTGCTGTCAGTACCGGACCTTCTATTACTCTAACCAAAACGGCAAGGCGTTCATGCTGGAAATGAATAGAGCGGTGAGCAGGTGGATCACCGCTGGCCGAAGTTACGGCGACCTAGTAACCTGCTGCCACTTTCCGGTGATCACAAATCAATGGTATCTCGCCGATCGCCGCTCCCCCTTCGCCGCCGTGGCCGGAGACGAAAGGGAGTTGCTCTGGGCCGTGGTTTGAGCAAGTACGTTCGCCACATTGTTTGGCGTGGCGGTTTACAAGACTCCATGAACGTACTACCTCTCCCGGCAACAGAAACAGCACTAGCTAGAAATGCAGAGTAGAGACTGCATCAATCGCAGGAACGACTGAAGGGAGTAGGCACATACCTCGGGGGTGCTTCTGGTGTAGTGTATCTCCCCGGAGAAGAGCATCCTCCTCGTGCCGTTCAGCACCAGAGCCCTGCCGTCGTAGGTGACCTCTCCTCGCGCCGCCACATGATCGCCTCCTCCCTCCCGCCCCACCCGCCACCCGTCTCCCGCCGCTGCCGATGCGCACGCTGTCAGAATGCCGAGCGCCACCGCCACCGTGACGCCAACCATGTACATATCTCTGGTGATCTCCTCTCAGGGTGAAGCCTGCTCGCGGCTTACCCAGGCAATATATACACGGTGCTGCCTTGCCTTGGCCTCTCTTTGGCTAGCTGCTTCTTGGGTGCAAACATCATGTGTTGCTTGCGACATTTGATTTTGATGAGGGGTTAGTGCACTAGATGCATGCGGTAGACGTTTGGTGAACTGAAAAAGGTGTGACACCTCACCTCTTTCCATGTTTCATCTGGTCCTAGTACTTGGTACCGATCTTTCTCTTTTAAGCGATCGGTGCTTTCCAGAAGAGAAAACCCAATCCGGTCATAAGGGCATCTCCACTGGCCGGACGCAAATTAGTTACAAAAGCGACCACGCGTGTTCGTTTGCGTCAGACTGTGATGCGAAAATAGCTTTTGGGTTACGATTGTTCATTTGCATCTGGGTGCCCCTAGCGGTGACGTATTTTATTCGCCCATGCCGGTTTGGTTTTTTTTTTTCACAAAAAAATGCAATACATGAAACAAATCAGCCATACAAAAACAACGAAAATAGAGGTTCTAAATACTTTATTATTACATTGAAATAAATACGAAAGTCTACATGTACCATACATGAAAATACATAGTGTATAGTTCATAATTCTCTTGATGCCCAACCAATGCCTGATGATCAATTAAATCCTTCTGGAGTTTGAAAAATATTATTGTCACAGACTTCAACGCTCATATATTCAGGAACTCCTCCAGCCCTAGGGTTTGGCTCAATTAATTCACCCTGAAAGTTATATCCGTGTTCATTGTGGCCATAATGATGCTCCGTCTCGACGATCATGTTGTGCATAATCACACAACAGGTCATCACCTCATGCATGGTCTCAAGTATACCTGGGCATTTCTCGAGGCGGGCAAGGTTTCGAGTCAGGCCCAAAAAATCCTGACCCTAAATTTCTAGGCTCGAGCCCAGCCCGACATGACCTTCAGGCTTACAAACTAGGCCTGAACCCGTCCTGGCACGACCTTCAGGAGACCTGAACCCGACCTAAATAGAGGAAAGCCCGGCCCAACCTAACAAGCCCGCCCCGAACTAAGCCTAAATGATATTTCATGCATGCCCGAGCCCGGCCTAGGCTGACGTTCAGGCTCCAAATTTGGGCATGAATCATTCTCGACATGCAAGCCTGACTTGGCGCGGCCCGGCATTTTTGGGCCGGGTCGTGCTGGGCTATCCGGGCCAGGCTGCCCATGCCCATTTGTAGTGTGAAGAGAGCAAGTTCTAGATGGGTGACGAACAATAGCCCACTGAGTTTGGAGCATACCAAGTGCTCGCTCCACATCTTTCCTGCAAGTCTCTTGCACCTTGGCAAATCTCTTATATTTTTTTGTTTGAGGATTATAGGCTGTTCTCACTAGTGTGGTCTAGTGAGGATAAATGCTATCAACAAGATAATATGTCTTGTCATATGCATTAATATTGATCTCATAGCTCACCTTAGGAGCAGCGCCTTCCATAAGCCGGCTGAACACCGGAGATCAGTTGAGCAAATTGATGTCATTGTAGGAACTAGCCATGCTAAAGAAAGATTGTCAAATCCACAAATCTTATGATGCCACTGCCTCAAGAATAACAGTGCATCCCTTGGCATGTCCACTGTACTGACCTTTCCATGCAAATGGACAGTTCTTCCAGTGCCGACACATGCAATCGATGCTACTGATCATGCCTGGGAACCCTCTAGCCTCATAGATCGACAACAGCCGTTTAGTGTCCTCAACTGTTTGGGCTCTCAAGTGCAGTTCACCGAACACCCCATTCACAGCTCGGCAAAACCGGTACATGGATTCATGGCACGTGATCTCACCCATTCGCAGGTACTAGTCGGAGATATCACTATGCATTCCGTACAAAAGCATGTGAATAGATGCAGAGCACTTCTGGTAAGAGGTGAAGCCTAGCTTATCAGTGGCATCGGGCTTGCATTGGATCGTAGTCTCTGACGCCCTGCAAAATGACCATGAATAGGTCTCTTGACATCTGGTAGCAGCGCCAGAACATGTGCTCGATGTACACCGCATCGGTAAGGTGGAAGTAGTATTTATAAAGTTGGGACTCTGATACGTCTCCAACGTATCTATAATTTCTTATGTTCCATGCTAGTTTTATGACAATACCTACATGTTTTATTCATACTTTATATCATTTTTATGCATTTTCCGGGACTAACCTATTAACAAGATGCCGCAGTGCCAGTTCCTATTTTCTGTTGTTTTTGGTTTCAGAATTCTACACAGGAAATATTCTCGGAATTGGACCCCACGAAGACAAAAGTCAATATTTTACCGAGACGGACCCAGAGACCGAAGGAGGCCGGGCCCCCCACACCATAGGGGGCGCCGCCACCCTCTCGCGCTCACCGGTGGGGAGGGCACCCTGGGCCCTCCGAGACCGCCCTTCCGCCTATATTTCTCCCAGCGAAAACCCTAGGACGATCGGTCATATTCCAAAGTTACGTAGCCGCCGCCATCGCGAAGCCAAGTTCGGGGGACAGAAGTCTCTGTTCGCACGCCACCGGAAAGTGCTCCCGGAATCCATCTCCATCGAATCCATCGCCATCTTCATCGCCGTTGTCGTCTCCCATGATGAGGAGGGAGTAGTTCTCCCCCGAGCTGAGGGCTCTACCGGTATCTATGTGGTTCATCTCTCTCTCCCATGGTGTGATCTTTATGTGATCATGAGCTTTGTAATCTAGTTGAATATGTAGATGTTACTCTTGTCTATTATGCACTCTAGAGGTTACTTTAATATGAACTCCGGATTCACTCTCCACGGTGTGATGGTGACAGTGTGCGCATCGTGTGTGATTCCTTTATGACGTTGTGGAGCTTGTTTACTCCGGCTTGAGGTGTGCTTTTGCAGCCCTACACAATGAATGGTGTTTGTTATCCAACAAGAGAGTGTTTGAGAGTAGCATTTATTTATTCAATTATGTGATCATTGTTGAGAGTGTCCACTAGTGAAAGTATGATCCCTAGGCCTTGTTTCTAAGCATTGAAACACCGTTTCCAACAAGTTCTGCTACATGTTCGCTTGCTGCCATCTTTATTTCAGATTGCAATTACTACTTATAATCATCCATATTACTTGTATTTCACTATCTCTTCGCCGAACTAGTGCACCTATACATCCGACAAGTGTATTAGGTGTGTTGGGGACACAAGAGACTTCTTGTATCTTAATTGCAGGGTTGCTTGAGAGGGATATCTTTGACCTCTACCTCCCGAGTTCGATAAACCTTGGGTGATTCACTTAAGGGAAACTTGCTTTGTTCTACAAACCTCTGCTCTTGGAGGCCCAACACTGTCTAGAGGAATAGAAGCGTGCGTAGACATCAAGCTATTTTCTGGCGCCGCTGCCGGGGAGGTAAGGTAAAACTATCAGGTCACCTCTAGTGAAACTATATTTTAATTCCGTCACATCTTATGTGCTTTATTTGGAGCGTCTGTGTGCTTTTATTTTTGTTTGTTTGTTTTTGTTTCCTGAATAAAATTGGATCCTAGCACTCTTGTGTGGGAGAGAGACACGCTCCGCTTTTTCATTTGAATACTCCTATTCTTCACTTATATTTGTTGAGTATTCAGTTTTCGCACTGTGTAGCTTCTAGCTCTTGGTTTTCATGTATCTCTTGTTCAGAGCTATTAGTTATTTTATAGAAAGTACTCTCTTACTTCACTTATATTTGTTTTGAGAGTTTCTTGCTATTTGGTTGGAAACAGAAAATGCTTCATGTGATAGTTGGTATATTGTCTTGAATAATTTGATACTTGGCAATTGTTTTGAGCTCTCAAGTACATCATGTTTAAGCTCTTGCATCATGTAGTTTAAACCTATTAGTGGAGAACTACCGTAGAGCTTGTTGAAATTTGGTTTGCATGATTGGTCTCTCTAAGGTCTAGATATTTTCTGTAAAAGTGTTTGAGCAACAAGGAAGACAGTGTAGAGTCTTATAATGCTTGCAATATGTTCTTATGTAAGTTTTGTTGTACCGGTTTATACTTGTGTTTGCTTCAAACAACCTTGCTAGCCAAAGCCTTGTACTGAGAGGGAATGCTTCTCGTGCATCCAAAACCTTGAGCCAAAACCTATGCCATTTGTGTCCACCATAACTACCTACTATGTGGTATTTGTTTTCTGCCATTCCAAGTAAATACTTCATGTGCTACCTTTAAACAATTCAAAACATTATTACTCCTTATTTATGTCAATGTTTTATAGCTCATGAGGAAGTATGTGGTGTTTTATCTTTCAATCTTGTTGGGCACTTTCACCAATGGACTAGTGGCACATCCGCTTATCCAATAATTTTGCAAAAAGAGCTGGCAACGGGGTTCCCAGCCCCAATTAATTAACTTTCATTAATAATTCTCTTCACATGTTTTGCCCTGATTTATCAGTAAGCAACTTAATTTTGCAAATAGACACTCCTCCATGGTATGTGAAATGTTGGAAGGCACCCGAGGATTCGGTTAGCCATGGCTTGTGAAAGCAAAAGGTTGGGAGGAGTGTCATCTATAAATAAAACTAAAATACATGTGTAAACAAAAGAGAAGAGGGATGATCTACCTTGCTGGTAGAGATAACGTCCTTCATGGGAGCCGCTCTTTGAAAGTTTGTTTGACAAGGGGGTTAGAGTGCCCACTACCATTCGTTGACAACAACAAACACCTCTCAAAACTTTATTTTTATGCTCTCTATATGATTTCAAAAACTTAAAAAGCTCTAGCACATGATTTAATCCCTGCTTCCCTCTGCGAAGGGCCTTTCTTTTACTTTATGTTGAGTCAGTTTACCTACTTATTTCTATCTTAGAAGCAAACACTTGTGTCAACTGTGTGCATTGATTCTTATATGCTTGCTTATTGCACTCATCATATTACTTTGTGTTGACAATTATCCATGCGATATACATGTTGAAAGTTGAAAGCAATTGCTGAAACTTAAATCTTCCTTTGTGTTGCTTCAAAACCTTCTATTAAGAATCTATTGCTTTATGAGTTAACTCTTATGCAAGACTTTTTTATGCTTGTCTTAAAAGTACTATTCATGAAAAGTTTTTGCTATATGATTCAGTTGTTTAGTCATTATCTTTTTGTTAGCAAACTATATACCATTGCTTTGAGTCACTTCATTCATCTCATATGCTTTACAATGGTATTGATTAAGATTATGTTGGTAGCATGTCACTTCAGAAATTATTCTTTTTATCGTTTACCTACTCGAGTGCGAGTAGGAACTAAGCTTGGGGATGCTTGATACGTCTCCAACGTATCTATAATTTCTTATGTTCCATGCTAGTTTTATGATAATACCTACATGTTTTATTCATACTTTATATCATTTTTATGCATTTTCCGGGACTAACCTATTAACAAGATGCCAAAGTGCCAGTTCCTGTTTTCTGTTGTTTTTGGTTTCAGAAATTCTACACAGGAAATATTCTCGGAATTGGACCCCACGAAGACAGAAGTCAATATTTTGCCGAGACGGACCCAGAGAGCCAGAGAAGGCCAGAGGGGGGCCAAGGGGCCCCCACACCATAGGGGCGCGCCCCACCCTCTGCGCGCCACCAGTGGGAGGCACCGGGGCCCCTCCGAGGCCGTCCTTCCGCCTATATATTCTCCCAGATGCGAAAACCCTAGGACGATCAGTCATATTCCACGAAAAGTTACGTAGCCGCCGCCATCGCGAAGCCAAGTTCGGGGGATAGAAGTCTCTGTTCCGGCACGCCGCCGGGACGGGGAAGTGCCCCTAATCCATCTCCATCGACTCCATCGCCATCTTCATCGCCGTTGCTGGCTCCCATGATGAGGAGGGAGTAGTTCTCCCCCGAGGCTGAGGGCTCTACCGGTATCTATGTGGTTCATCTCTCTCTCCCATGATGTGATCTTTATGTGATCATGAGCTTTGTAATCTAGTTGAATATGTAGATGTTACTCTTGTCTATTATGCACTCTAGAGGTTACTTTAATATGAACTCCGGATTCACTCTCCACGGTGTGATGGTGACAGTGTGCGCATCATGTGTGATTCCTGTAGGGATTCGTTGCATAGAAAACAAAAAAAATTCCTACCGCGAACATGCAATCCAAGCCAAGATGCAATCTAGAAGACGGTAGCAACGAGGGGATTATCGAGTCTCACCCTTGAAGAGATTCCAAAGCCTACAAGATGAGGCTCTTGTTGCTGCGGTAGACGTTCACTTGCCGCTTGCAAAAGCGCGTAGAAGATCTTGATCACGGCGCCACGAACGGGCAGCACCTCCGTACTCGGTCACACGTTCGGTTGTTGATGAAGACGACGTCCACCTCCCCGTTCCAGCGGGCAGCGGAAGTAGTAGCTCCTCTTGAATCCGCCAGCACGACGGCGTGGTGTCGGTGGTGGTGGAGAAACCCGGCGGAGCTTCGCTAAGCGTGCGGGATGTGGTGGAGGAGAGAGGGCCGCTAGGGTTTGGGAGAGGGGGGCGCCGGCCACTAGGGGTGCGGCCTTGTGGTCTTTGGGTGGCCGGCCCCCTCCCCTTGGCCCCTCATTATATAGGTGGAAGCCCCAAGTGTTGGACTACAAGTCTCCGAATAAGACCCGAACCCAAAACCTTCCATGTGATAGGGAAACCTACCCAAGGTGGGAATCCCACTTGGGTGGGATTCCCCCCTTCCATGTGGGGGGGTGGCCGGCCCCTTAGGGGAGTCCACTTGGGACTCCTCCCCCTTAGGGTTGGCCGGCCATGGGAGGTGGAGTCCCTCCGGGACTCCGCCTTCCTTAGTGGTTTCTTCCGGACTTTTCTAGAACCTTCTAGAACCTTCCATAGAACCTTCCGGATCATTTTAAATCTTATAAAATGACTTCCTATATATGAATCTTATTCTCCGGACCATTCCGGAACTCCTCGTGATGTCCGGGATCTCATCCGGGACTCCGAACAAATATTCGAACTCCATTCCATATTCAAGTTCTACCATTTCAACATCCAAATTTAAGTGTGTCACCCTACGGTTCGCGAACTATGCGGACATGGTTGAGTACTCACTCCGACCAATAACCAATAGCGGGATCTGGAGATCCATAATGGCTCCCACATATTCAACGATGACTTTAGTGATCGAATGAACCATTCACATACGATACCAATTCCCTTTGTCACGCGATATTTTACTTGTCCGAGGTTTGATCATCGGTATCACTCTATACCTTGTTCAACCTCGTCTCCTGACAAGTACTCTTTACTCGTACCGTGGTATGTGGTCTCTTATGAACTTATTCATATGCTTGCAAGACATTTAGACGACATTCCACCGAGAGGGCCCAGAGTATATCTATCCGTCATCGGGATGGACAAATCCCACCGTTGATCCATATGCCTCAACTCATACTTTCCGGATACTTAATCCCACCTTTATAACCACCCATTTACGCAAAGGCGTTTGATGTAATCAAAGTACCTTTCCGGTATAAGTGATTTATATGATCTCATGGTCATAAGGACTAGGTAACTATGTATCGAAAGCTTATAGCAAATAACTTAATGACGTGATCTTATGCTACGCTTAATTGGGTGTGTCCATTACATCATTCATACAATGATATAACCTTGTTATTAATAACATCCAATGTTCATGATTATGAAACTAATCATCCATTAATCAACAAGCTAGTTAAGAGGCATACTAGGGACTCTTTGTTGTTCACATAACACACATGTATCAATGTTTCGGTTAATACAATTATAGCATGGTATGTAAACATTATCATAAACACAAAGATGTATTATAATAACCTTTTTATTATTGCCTCTTGGGCATATCTCCAACAGTCTCCCACTTGCACTAGAGTCAATAATCTAGTTTACATTTGTAAAGATATAACACCTTGACCTTCCGGTGCTTTATCATGTTTTGCTCACGGGAGAGGTTTTAGTCAACGGATCTGACATGCTCAGAAACGTATGTATTTTGTAATTCATTTGCGTCTCAACGCATCACTCATTTCCAAATGAGTCGGCATTAAATATGTTTGGTCTTCTGGTGGAACCTTAATTCCGCGGTCTGAAATATGTCACTAATATTGTCACACACAATATAGCTTCAAAGTTCTGACTCTGTCGGAACTACACCAAGTTCTCAAAGAACCTCTTGACTTTAACATCCTTTGTCATTGTCAAAACAATGACATACTCTGCCTTCTTTTGTAGAATCCGTCACAATATTTAGAACTCTTCTAAATCTAGCATAGACAACTTCTATCTCATTGTGCTACCTTTTAAACAACACTTAGCCTAATTGAGATTGAAATTTATTTTTATATGTGACCAAACTAATATCGGTGCAACACATTACATCGATTTGTTTGTCATTACACCATATAAAATTATATATATATATATCCTTGGTTCTTCTAAAGTACTCAAGGATATTCCTACTGTTGTCCAATAATCATCACATGAATTATTCTGGTATATGCTCCTAACTCTTTAGAGCACAGGACATCTGATTTTGTACATATTCTTCGTGATCTAAAATCACTCATGTGTTTTTACTCATCGAGTGTCAAATACACTCAAGTCTTGTTAAACCTTCACATGAAAAGAACATTCTTAATATTTCTATATTGAACTACTTCAATATCCATTCTATGTACTTTGACTTAAACTTATTATGTGTTTCAATCTATCTTCATAGATCTTGACACTAAATATGTTTCAGTCCATATTCTTTCATTGAAGTTAATTTCTCAATGAAACCTTTTAATCAAGTATATAATTACATCATTTATAACCAACTATATGTCATCTACATAAAGTATTATAAATATGTCTCAGCGCTCCCACTTAATTTCTTGCAAATGCAAGCCTCTTCATCGTCTCTGATGAAATCAAAAACTCTTTGATTATTTCATCTGGTGAAGATTCCAACTCCGCGATACTCATTTCATCCAATTGAAGTTTGTATACCTATCTAGTATTCCACGGACCAGCAAAACTCTTGGTTGTATCTTGTATACACCTTTAATACACACTTCTGATAAGTAATGTATTTTGCCATCCTACTAACATATCTCATAAAAGAAATATGTAGTGATTACTAGAATAATCCACATAGACTATAAGCATTTCTACGGAAGATCTAATCTTATCGTAGTCAACTCTTTGAACTTTGTCGTAAACAACTTTTCGACAAGTCGAGCTTCTTCAAGGATATTTCATCCAAGTCCATCAATTTTATAGATCTATTTACTTTCAAAAAGTATTTATCTATCTTGGATTTCATGGCGTATAGCCATTTTAACGGAGTCAGGGCCCATCATAACTTCTTTGTTTTGTAGTTGGTTTATCATTGTTCAAAATCAATCCTTTGTCCACAAATCATTTATTTGATCACAAAGTAAACCATACCTACAAGGTTCAATAAGTACTTCGATCTCCATGGCTAAAACACTTTGTAGTCATGGGAGCCATGATCGTCGTGGCCGCTTCCGGAACCAATTCCGATGCTGCGCTACTCTGATCATTATGCTCAGGTTCATAAACCTTATCAAATTATATTGTCCTCCCACTCAAATACTTCACTAGAAACAATTTCTCGGAAATAAGAAACATTGACAAACACTTTTGTCTTTGTCTCGTGGGAAGAATTCCCAATCAAATCTCTGGGATAACCAACAAAGACATTCATCCGATTTTGGTTGTAAACTTATTTACTTATGCTATGCATACCAAAATTTAAGAAAAGACTATCAGGGTTCATACCCATGCCATAACTCGTATGGTGTCATTTCAACGGATCATGATGATGCTCTATTCAGTGTAAAAGCGGTAGTCACTAAAGCATAATCCACAAAAATATAATGGCGTCAATATCTTATCTCATCATTGATCCAACAAGGTTTGGATACATCTCTTGGATACTTCATCATCACTATGATACTCCAAGAAACGTGAGTTGTAGAACAATTTCATAACTCTCTTAGATGTTCGCTAAAACTCGTAATTCAAATATTTCCACCATGATCCAATCATAGATATTTGATTTTTCTATTACGATGATTTCCACTTCATGCTGAAATTTATTTGAATCCATTCAAATGTTTCAAACTTCTTCCTTATTGAATATATCCACATATATATACTCAATTCATTGTTGGAAGTTTTCATGAAGTAGAAGAATCTCCCGCACACAACTATGCCCAGTGAACCACATATATCATTATGTATGTTTTCACTAAGTTAGTTGCCCGTTCAACTCTCGGCCTATGAACGGTATTTCAGTCATTACTTTTAGAAAAGATTTTGCAAGCGCCAAACGATTCAAAAAATCAAATGACTCCAAAAATCCATTTGCATGGAGTTCCTTCATGCGTTCCTTTCTAACATGACCTAAATGGCGGTTCCACAAATAAGTGGAATTCAAATCATTTGCCTTATGGCATTTTAGCGTCAGTATTATGTGTGTGTGTTTCACCATTAAGATTTATAATAACTTATCCATCGTACATGGAGTAATGTCATAATTTGAACAACTCATTGTTTTTATTTGACCAGAGCAAAATAACAATTTATTAAGCTCTTTATTATAAATTCTAAGGGTTAGGTAGAATGCCAATGACAAACATAATAACACTTTATTATGTTCCAGACGTGCATTATTACCATATTCCTTATCAGTCACTTAGGCCATAGTATTCCTGTATTGCGTTGTTTTTGTATGACACTTCATACCAACCAATATAGTACTAATACCCAAGAATTTCATAGTGTGACTTAACTAGGAATACAACCATAATATGTATATCATTTATATACACCTGAGCTAGACTTTCTAGTCTTTTCTTTTCTTTTTGCCAAAATATCTTTTGCAGTTTCTCTTTTAGCTTTCCTCATTATTCAGAAAAACACTTTAACATTATTAACTTCTAGGTTTGTTGGTCAAATACCAATAACCTTGAGGTTCTTACTTTAAGTTGATCATCATATGACAAGTGTTTCAGATTTCACTATTAGTAACTTTGTAATATGATGAACAATTTCACTCATAATTTTATCCATTATATCATGACGACTTTCCGAGACCATGTCTGTACATGCTAGGCTCGTAAAGTTTTAACCTTGGTATTCGCATGTGCAAATCTGGCTTGCACCCGTTGTATGCACACGTAGAATCTATCACACCCGATCATCACGTGATGCTTCGAAACGACGAGTCTTAGCAACGGTGCATACTAAGGATGATAACTTCATGGATATGCGAATATTATTAGTGCCCCAATAGTTGGAGGATTGTGACGCCTGGCGTCTTCAACCTTCATACATTCCCATAAAACTTATGAGTTTATGTAGTCTCACCAAATTTATATTCTATCATCTTGCAATAAGGTCTTAGATATCACATATATCTCATACCTTGATTATTTCTGAAAACTAAATTTTCAGCTCCTTACTTTTCAAACAGATTTGAACTTCAAGTTTCACGGAGACAAGATAACTTTAGGTACTAATTGAAACCATAGCTCTTTGAATCAACAATGTGAGGTTTACTAAAAGTTTGCAATAGGACTTAATCAATTCTTGATTCTTTAACAATACGGTACCAATCCGTAAAGTTTCTTGTCAGATTTTAACAGTATTTCTATCTCAATAACAAGACTAGCGCTTGGTAGAAAAACGGATGCCAATACTACAAATTAATTCAAAATACTACTCAGACTATGTTTATGATAATTAGTTCATGTTTTAATCTAATTACTAATGAACTCCCACTTAATATAACATCCCTCATAGTTGTTAAGTGGTACACGATCCACATCCACTACACCAAAACCGATCATCACGTGAGATGATGTAGCTTCAATGGTGAACATCAACATGTTGATCATATCATCCATATGACTTGTGTTCAACCTTTCGGTTTCCGTTGTCCCGAGGCCATGTCTGTACATGCTAGGCTCGTCAAGCAAACCCAAGTATTCCGCGTGTGCAACATGGCTTACACCCGTTGTATATGAACGTTGAATCTATCACATCCGATCATCACGAGATGCTTTGAAACGACGAACTTTGGCAACGGTGCATATGAGGGGAGAACACTTTATTATCTTGATATTAATGTGAGGGATCATCTTATAATGCTACCGCCGCGTTCTAAGCAAAATAAGATGCATAAAGGATTAACATCACATGCAATTCATATGTGATATGATATGGCCCTTTTGTCTTTGCGCCTTCGATCTTCATCTCCAAAGCACGGACATGATCTCCATCATCAACGGGCATGATCTCCATCATCGTCGGCGTAGCGTCAAGGTCCATGGCGCCGTCTTCATGGTTGTTCACCTCATGTAGCAACTATTACAACTACTTTGAAATACTACTCAACATGAAATTTAAAGACAACCATAAGGCTCCTGCCGGTTGCCACAATACAATAATGATCATCTCATACATATTCATCATCACATCATGGCCATATCACATCACCAAACCCTGCAAAAACAAGTTAGACGTCTCTAATTTGGTTTGCATATTTTACGTGGTTTAGGGTTTTCGAGTAAGATCTAATCTACCTACGAACATGAACCACAACGGTGATACTAGTGTTGTCAATATAAAGAGTAAATTGAATCTTCACTATGGTGGGAGAGACAGACACCCGCAAAGCCACTTATGCAATACAAGTTGCATGTCGAACGTGGAGCAAGTCTCATGAACGCGGTCATGTAAAGTTAGCCCGAGCCGCTTCATCCCACCATGCCACAAAGATGCAAAGTACTCGAACTAAAGACAACATAAGCATCAACGCCCACAAAACCATTGTGTTCTACTCGTGCAACCATCTATGCATAGACACGGCTCTGATACCACTGTAGGGATTCGTTGCATAGAAAACAAAAAATTTCCTACCGCGAACACGCAATCCAAGCCAAGATGCAATCTAGAAGACGGTAGCAACGAGGGGATTATCGAGTCTCACCCTTGAAGAGATTCCAAAGCCTACAAGATGAGGCTCTTGTTGCTGCGGTAGACGTTCACTTGCCGCTTGCAAAAGCGCGTAGAAGATCTTGATCACGGCGCCACGAACGGGCAGCACCTCCGTACTCGGTCACACGTTCGGTTGTTGATGAAGACGACGTCCACCTCCCCGTTCCAGCGGGCAGCGGAAGTAGTAGCTCCTCTTGAATCCGACAGCACGACGGCGTGGTGTCGGTGGTGGTGGAGAAACCCGGCGGAGCTTCGCTAAGCGTGCGGGATGTGGTGGAAGAGAGAGGCCGCTAGGGTTTGGGAGAGGGGGCGCCGGCCACTAGGGGGTGCGGCCACCTTGTGGTCTTTTGTGGGCCGGCCCCTCCCCTTGGCCCCTCATTATATAGGTGGAAGCCCCAAGTGTTGGACTACAAGTCTCCGAATAAGACCCGAACCCAAAACCTTCCATGTGATAGGGAAACCTACCCAAGGTGGGAATCCCACTGGGGTGGGATTCCCCCCTTCCATGTGGGGGTGGCTGGGGAGTCCACTTGGGACTCCTCCCCCTTAGGGTTGGCCGGCCATGGAGGTGGAGTCCCTCCGGACTCCGCCTTCCTTAGTGGTTTCTTCCGGACTTTTCTAGAACCTTCTAGAACCTTCCATAGAACCTTCCGATCATTTTAAATCTTATAAAATGACTTCCTATATATGAATCTTATTCTCCGGACCATTCCGGAACTCCTCGTGATGTTCGGGATCTCATCCGGGACTCCGAACAAATATTCGAACTCCATTCCATATTCAAGTTCTACCATTTCAACATCCAACTTTAAGTGTGTCACCCTACGGTTCGCGAACTATGCGGACATGGTTGAGTACTCACTCCGACCAATAACCAATAGCGGGATCTGGAGATCCATAATGGCTCCCACATATTCAACGATGACTTTAGTGATCGAATGAACCATTCACATACGATACCAATTCCCTTTGTCACGCGATATTTTACTTGTCCGAGGTTTGATCATCGGTATCACTCTATACCTTGTTCAACCTCGTCTCCTGACAAGTACTCTTTACTCGTACCGTGGTATGTGGTCTCTTATGAACTTATTCATATGCTTGCAAGACATTTAGACGACATTCCACCGAGAGGGCCCAGAGTATATCTATCCGTCATCGGGATGGACAAATCCCACCGTTGATCCATATGCCTCAACTCATACTTTCCGGATACTTAATCCCACCTTTATAACCACCCATTTACGCAGTGGCGTTTGATGTAATCAAAGTATCTTTCCGGTATAAGTGATTTATATGATCTCATGGTCATAAGGACTAGGTAACTATGTATCGAAAGCTTATAGCAAATAACTTAATGACGTGATCTTATGCTACGCTTAATTGGGTGTGTCCATTACATCATTCATACAATGATATAACCTCGTTATTAATAACATCCAATGTTCATGATTATGAAACTAATCATCCATTAATCAACAAGCTAGTTAAGAGGCATACTAGGGACTCTTTGTTGTTCACATAACACACATGTATCAATGTTTTGGTTAATACAATTATAGCATGGTATGTAAACATTATCATAAACACAAAGATGTATTATAATAACCTTTTTATTATTGCCTCTTGGGCATATCTCCAACAATTTCTTTATGACATTGTGGAGCTTGTTTACTCCGGCTTGAGGTTTGCTTTTGCAGCCCTACACAATGAATGGTGTTTGTTATCCAACAAGAGAGTGTTTGAGAGTAGCATTTATTTATTCAATTATGTGATCATTGTTGAGAGTGTCCACTAGTGAAAGTATGATCCCTAGGCCTTGTTTCTAAGCATTGAAACACCGTTTCCAACAAGTTCTGCTACATGTTTGCTTGCTGCCATCTTTATTTCAGATTGCAATTACTACTTATAATCATCCATATTACTTGTATTTCACTATCTCTTCGCCGAACTAGTGCACCTATACATCTGACAAGTGTATTAGGTGTGTTGGGGACACAAGAGACTTCTTGTATCTTAATTGCAGGTTTGCTTGAGAGGGATATCTTTGACCTCTACCTCCCCGAGTTCGATAAACCTTGGGTGATTCACTTAAGGGAAACTTGCTGCTGTTCTACAAACCTCTGCTCTTGGAGGCCCAACACTGTCTACAGGAATAGAAGCGTGCGTAGACATCAACTCCCACCAACACGGCTGCACGACATGTTGCCCTAGCGGCCCTTCGTCGAGCCCCGGTACATCGGCATTTGCTTGACATGGTGCTCTGGAGGATGGAGGCTGCAACAACCATGAACTACGACGTCTCCTCAGACTCTTCATCTGAAGAGGTGTTAATGCATTCTCTGCGGAGACTCTCGAGCGACTTCATGATGTCCATCAGCGAGGCACCAACAGTGGACAATAGCAACTCAAGTTGGCGCAAAATGGCCGCAAATGGCATACGAAAAGTTCGATGGGATCATACCGGCCAATTTACCGAATAGTTCTTGGGCGTCGAGGCCTGCAGGCGCTCTCGGCAGATGCGCGGCCTACAAGGACGAGAGGCATGCGAGCAGGTCCTCTCCAATACCCTAGCTCCGACCTAGACCAAGGAGGAGGCGTGGCATGGAGAAACCTAGTCGACTACGGTGGTGTGGCGTTGTGGCGTCGCCCTACAGCTGCAAAGAAGAGGAGGGGGACACTAGCAAACACTGTTCAATTTCGTTGTTCCTGGCGTACGGGACTGTCTAGGATTACAAGGTCACACGCAGCGTCTGCGTAGATGCATTCGCGATGCAAATTTAAGTTTATTTACGTTCCACGGATAGTTCAAATATTTTGCATCGAATCACTAGGTTAGAGTATCTCCAGCCGCGTCCTCCAAAGGGCGCCGGATTGAGCATTTGGGGGACGTGTTTCCTTCGCGCCGCGTTTGGGGAACGTTGCTCGCCAGCTGCGTCCCCCAAACATCGCCACCAAACAGAAATTCAAATAGTTCACATTCAAAAGAGATCGTTCCCGCCGAAGTCGTCGGATCGAAGTAGTCGCTATCAAAGTACTGGACGCGTGATCATATTACAGACCGGTGGTGCAAGCTTAAGACATAAATTAGAAGAAGGGGTTCGGCGATGCCGACGGCGCATCCCGAGTCGAGGCGGGCCCGTTGATCACCTGCTCCATCATCGACGCTGATGTAGATGTCGATGCCGCTGACGCATGTGTACTAGCAGACGTTGTCGCAGAAGCGTCTGCTGGTGCCGGCTCTTGCTCCGGGGGTGGGGTTGCTTCCGTGCCTCGGTCGCCGCCATTTTGGTTGCGATGTCGTCGAGGATCATGCCTTTGTAGAAGTTGTGCACCGCCCGCATCCGGGGAGACATTCCAGCTATCGTCGCGGTCAGCAGGGACATGTCTTCCTTGTGTTTCTTGAGCTCCATGTTCAGCTCTTGCCTCTTGAGCAGCGCCGCCACGCTACGTCGGTCTTTTTGGCGCGGGAGAGCAGGGTCGAGGATACCTTGGCGAGACACTGTGTGATCGACGCATGCATCTTCTCGGTCGACGCTACGTCGGTCAAGGCGGCCTTGGCAGCCTTGTTGCCGATAGGGCGTCCTGCCGATGTTGTGAGCGGCACATCCAGATCAATGACATATTTCCCCTTCGACAACGAATGACGTGTCACCTGCCATTTCTCATTCGTTTTCAGCTTGCTATAACAATGCATCAGCGCGAAAGACTTATTCCCTTCCGAGTGCTTCTGGTACATCGACATGGCCTTGTCGAACTAATCAAAGGAAGCACAATCAGATCGTAAAACTAGGCGCTAAAATTTTTCGTAGAAAGAGGTGTACCACGTCGCTGATGTTCACGCTGCTGTCGCCTTTGATCTCGGCCTCATTATGGTAGCCATGGAACATGTTCACCGACGCCTGGATGATGGCCCAGCGCGTCGACATTGCCTTTTGGCTCCTCTTCATTGTCACTTTGCTGTAATCCTTGTGGACTAGCTTGCGCTCATCGAACTCCGTCTTGATCCTCGCCCAATACTTCCCATACTTTTGGTTGGCACCGATGATGGAGTCATGGTTCACCGTCGACCACGACTCGCAGAGACATTCATCCTCTAGAACCGTCCACTTGGGGCCTCGTGTACCCGAGGTCTTCTTCTTCCTCACGCCGGCCGCGTCAACCTCCACGAGATCCTCTGCATCCTCCGCGACACCCTCGTCCTCCTCGTCCTCTTCGTCGCCCCCATCTTCGTCCTCGTCGTCGTCATCCTCCAACCCCTCGTCGTCCTCCCCTCCTCCTCCTCCTCCTCCTCCTCCTCCTCCTCCTTATCACCGGTGCCCTCGAATTCGAGCGGGCCCCTGCGGCCAGTGAACGGGGCTCCGTCCGCACCAGGGCCTTGCTCGCGATGGGGCGCTTGGTCATACGCCGGGGACTTGAACACGGCGTTGTGGTTGAAGCCGCCATGAGGCAGCGTATCCTCGTACCGCGTCGACAAGTTGGTTGTCACGCACCCGGGAGTGGCATAGTGGCCGTCGTTGTAGAAGGCGGATGCCGACAGGGACAACACTCCCGGAATGTACGCTGGCCCCGACGTACTCCATGGGCTCGCGTTGCTGGCCGCGATACACGCGGCCAGCGCGTGCTGGTGCGCACGCGCCGCCACCAACTTCTTCTCCAGCTGTGCTGCCTGCCGTCACCTCCGCTCCGCTGTCGACAGTTTGCAGCGTAGCTAGTTTTGGTCCCACTGATCGTCGGTCCAGCCTTCCGGCTTCTTCTTCGCAGCCGGCGCCTTCCGTGGCTTCGTGAAGGGCGCCTTCGGCCCTTTCGTCTCATTGCCCGGTGGCTTGGTGGCCGCTTTCTTGGCCATTTTTTTGGGGCCTACTGGCGGCGCCATGGAGGAAGAAATGAATCGGCGGGATAAGCGGTGAAATCTGTTGGGAGGGCAGAAATGCGCGGCGACAGAGGCACGATGTGGCGGGAGAGGGGGTCGAATTTTTATGTGTCGCTGACGCGTGGGTCCTGAATCCTCTCGCCTCGCATTTCATTGTGTTCGGTATGTCCGAAGCGTCCCCTGTGGAGCGGGAACGGGCTCGGAGCGCCGGCCACCGTATTGAAGCCGGATGGAAAAACCTTTTAAGACGTGTGGCTGGAACGAAATTTTGTTTGACGCACCCCAGATCCCTTTACAAAACGCTTTCGGCGCGCGAACGTACGCTCATCGTCGGGCCGCTGATGCCCAACTCTCACACAATTGAAGCCCCGTTTTACTAGAGCAAAGCCACCACATTGGATTTCCAGTTCGAGCATGTCCACGGCCACACACAAAGTAAGATAAGCCCCAATGATGATGGTGACGATTCGATGTCTTTTCCGTCAAAGCAAGACCGACTTGAGCTCCTCTCCCCAACGTGCACGTGTGGGCGTGGCCGGCAGTGCAGACAAGGGTGGAGTAGAGTAACCTGACAAGCAAGTTGTCGTAATGTACTTTGAAATGTACACGCGAGGTCCTCCCAGCTCCCGCGTAGCATTCACTCCTATTGTGTGATATACTACGCCTGCTCAAAATAAGTTGCGTATAAAGTTACGTCAAAGTCAACATTTTAAAGTTTAACCATGTATATTAATGAAAATATAATAAACACATAAAATGAAAACACAATTTTATGAATATTTGTGAAATATTTTCAAATTATATGCATTTGGTATAGTAGATTTCCGTATTGTTATCTAAGCTTGCAAAATTTGTAAAATTTGACTTGCATGAAAAATTATGCGCAACATAATATGGGTAAAAGGGAGTACTAGGTGGTTCAGACTTCGGACATGTTGGGTTTACGAGTATCAATCTCTACTATTAAATTGCAATCCGCCTGTTCGTACGTGTGCGTCGCACACATGTGGAGAAAACTCGCTACCGAACGGGCCAAGTGGGCCAGGCCCAAAGAAATCTGATGAAACGTTTCTTTCCGCCTCACCTGGTTTTCGTGGCGCCGCAGGTTGGCAATTGGCAGCCTGGGAGGCCGTCGCGTACCCGGCTCCCCGCTGGGGTTCTGCCCTTTCGTCAGGAGGCGTGCGGGACGACCGGGCGAGGTCGGATGAGCGGGAGGAAAAGCGGCGGGCTGGGGCGGAGATGGCTGACACGGTCGGTGGCAGCTGGCCTGGTTGGAGGCGCGCGGTGGCGGGTTTGCGCAGGATGAAGCGTGGTAGTGCTGGCGTACTGCCGGCGCCCGGCGAGGCAGGCAGTCGCGTGGACAGAAGGATCTGGTTGGAGCTATCGAGAATAGAAAGAAGCAGCGCACCGGCCGACCTTAGTCACATGTCCAAGATGTGTAATCCTGAGGAAGAAATTAACTTGCCAGAAACAGAGACCAGACCGCAGCGGGATGGCCGAGATTAGAGGGAGGGGGGCTCGGGAGGCGGAGGAGCTCTCTCGGCCGGCCGGCCGGGATGGAAGCTGAACGGAGCTAGCCTAGCGGAGGAAGGAGCAGCAGCTGAGGGGCCAAGAATAGATGGCGCTCGGGGGAGAGAAGAACGAGCAGGGAGAGGAGGGAGGCAGCAGGGGAAGAAAAATGTTGTTTGCTTCATCCGTCCATGGCCTGCTGAATTTTATATGGATGTGAGGGGACTTGCTGAAGTTCTTACTGGTGTTTTGCTAGATTGTACCACAGACTGCAGTACTATTAAATTGCAATCCGCCTGTTCGTACGTGTGCGTCGCACACATGTGGAGAAAACTAGCTACCAAACGGGCCAAGCGGGCCAGGCCCAAAGAAATCTGACGAAACGTTTCTTTCCGCCTCACCTGGTTTTCGCGGCGCCGCAGGTTGGCAATTGGAAGCCTGGGAGGCCGTCGCGTACCCGGCTCCCCGCTGGGGTTCTGCCCTTTCGTCAGGAGGCGTGCGGGATGACCGGGCGAGGTCGGATGAGCGGGAGGAAAAGCGGCGGGCTGGGGCGGAGATAGCTGACACGGTCGGTGGCAGCTGGCCTGGTTGGAGGCGCGCGGTGGCGGGTTTGCGCAGGATGAAGCGTGGTAGTGCTGGCGTACTGCCGGCGCCCGGCGGGGCAGGCAGTCGCGTGGACAGAAGGATCTGGTTGGAGCTATCGAGAATAGAAAGAAGCAGCGCACCGGCCGACCTTAGTCACATGTCCAAGATGTGTAATCCTAAGGAAGAAATTAACTTGCCAGAAACAGAGACCAGACCGCAGCGGGATGGCCGAGATTAGAGGGAGGGGGGCTCGGGAGGCGGAGGAGCTCTCTCGGCCGGCCGGCCGGGATGGAAGCTGAATGGAGCTAGCCTAGCGGAGGAAGGAGCAGCAGCTGAGGGGCCAAGAATAGATGGCGCTCGGGGGCGGAGGAAGAACGAGCAGTGGAGAGGACGGAGGCAGCAGGGGAAGAAAAAAATGTTGTTTGCTTCATCCGTCCATGGCCTGCTGAATTTTATATGGATGTGAGGCGACTTGCTGAAGTTCTTACTGGTGTTTTGCTAGATTGTACCACAGACTGCAGTACTATTAAATTGCAATCCGCCTGTTCGTACGTGTGCGTCGCACACATGTGGAGAAAACTCGCTACCGAACGGGCCAAGCGGGCCAGGCCCAAAGAAATCTGACGAAACGTTTCTTTCCGCCTCACCTGGTTTTCGCGGCGCCGCAGGTTGGCAATTGGCAGCCTGGGAGGCCGTCGCGTACCCGGCTCCCCGCTGGAGTTCTGCCCTTTCGTCAGGAGGCGTGCGGGACGACCGGGCGAGGTCGGATGAGCGGGAGGAAAAGCGGCGGGCTGGGGCGGAGATGGCTGACAGGGTCGGTGGCAGCTGGCCTGGTTGGAGGCGCGCGGTGGCGGGTTTGCGCAGGATGAAGCGTGGTAGTGCTGGCGTACTGCCGGCGCCCGGCGGGGCAGGCAGTCGCGTGGACAGAAGGATCTGGTTGGAGCTATCGAGAATAGAAAGAAGCAGCGCACCGGCCGACCTTAGTCACATGTCCAAGATGTGTAATCCTGAGGAAGAAATTAACTTGCCAGAAACAGAGACCAGACCGCAGCGGGATGGCCGAGATTAGAGGGAGGGGGGCTCGGGAGGCGGAGGAGCTCTCTCGGCCGGCCGGCCGGGATGGAAGCTGAACGGAGCTAGCCTAGCGGAGGAAGGAGCAGCAGCTGAGGGGCCAAGAATAGATGGCGCTCGGGGGCGGAGGAAGAACGAGCAGTGGAGAGGAGGGAGGCAGCAGGGGAAGAAAAAAATGTTGTTTGCTTCATCCGTCCATGGCCTGCTGAATTTTATATGGATGTGAGGCGACTTGCTGAAGTTCTTACTGGTGTTTTGCTAGATTGTACCACAGACTGCACATGTGAAACCCATTGCTGAGATTTGATGTTGTTGTTGTTGTGCTTCCTGCACATATATTGCGTATAATTAGCGTGCAAGTATTGAGTATGGATGAACAACTCAATGAATTGGGTAGAGTCGAATCAGTGATAGATAAGAAGATTTTTCTTGCTCTCTTTTCAGACGAGAGGGGTGAACAGGTAGTATGGATGGGTTCGTAATTTACTCCTACACTACTCTGTCTGTTGGCAAAGAACATGCATTGAACAAATAAAGTGATATTTTTTTACATAAAATATTGCTTATGTTTTTGAATTGTTTTGGGCAGGGTAAATAATTAGGTAAAGAGGAAAATAACATTAATCACTAATGATTTGAAAGTGAAATTGTAAGTTAAATAAAATTAAATTATAAATTAAGAGTTGTAAAAATAAAATTTTAATTATTTCAGGGTTTAAAATATATTTAGCTCTTTCGCCGCACGCACGGGCATTGTCCTAGTATATATCATATATCATCGTTCCATGTGTCAGGCGTGTTTGACTCGATATTTTTTTTCTGTTTCTTTCCTTTCCAGTTCGGGGCTTGCATTGCAATGCGAGTCGTGAATGCTATATCTTGCTCACAATGCAGTCCCACATGGGCCAGCCCAATACACAAGCTTTTTTCGGTTCTTGTTTTATTTTGTGTTTTTTTTTCTTTTTTCCTCCTTTTCGGCTTTTGTTGATGTTTTCTTTCCTTTCCTTTTGTTTTAGTTCTATTTTTATTTCCATATTATTATTATTATTATTATTATTATTATTATTATTTTCGATAAATATTGATGGGTTTGAAAAAGTGATTAGAGAAACCAACAATCAAACAAAGTTAAAATTACCCAATGTTTTGTTTAATCGATTTTGATTCGTGGCAGATTGATCATGCCCAACTGCCTCCAACAGATAATATTCAAGGTAGGTCGTGCTAAACCGCTTTTAATGGTTGGCCTCAGATGGAGTAGTCTCAGGAAATCTTTAATAGTAGTGTCAGACAGTCAGTTGGCAAATATATGAAGGTCCGCAAACACATTTGCTGTCCAAACCTGTGGTAATAAACAAGGTTGGTCGGCAAAACGGACTCCCGACCAGCTGTTGGTGACAGCGGCTTTCCCTACCAATTTGTCTCTCCTCGGGATAAAGTGCGGCGGTGTTATGTAGTGACAGGTTATGGCAAGTTTTTGAGTCGAAATAATGATATTATGTGCAACAACATTTACCCGGCATGTCATTAAGGATAACTCAAACACATAAAGGGTTGAGATCATTTTATACCCCTCATATATTTCATTACGAAGGGGTACATAACGATCTCAACTTTTAATGTGTTCTGAGTTTGGGAGGAGAGGGTCCCATTGAAGCAAAAGTCATTTATTTTTTAAGAGAACATATGCTAATTAACTTATCTTGGCTGAGATGTGATGTACCTTTCCTTGTTACATGATGTCTTTTGTTATGATGTGGACGCCCTTGATGATGGAAATATAGCATATTTTTGTGTAGGCGCTTTTCGAGGTTGTTGTGTCCACAACTTGGTGTCGTGGATGCGAGAATAGATGATTTGTGCATGTTGGTAGAACCAAGGGGTAACAACAAAAAAGCAAAAAAAAAAAAAATTCCCTCCAATTCATATTGTTGCTAATTTAATACAAAGCTATTATTGGAGATTTAGTTTTTCCTTCTAAAAAAAGCGCAATCATCATCAAACATACATGCAATATTTTACTGTCTTAGTACGAATGTAAATAAATCACACATAATTCTCCATACTTGACATTGGTACCTTTAAACAATTTTTTAGTGCTGAGCAACTCCATTTTATTGAGTGAGCATGTACTAAGAATCGAGGTATGTTGCATAAAACAAACATTTGATCAATAACATTTCTACTTTTGAATAAAGGCAACAAACATACCTGAAGGTCTGATGGATGACTATTGACCAGTTAACCAAATAAAAAACTGCATATTCACACAAAAAATAGCCAGTAGAACTTGGGTGTATGTGGATCTTCCTTTGATTCATATTACTTGACCCTAGTATTGATCTATCTAGACACATTTCAGTTGTAGATACATCCATTTTAGTGGCAAGTAATATGGATTGGAGAAAGTAGTTTGAAGTTCCCTAAAAAATGAAGTAATTCACTCACGTACATATTATTTGGGTGTGATTATTTCTTAGTCAACTAAAAGTTAATTTAATTCTCTGTTAGATGATGTTATCCGTGTGCAAGTAGTGAAATGTCACTTGGAACCTCATGTGCAATTGAAAAAAAATTCAATTACAACCTATGTTGGACTTTGTGGCTAGCACAAATATATCACAATTATATGGTTTAGGAGTTGACTAAGAACTAAGTTATTTCTCAATCGACTGAGAATTAGTAAACCCGATATTATTTTGATACTAACTCGTGATTTTTTTTAAGAAAAAGTACAACCATACGTGGCATACATTAAAAAGAGAAAATAGAATTTTGTACGTGTTTGAATAGTAGGAATCCACTCCTTATATTGTTACTTCGACATTTTGTCAATTTTACCTAAGTTACATACTTTTGTATTTAGTTTCAAACTTGACATCCACATATATGAATACATTCTCTAAACACATGATTTATGCTTTTTAAAAGAATTTTTCCTGATTTTATATTAAAAAAGGGTTCGCACAGCACACATTCACCAAATCCGCGTCGCATATGCACATCTTCTTTTTATACTCTATTTGCCTAAAATACTGCTGTCCTTTGATCGTTATGTAGGCAGATTTAGACGCAGTGTGACATGCCAAAGACTACATTAAAGTTGTCCTTTTTTGCGAGATATGAATTTCATTTTGAAATAGCTACATTAACCACACGTCATTAGAGTATGTCATTCATTTTCTTTTTGCGAAACACAGTAAAGACCTAGACAGCCACAAATACGTATACACACTCACCTATATAAACATATGCACGCAAACACTACCTCTATGAGCACCTCCGAGAGACTGATTGATGAAGTCACTATAGACGCCTGGTTCCTGACGGAAACATCAGCGAACTCACGTTGGAGAACTTCAAGCAAACCAAACAATATCTCGCTACTTTTAATATCTAGAACACAAAATTAATTTCTACTCTATTATATTAGTTCAAAAATATTTTTTCTACCATAAAGATTTCTTTTAACGTTGAAAACCATGGGAAAGACCCCAAGTGCGCCATTTTCTTATATAAATAGCATATGTACAAAATGTTCATGGAAACAAGTTAAAGGTATAAATCCACTGGGACATGCCTTCATTGAGGCTAGGCTTAATTAGCCCTATATCGAGTCAGTCGGAGCTCTCCCACACAAGAAGAGGCAACGAGACGAGGACACGCCGACCTCGGTTGCACGGGGCTTTGCTGACAGCTGGTGGTTGGGGAGAAGAGAGACGAAGGTGGCAGTGACTAGGGTTCGTCGAGCTGCCCCCAAGAGCGGCACGCGAATGATTATAGTTGGCTTGAATTTTCATCTAGTCTTACACGATTAAAGGACACAATCCAACTAACTCAAATGAGCGAGGACTTTCTGAGCAGGTGCTCACTGCACACCTGCATCTGGGCTATTCATAGTGCGTCAAGATCCGTGTTAGCCTTTTTCTCTCTCTCAAGCGGGTTTTCATTTTCGTATCCACCATACAATTGTTGAACTTCAAACTTTACAGGTCACTGAAACGTAACAACTAGAATGTGTATTTAAAGGATTTGTTTTGAATTTTAAATTGCAAAAAAAATTCCAAACTATTTTTATGACATTATAGTTGTTATTTTTCAATGACTTGTAAAGTTTCAAGAAAAATATGTTATTAAGTTTGAGAAATATGTAGAAGGAGAAAAGAAAAAAGTGTGGGTTTTCAGTATTGATATAAACGCGATAAGCAAATAACAAAGAACGAAAAGTAAATCGCAGGATTTTAACGCGGAATTCCCCTCCAACGCGGAGAGGAAAAACCACGGGCACCAACGAACAAAATTTCACTATATAGGTAGTGCTTTTTTTCAAAAATGGGCACTTTATTACTTTAAGTAATACCTGGCCTCTGCATAGCTAGGATGCACACAGCCGTACAAATATCTATTACAAAAACACCAATAATTCCAACCACAAAAATCCAAAGTTCACGAGAAAAAACTAGCTAGGTGAATCCAGGCGAAGATCACGATGTCACCCATTTTGGGAAAAAAAATCCCCCGTTGTATCCTCCAACCGTGACGACACCTCCGTAAAGAGGTTTGGATGCTCCATCCGCTGAAGTGGCACCCATGAGCGAAGCGTAGCTGTGCACCGGTATATGACCTGCATAAGAGAGGAAGAAATATTATTAAAAATATTGTCATTTCTACATGGCCACAGCGACAAATAATGGCAATTGCTCCCATCCTAATAAGAAGCTTAAACCTAACAGCCACACCATTGAGCCAATTGCTAACTATATTGGCAACACTACGTGGTGGGTATAAGGTAGACCTTATTTGAACGGCTGACCATATAGACCTAGCAAAGTTACGCTGAAATAATAAGTGTTTAATAGTCTCATCGTGATGATATAATACACACTTTTTACTTCTATGCCAGTTGCATTTGGCAAGATTATCTTTAGTAAGAATGATCCCACGACGAAGATACCCTGCAAAAACTTTGGTTTTAAACGATATTTTCATCTTTCAAATTTTAGAATTATTATAGACTGGAATATCAGGCTGAATTAAAGCATTGTACATGGAAGCCATTGAGAATGAACCATTCCCGGTGAGGTTCCAACGAAACACATCAGACTGCTGCGTTAATTGAACTAGCTCAAGAAGTTGTAACAATTCATGTCAGGAGGTTTGTCTAGGTCCGATGGGACTTCTTATGAACGTTACATTCGGTGTGAAAGTTTCCAACACCTTAGCGATAGTATCACTTTTGTGGCGCACAATATTGTACAATGCCGGATATTTTTCTCGGAGCGTGGCATTACCTAGCCATTTATCCTCCCAGAAACGAATTTCCGACCCATCCTTAATGGAGAAAAAATCATATGGAAAGAAATACTTCTTTGTATCCATAAGACCTGCCAAAAAATGTGAATCTCTTGGTTTCCAAAGAACCTGAGATAGAGCCTTTGAGCCAATATACTTTCTCTTGAGTAGTGTTTGCCAAACTCCCTCATAGGTAAGTAGCTTAGACATCCATTTACCAAGTAGGGCCCTATTCTTGACCTGGAGATCTTGGATGCCAAGTCCTCCATGGTCTTTGGGACAGAAAAGCACACTCCACTTAGCCAATCGATATTTACGCTTCTCACTATCCCCTTGCCAGAAGAATCTAGATCAAAAATAATCCAATCGTTTTAAGATACCTCTAGGAAGTTGGAAGAAAGATATCATATATAGTACCATATTACTTAGTACCGCATTTTTGAGAACTAATCTTCCTCCCAAGGATAGTAATTTGCCTTTCCAACTGCTTAATCTAATCTGCAGTCTTTCCTCGACCATTTTCCATTCGGCATTGGTTAGTCTCCGATACTGAATCTACCCCAAGTACCTAATTGGAAATTAGCCTTGCCCGCAGCCGAACAACTCAGCATATTCTGCAACATTGTCTTGGGCCTCACCAAAACAAAACAACTCACTTTTATGGAAATTGAGTTTTAGACCCGACAGCTGCTCAAATACTGAAAGAATTAACTTTAGATTTCGAGCTTTTTCGATGTCATGATCCATAAAAAGAATTGTATCGTCAGCCTATTAAAGAATGGACAATCCTCCATCAACAAGATGATGAATGACCCCTTCAATCTGGCACTCTGATTTTGCGCGTTCAATCATAATAGCAAGCATATATACCACTATATTAGCACTAGCAATAATGGATCTCCCTGTCTTAACCCCTTGTTGGTTTGAAAGTATTTGCCCACGTCATCATTGACTTTAATGGCAACACTCCCTCCCGAGACGAAACTTGATCAACACACACCACTCATCATAGAAACCTTTCATTCTCAGAGTTTGTTGCAAGAAAGACCACTTAACCTTATCATAGGATTTTTTAAAGTCAATCTTTAAAATCACTCCATTCAACTTATTTCTATGCAATTCGTGAACCGTTTCATGGAGGACTACAACCCCATCCAGGATGTTTCGTCCTTGCATAAAAGCAGTTTGTGAAGGCCTCATCACATGATCAGCCACCGTGTTGAGCCGGATCGTGGCGACCTTAGTAAATATTTTAAAGCTCACGTTAAGAAGAAAATTAAGACGGTATTGTTGGATCCTTTCTGCTTCAATAACCTTCGGTAATAAGATAATTTCACCAAAGTTGAGCCTAAAAAGCTCCAACTGTCCAACTGGAAGGTCCGCGAAAAGAGCCAACAGGTCAAACTTGATGACATCCTAGAAAGGCTGATAAAATTCAGCTGGAAAGCCATCAGGACCAGGGGCTTTATTATGCTCCATTTGGAATATAGTTTTTCTTACTTCCTCCTCAGTGTAAGGCGAAGTGAGAAAATTATTCTCCGCTTGAGAGACTTGAGGGATATCATCCATTACTCTCATCTAATGAGAAATTACCTTCCCCGGGAGCACCAAAAAACCCCTTATAATAGCTCGTAATATATGACTTTAGTTGTTCATGACCCTCAATTGTACCCTCATCCTGCACAAGAGTATGAATAAGTTTCTTCCCATGTCTGGCATTGGCAACACAATGGAAGTAGCTCGTATTCGAATCTCCCTCGAGAATAAGTTGGGCCTTAGATCGTTGGTACCATTTCAGCTCCTCTTAACGCAGAAGTTTTGCAATTTCCGCATTTGATTGGCTTTTTTGCTCAATCTCTTATGCGGAAAGAGGCCTAGTTTTTTTGCTTTAGCTTCGAGGTAATCTATAATAGATGAAAATCGTTGCTTTTTCTTTTTAAAGACTCCTAGTTGTCCATAGAGGTGTTTGCGTACACCACGCATTTTATTATTCCGCCTCTGTATCGGAGACAAATCCACCACCGGTCTTTTCCATATCCTTTTAACCATAGGCTGAAAACCTTCCCGATTCAACCAACCGAGTTCAAACTTAAATCGACGGTTAGACGGAGGTCTAGGTAAACCAGTGGATAATAAGATGGGAGCATGATCCGAAAACCCAACAATACGTTCTAGCGCGCGCACCGACACCATTGGAAATTTCAAGGTCTAGGTAAACCCAACAACACATTATAGCGCGCGCACCATCAGGGAGTGTTTATAAATGTTGTGAGTTATCTTATAATCTGATCAACCCTAGTCGATGGCTTACAAACGGTATATATAGACGGTGATATCAATCCATACCAAGTCTCCGGTGATAGGCCTCACTCTGCTCGTTAGAAGTTGGCCTCCCTTTAATATGAATTCGGATCCCAACATAACAAGCATCATGGTGCTCACTCATAACTTTTCCAATTCGAATTGAAAAACAGCTGGATACAGATTAGAAACTTCCACGAATAATATAATGGCTCAATTCGATGTAGAAAAGACCGATCTTATAGAGGATGACTAGGTAATTATGTTCAACACTCGGTCCAGTTATTACGAAAAACAAGTTGAAAATACATGACAGTTTGCACGATAATTCTGATTTCTGGCACGGGCAGAACACAAAGATAACCTCACACACAGCGAGGCTGCTCATTCTATTATGCATGAATCTAGAGAGAAACTCGACTCCATCCGGAACCTGTCGGTTGGAAACTTGGATCGACATTTCCGTCTACCCTGCAGAATTTATACTTAAGGTCAGCACATCCTTGATCAGACTATCAAAGTTGGCCAACGACCTGCCGCCAGGTTGCGTCGTTGCACGAAGACCGACCTCTTTCCATTCCATTGCCTTCCGCTTCATCTCCTTCCCCACCTCACCTCCCATCACCTCCCTTATCCTCGCCTCCACCACCTCCCGGCGCACATCGTCGCCGACCTCCATCCCGACGCCCCACTCGACGCACACATAGCGGGTGTTGGTCTGCTGGTCGGCGAAGAAGGGCCAGCACAGCATGGGCACCCCGGCGCTCAGCCCCTCCATGGTCGAGTTCCACCCGCAGTGCGTCAGGAACACGCCGACGGCCTCGTGCCGCAGCACCGCCTCCTGCTCGCACCAGGTCGTCAGGAGGCACCTGCCCTTGGTCGTCTCCAGGAACTCGGGAGGCAGCGTGGCAGAAGCGGCGGCGTCGCCGTTCGCCAGCAGGTCGTTCCTCACGATCCATAGAAAGTCGTAGCCGCAGTTGGCCAGCCCCCACGCGAACTCCACGAGATCCTGGCTAGACATGGTGGTTACGCTTCCGAAGTTGACGTACACCACGGACCCGGGCTCCCTGCCGTGGAGCCACTCGAGGCAGGAGCGGTCTTCTTTCCAGAGGCTGGAGCGTGTCGCGGCGAGCGGGCCGCCGCCGTCGGGGAGGAGCTGCTCGGCGAGGAAGTTGAGCGGGCCGATGGTGTAGACCGGCGGGAGGATGTCGCGCATGGCGTCGAGGGCGGGCTGCTCGAGCTCATCGAAGGTGTTGAGGATGATGGCGGCCGCGCGGTCCGACTGCTCCACCTCGTGCATCAGGAAGTTGAGCAGGATGCCGTCGCAGTCCGTCGTGCAGATGAAGGAGGGGAAGTCTCGGAGGCGCATGTGCTTGCTCATCCCGGGAGCCTGCGTCACCGGCGTATCCAAGTACCCGTTCGTGAGCTGCTCTTCATCTGCCCAAATTAACGCACCGACATCAGTATCTCTGACGGTGACGAGACGATGTCACGATCGAGGAGGACATAGGAGTGCCTAATACGTACCTTTGAGAGGAGAGAAGCCCTCGTCCATGATGAATCGGAAGTTGCGGCAGCCCATGTAGCCGCAGGCGCTGGCGGTCCAAAAGAGCGCGCACGGCACGCCCACCGCCGCCGCCGCGTCCACGCAGAAGCTCATGAGGTTGTCCCCCATGACGCAGTTCACCGGCGGCACCCCGGCTGTGCCGTTGAGGTCCTGAAGCAGCTTCTTGAAGTGGGGAAGGCAGGTGGTCATGGTGTAGTAGCAGAGGGACTCCGGGTGCTGCGTGGCGTCGGCGTCGGACGGGGGGAGGCCGTCGGGGATGGTGGCGAAGCGGAAGTCAGAGAGGCCCGCGACGGCGGCGGGGCCGCGGGAGCGGACGAGCCGGCGGTGGTTGTACTCGGTGTTGACGAAGGTGACGTAGAAGCCCTTGCAGTGGAGGATCTTGGCCAGCTTCATCATCGGCGTGACGTGCCCCTGCGCCGGAAACGGCAAGCACACCACGTGGGGCTTCTCGTCGGCCGGAACAGCACCCATGCCGCCGCGTGGAATGGTAGAAGATTACAAACCGTGCTTTGCTGCAACCTGCAAGAGAAAAATGCGATCTTCCTGCTTGTAGAGTTCTAGTGGCAATGACCAGCATATGTATAGGTGCGGCCGTGCTGCTTGCGATTAGTCGACCGTCCACGTGCGACAACCCACTATTCGCAGTGTGATGACCGGGACGATTTTTTTCTGACTATGTGCTGATTTTAGTGCTCAAGTCATTTCCGTCTCAGGCTCTTCTACTGACTATCGACAATGAAATTCGCCGGTACGAATACTACCGACCATACATAGCTTGGACTGAGCTTGGGATGTTGTTGTATTGTGATCCAAATTCATATACTAACACAACGGGAAAAACAGCCGCTGCCGTGCAACTACCTATTGCCGTGTGCTTGCGCACAATCGTTGCCGTGCAACAAAAATCAAAACGCACGGCAAAGGCAAGCGCACGGCAAAGAGGAGCTACAACGCACGGCAAAGAGGAAGGGCACGGCAAAGACTCAGGAAAGCACACGGCAATGAAAACCCGCACGGCAAAGAGAACAAACAGTTGCCGTGCGAAATCCTTTGCCGTGCGCAGGTCTAGGTCGCACGGCAAAGGCCGCTTTGCCGTGTAGTTTTGCCTTTGCCGTGTGCCTTGTTCCATTTTCTCTTTTTTCTTTCTATTGTACTTATTTTAATGCTTATATTTATTCTTGAAATATGACAAGTACTACATCTTCATTAATACAATTTGTATACCATATTTTTACAATACGACAAGTACTCTAAGTCCTCACTCCCCCTCCAACATATCAGGGTTTCGGAGCAAATAAACCGCGTTCGGGGAATCTTCCAAGTGTTATCGCCTGAAAGAGAGGAATGTCACACATGGGAGCAATGCCTTGCACCATTTGGTGAATCACACCTTCCACCACACTTTCACACATATCCTAGGTCCACATGCAAGTTTTGGTGGTATTCCGGTGCTCCGGCGGTCGTTCCCCCCCCGATAACGGCGGTCTGCGTGCCTCGGGGGGTCTACCCCCCTAGATTTCACCGCGCGAGGTTCTACCAACATACTTTTTGATAGGTTTGGTTTTGGTTAGTCCATATGCACATGGAAAGCCAGGTTTGGCACACTTTGGCACATTATAGCCACCGGTATACCCGCAGCGGGACACTTCAGCCTACAAGTCGAGGAATCTTCCAAGTGTTATCGCCCGAAAGAGAGGAATGTCACACATGGGAGCAATGCCTTGCACCATTTGGTGAATCACACCTTCCACCACACTTTCACACATATCCTAGGTCCACATGCAAGTTTTGGTGGCATCCGGCGGTCGTTCCCCCCCGAAGGCGGTGCGTGCCTCGGGGGGTCTACCCCCCTAGATTTCACCGCGCGAGGTTCCACCAACATACTTTTTGATAGGTTTGGTTTTGGTTAGTCCATATACACATGGAAAACAAGGTTTGGCACACTTTGGCACATTATAGCCACCGGTATACCCGCAGCGGGACACTTCAGCCTACAAGTCGAGGAATCTTCCAAGTGTTATCGCCCGAAAGAGAGGAATGTCACACATGGGAGCAATGCCTTGCACCATTTGGTGAATCACACCTTCCACCACACTTTCACACATATCCTAGGTCCACATGCAAGTTTTGGTGACATTCCGGTGCTCCGGGGTCCCCCCCCGAACGGCGGTCTGCGTGCCTCGGGGGGTCTACCCCCTAGATTTCACCGCGCGAGGTTCCACCAACATACTTTTTGATAGGTTTGGTTTTGGTTAGTCCATATGCACATGGAAAGCCAGGTTTGGCACACTTTGGCACATTATAGCCACCGGTATACCCGCAGCGGGACACTTCAGCCTACAAGTCGAGGAATCTTCCAAGTGTTATCGCCTGAAAGAGAGGAATGTCACACATGGGAGCAATGCCTTGCAACATTTGGTGAATCACACCTTCCACCACACTTTCACACATATCCTAGGTCCACATGCAAGTTTTGGTGGCATTCCGGTGCTCCGGCGTTCATTCCCCCCCGGCGGTCTGCGTGCCTCGGGGGGTCTACCCCCCTAGATTTCACCGCACGAGGTTCCACCAACATACTTTTTGATAGGTTTGGTTTTGGTTAGTCCATATACACATGGAAAACAAGGTTTGGCACACTTTGGCACATTATAGCCACCGGTATACCCGCAGCGGGACACTTCAGCCTACAAGTCGAGGAATCTTCCAAGTGTTATCGCCTGAAAGAGAGGAATGTCACACATGGGAGCAATGCCTTGCACCATTTGGTGAATCACACATTCCACCACACTTTCACACATATCCTAGGTCCACATGCAAGTTTTGGTGGCATTCCGGTGCTCCGGCGGTCGTTCCCCCCGAAAACGGCGGTCTGCGTGCCTCGGGGGGTCTACCCCCTAGATTTCACCGCGCGAGGTTCCACCAACATACTTTTTGATAGGTTTGGTTTTGGTTAGTCCATATGCACATGGAAAGCCAGGTTTGGCACACTTTGGCACATTATAGCCACCGGTATACCCGCAGCGGGACACTTCAGCCTACAAGTCGAGGAATCTTCCAAGTGTTATCGCCCGAAAGAGAGGAATGTCACACATGGGAGAAATGCCTTGCACCATTTGGTGAATCACACCTTCCACCACACTTTCACACATATCCTAGGTCCACATGCAAGTTTTGGTGGCATTCCGGTGCTCCGGCGGTCGTTCCCCCCCGAAAACGGCGGTCTGCGTGCCTCGGGGGGTCTACCCCCCTAGATTTCACCGCGCGAGGTTCCACCAACATACTTTTTGATAGGTTTGGTTTTGGTTAGTCCATATACACATGGAAAACAAGGTTTGGCACACTTTGGCACATTATAGCCACCGGTATACCCGCAGCGGGACACTTCAGCCTACAAGTCGAGGAATCTTCCAAGTGTTATCGCCCGAAAGAGAGGAATGTCACACATGGGAGCAATGCCTTGCACCATTTGGTGAATCACACCTTCCACCAAACTTTCACACATATCCTAGGTCCACATGCAAGTTTTGTTGGCATTCCGGTGCTCCGGCGGTCGTTCCCCGAAAACAGCGGTCTGCGTGCCTCGGGGGGTCTACCCCCTAGATTTCACCACGCGAGGTTCCACCAACATACTTTTTGATAGGTTTGGTTTTGGTTAGTCCATATGCACATGGAAAGCCAGGTTTGGCACACTTTGGCACATTATAGCCACCGGTATACCCGCAGCGGGACACTTCAGCCTACAAGTCGAGGAATCTTCCAAGTGTTATCGCCCGAAAGAGAGGAATGTCACACATGGGAGAAATGCCTTGCACCATTTGGTGAATCACACCTTCCACCACACTTTCACACATATCCTAGGTCCTCATGCAAGTTTTGGTGGCATTCCGGTGCCGGCGGTCGTTCCCCCCCGAAAACGGCGGTCTGCGTGCCTCGGGGGGTCTACCCCCCTAGATTTCACCGCGCGAGGTTCCACCAACATACTTTTTGATAGGTTTGGTTTTGGTTAGTCCATATGCACATGGAAAGCCAGGTTTGGCACACTTTGGCACATTATAGCCACCGGTATACCCGCAGCGGGACACTTCAGCCTACAAGTCGAGGAATCTTCCAAGTGTTATCGCCCGAAAGAGAGGAATGTCACACATGGGAGCAATGCCTTGTAACATTTGGTGAATCACACCTTCCACCACACTTTCACACATATCCTAGGTCCACATGCAACTTTTGGTGGCATTACGGTGCTCCGGCGGTCATTCCCCCCCGAAAACGGCGGTCTGCGTGCCTCGGGGGGTCTACCCCCTAGATTTCACCGCGCGAGGTTCCACCAACATACTTTTTGATAGGTTTGGTTTTGGTTAGTCCATATGCACATGGAAAGCCAGGTTTGGCACACTTTGGCACATTATAGCCACCGGTATACCCGCAGCGGGACACTTCAGCCTACAAGTCGAGGAATCTTCCAAGTGTTATCGCCCGAAAGAGAGGAATGTCACACATGGGAGCAATGCCTTGCACCATTTGGTGAATCACACCTTCCACCACACTTTCACACATATCCTAGGTCCACATGCAAGTTTTGGTGGCATTCCGGTGCTCCGGCGGTCGTTCCCCCCCGAAAACGGCGGTCTGCGTGCCTCGGGGGTCTACCCCCCTAGATTTCACCGTGCGAGGTTCCACCAACATACTTTTTGATAGGTTTGGTTTTGGTTAGTCCATATGCACATGGAAAGCCAGGTTTGGCACACTTTGGCACATTATAGCCACCGGTATACCCGCAGCGGGACACTTCAGCCTACAAGTCGAGGAATCTTCCAAGTGTTATCGCCCGAAAGAGAGGAATGTCACACATGGGAGCAATGCCTTGCACCATTTGGTGAATCACACCTTCCACCACACTTTCACACATATCCTAGGTCCACATGCAAGTTTTGGTGGCATTCCGGTGCTCCGGCGGTCGTTCCCCCCCGAAAACGGCGGTCTGCCCTCGGGGGGTCTACCCCCTAGATTTCACCGCGCGAGGTTCCACCAACATAATTTTTGATAGGTTTGGTTTTGGTTAGTCCATATACACATGGAAAACAAGGTTTGGCACACTTTGGCACATTATAGCCACCGGTATACCCGCAGCGGGACACTTCAGCCTACAAGTCGAGGAATCTTCCAAGTGTTATCGCCCGAAAGAGAGGAATGTCACACATGGGAGCAATGCCTTGCACCATTTGGTGAATCACACCTTCCACCACACTTTCACACATATCCTAGGTCCACATGCAAGTTTTGGTGGCATTCCGGTGCTCCGGCGGTCGTTCCCCCCCGAAAACGGCGGTCTGCGTGCCTCGGGGGTCTACCCCCCTAGATTTCACCGCGCGAGGTTCCAAACATACTTTTTGATAGGTTTGGTTTTGGTTAGTCCATATACACATGGAAAGCCAAGGTTTGGCACACTTTGGCACATTATAGCCACCGGTATACCCGCAGCGGGACACTTCAGCCTACAAGTCGAGGAATGTTCCAAGTGTTATCGCCCGAAAGAGAGGAATGTCACACATGGGAGCAATGCCTTGCACCATTTGGTGAATCACACCTTCCACCACACTTTCACACATATCCTAGGTCCACATGCAAGATTTGGTGGCATTCCGGTGCTCCGGCGGTCGTTCCCCCCCGAAAACGGCGGTCTGCGTGCCTCGGGGGGTCTACCCCCTAGATTTCACCGCGCGAGGTTCCACCAACATACTTTTTGATAGGTTTGGTTTTGATTAGGCCATATACACATGGAAATCTAGGTTTGGCACACTTTGGCACATTGTAGCCACCGATATACCCGCAGCGGGCCACTTCACCTACCCCCTAGATTTCACCGCGCGAGGCTTCATCCGTGTAATTTTAAAATATCATGATAATGGCATTATTAAATAATACACATGTTAAAATACTGGTTTAATATAATTTTGAAATATATTTGAATCTTAATGATAAGTAAAATGGTGAAGAGGGAAATTATCCTGCCAAAGCGCATGGCAAAGGTGGCTTTGCACGGCAAAGAGGTCTTTGCCGTGCACAGGCGCACGGCAAAGCGGCCGGTGCACGGCAAAGGGCAAAAAGCGCACGGCAAAGGTATTTTCGCACGGCAAAGAACTCTTTGCCGTGGAAAGCACACAGCAAAGCCGCAGCGCACGGCAAAGAGCAGCTTAACCCTATCCACCCGCGCTAGCTCGACCGGCCGCTCCACAGCCATAAACACGCGCTGCTGCCCTGCTACCCTCTCCCAGCACGCGCGCCGCCGCCTTGCCCTGCCCCCCAGCACGCGCGCTGCCGCCAACGCCGCCTCGCCCTGCACGCGCGGCGCCGCCGCCGCCTGCCTCCCGCCTCGCGCGCCGCCGCCTCGCTGCCCCCACACGCGCCGCCGCCGCCTTGCCCCGCTCCGCCTCCCTCTCCTCCGCCTCGCCGCTGCCGCCTCCGTCCGGTTCCTCCGTCGGCTCGCTGTCCCTCCGGCTCGCGCCGCCTCATCCTGCCCTCGGCCCGCGCCTCCGCCCCTTGCCCCCCAGCCGGCCCACGCCGCCTCAGCCCTTCCCTCCTCGCGCAA
The DNA here is from genome assembly GCA_030979885.1 of Lolium multiflorum. Classification (NCBI taxonomy): domain Eukaryota; kingdom Viridiplantae; phylum Streptophyta; class Magnoliopsida; order Poales; family Poaceae; genus Lolium; species Lolium multiflorum. The sequence goes on from JAUUTY010000135.1 coordinate 189,551, forward strand.
GGGCACGAGCGCGACCGGCCCGACGCCCCCACACCGCCTTGCCCTGCTGCCGGCCGGCTCCGGCGCCCCCCGCGGCCTCGCCGCTCCAATGGCGGCAGGTGACTAGGTGAGCTCTTTTTTGTCATTTTTTTTTGTGTAGTATATGATTTAGGTTGTATGCTAATTAGCATGTTAGTTAGGTGTAAAAATATAGGATTTAGTGTGTAGTATAGGATTTTTAGTCAATTTGCATGCTAATTAGCATGTTAATTAGGTTGTTTAGGGTAGCTAAAATAAATATGGTAATGTGATGCAAGGAAATTCTAATTCAAAGTTGTCAAATAAATTGTGTTCACTTGCATAGTAATTCATTTTCTCGCTATGCAGGCGATGCTTCGAGGTGGACACGGGGGTCGGCGCCGCGAGGGTCTCTGAGGGGGCGTCTCGGATCTTCTTCGAGGTGGACACGGGGGGCGGCGTCGCCGGGGTCTTTGAGGGGGCGTCCCGGATCTTCTTCGCCGATTCGCTCACGCGTCAAGGGTAAAAATCTCGCCCCTATGTACCTAGGTTTTTTTGTGGGTCTAGATCACCAAGTATGTCGCGTTACCTAGGCGTCTTTTCCCGACCGTAAGGGTTACGCAGATAAATATGCATTAGTGGTCTCGCATATTATGAACCGTAACTCTTACGGCATTTATCGGGACAGTCGGCGGATGCGTAGTTGGGTACGTTCTCCCTGCTCTACCCCGATCCGAGTCAGGATTTCGGCAGCGCCTCCCCGTTGTTCTCCGGATGCACACCCCTCTCGGCTTTTTGGCGAGACGTGTATCGGGAGAGCAGCGGGGAGGTGCTGCCGAAATTCTGTCTCGGATCAGGGTAGAGCAGGGAGAACGTACTCAATCTACGGATCCGGCGGCTGCTAGGAGCCCACCTAGTAGAGATTCAGGTTGATGCATGCGTAAAAAAGGAAAAATTAAAATGCGGATCATGTTTGATATAAATTCTAAGTTCGTCTGTTTTGGTGCTGATTAGAGGATGGATAATCGTGACTGGATGTACGATGGCAGAATTGGTCCGTGGAAATATACTGAGGAATGGGGAGAAAAGACCAAGCAGTTCGTGGACAGGGCGTTTGACATCCCTAGCAGACCCAGGACAGTTTTTTGCCCTTGTAGTAAGTGCGCTAACCAAAAAACACAGGACAAGGAAACTATGAGTCTTCACCTGATCAAGTCTGGGTTCAAACCGTCCTACAAGATTTGGACTTTTCATGGAGAAAAGGCGAAGAAACGTGCTAGGAAGGAGGTGCGGCAGATTCAGCCTACGAGAGAATATGATACTGGGTTTGATAGGTGCCTAGAGAACTTGGCTAATGGTAATGTGCCTGAAAGCCCTCATGTAGAGGCGGAGACATCTAGGGATGCGGAGACAAGTGAGGAGCCGGAGGAAAACACAAAGAAGTATTACGAGGCTTTGTTTGCTTCGCAGAAACCCCTACACGTAAATACAGATGTTACCCAACTAGATGCCATCGCTCGCCTTTTGGCCTTTAAGTGCCACAGGAATCTGTGCAGAGATGGGTTCGATGAACTTCTGGTCCTCGTTGGCAGCATTCTGCCGAAAGGGCACCTCTTGCCGCAAAACTTCTACTATTCGAAAAAATTGCTCAGTGACCTCAAGATGTCATCTCAGCAGATACACGCTTGTCCAAAGGGATGCATGCTATTCAGAGAGGAGCATGCTAACACAAATTATTGCATCCATTGCAAAAGCTCTAGGTACTTTGAGGTTGACACCAATGGTGATGGTCAGAAGAGGCAGACCACGGTTGCCAAGAATATCCTCCGCTATCTTCCAGTCCTACCGAGGATCCAGCGGCTCTTCATGACCGAGGATACTGCCCAGCAGATGAGGTGGGCTGTAGAAGGGATCAGACCAGACAGTGGCAAGATGATACATCCGTCGGATGGTACTGCATGGAAGAACTTTGTCAAGAAATATCCCCTGAAAGCCGGTGACCCGAGGAGCGTAGCAATTGCGATATCAACCGATGGGTTCAATCCATATGGTATGTCGGCTGCGGTATACAGTTGTTGGCCAGTGTTTGTTATTCCCCTGAACCTACCCCCTGGCGTCTGCACGAGATCAGAGTACATGTTTGTGTCGATGATAATCCCAGGACCGAAATACCCGGGTAAGAACATGAACGTGTATCTGGAACCACTGATTGATGACTTGCTTCTTGGCTGGGAAGATCGCGGGATCCGAACTTATGACGCGGCAAAGAAGGAACACTTCGATATGTATGTCTGGTACCACACGTCCCTGCATGACTTGCCAGCACGTGCTTTGTTCTGCGGGTGGTGTACACATGGGAAGTGGCCTTGTCCGGAGTGCAGGCAAGCCGTGACTTTCTTCTGGCTAAACAAGGGTGGCAAGTATTCCTGCTTTGATGAAGCTCGACAGTTCCTTGAGCAGAGTCATGAATACAGGAGTGATGTAAAGAGTTTCAAAAAAGGCCGTGTTGTCCATGCACCGAAGCCAATTCCGAAGACCGGACAGGAAACCAAGGCCGAGTTAGACGCTCTCCAGCCTAACCCTGATGGGAATGGTTTCTTGGGATATGGGGAGACACACCAATGGACCCACAAGCCGTGCTTCTGGAAGCTTCCTTACTTTGAGTTTCTCGAGCTCCCGCATAACATTGATGTAATGCACACCGAGAAGAATATCAGTGAAGCCATTTGGAGCACCATAGTGGACACTGAGAAGACGAAGGATAACATAAAGGCTCGAATTGACCAAGAAAAGTTGTGCGATAGGCCAGAGTTGAACATGCAGCCACCTCATGGTGCCAAAAAAACTTGGACTAAGCCACACGCTCCGTTCTGCCTCACAAAGGCCCAAAAAAGGGAGGTCTTCCAATGGATGAAGGACTCCTTGTTTTTCCCCGATGGGTTCGCAGCCAACTGGATGAGGGGTCTGAACATTGAAACGTTGCGAGTACAAGGACTGAAGAGTCATGACTACCACGTATGGCTTGAGCGGATAATGCCGGTGATGATTCGAGGCTATGTCCCTGAGAAGACTTGGCGAGTGCTAGCGAGGTTGAGTTATTTCTTCCGCCAGATTTGTGCTAGGGAGTTAGACACTAAAGTGATTGAGAAGCTGGATGAACAGGCACCCATGTTGCTTTGCGATCTAGAGAAGATCTTTCCTCCAGCGTTCTTTAATCCGATGCAACATATGATCCTGCACCTCGCGAAGGAATGCTTAAAGGGGGGGCCGAATTGGGGCCGTTGGCAGTTTGGTCCCGAGAGAGAAACACAAAAGCTTCGTCAGATGACTGGCAATAAATGCAAGATCGAAGCATCCATAGCCGAGGCAGTCCTGAACGTGGAGGTGGCAAACTTCACCACTAAGCACTATGATCCCAACATTCCCACAAAGCACAACCCGGTCCTCCGTTACAATGCCGCCAACAATGAAGATGTACCCAAGCTTAGCATCTTCATAGGGCTTGGCGGCAAGTCAAGTGGCTCGAAGCCGTACACAACGAATTTACATGAGCGGGAGTTGATCCACTCATATGTCTTGAACACCATGGTGGAAGTGAAGCCGTACATCAAGTAAGTGCTAACCATTTAGTTATTCGCAAACATTCACTCGTATGTTCGTGGCTAACTGATGACCCACAAGTATAGGGGGTGTATCGTAGTATCTTCGATAAGTAAGAATGTCGATCCCAACGAGGAGCAGAAGGTGTTGCAGTTTCGATGAAGGATTCACTGTAAATGCTCACAGACAAGTATTCAGGGGGTTTTGATGTAACAGATGAATAAAGTACGAGTAAATAAAGTGCGAGAATAATAATTGCAGCGAGTGGCCCAATCCTTTTTAGCACAAAGGACAAGCCGGTTTGTTTACTTATAATAACCAAACGTTCTCGAGGACACACGGGATTTTAGTCTAGTGCTTTCGCTACATACGGCTAATTAATCTTCATTGTTTTGATAAGTGTTGTGTGGGTGAACCTATGCTAATGTACCGCCCTTCCTAGGACTAATACATACTTGTGATTATACCCCTTGCAAGCATCCGCAACTACAAGAAAGTAATTAAGATAAATCTAACCACAGCCTTAAACTCGAGATCCTGCTATCCCTCCTGCATCGATATACCAACGGGGGCTCAGGTTTCTATCACTCCGGCAACCCCGCAATTGGCAAACGAGTAGATGCATTCCCCTAGGCCCATAAAGGTGAAGTGTCGTGTAGTCGACGTTCACACGACACCACTAGAAGAATAACACCACAACTTAAATATCATAACATTGAATATTACTCAACCATACTTCACTACTAACATTTAGACTTCACCCATGTCCTCAAGAACTAAACGAACTACTCACGAGACATCATATGGAACATGATCAGAGGTGATATGATGATGAATAACAATCTGAACATAAACCTTGGTTCAACGGTTTCACTCAATAGCATCAATAACAAGTAGAAATCAACACCGGGAGAGTTTCCCCTATCAAACAATCAAGATCAAACCCAAATTGTTACAGCGTGACGTGCAGCGGTGGAGACGGCGGTGATGATGATGAAGATGATGATGATGGTGATGGAGATGATGTCCAGCTCGATGACGGTGACGATGGCGTCGATTTCCCCCTCAGGGGGAATTTCCGAGATTTCAGCCGCCGGAGAGCTCTTTCTCTCTCGGTGTTCTCCGCCCGCAGAGGCGGCTGTGGCTCTTCGCGATGTACCCCTCTTAGGTTTTCGAGACGAAGGCGTACACGAAGAAGAGGAGGCGAGAGGGGTTGTGGGCCCCCCTCACGGTGGCGCGACCAGGCCTTGGGCCGCGCCGGCCTATGAGGTGGGCCCACCTCGGGTCCCCTCGGCTCCCCCTTGTGGCTCCCTTCGTCATCTGGAAAAATAGGATTTTTCATATAATTTCCGTCAACTGTTGATCTTCCGAAATATTGCATTCTGACGGTGCTTTTTCCAGCAGAATCCTGGCTCCGGTGCGCGATCCCCAAATAATCATGAAACATGCAAAATAGATGAAATAACATAAGTATCATCTCCAAATATGAAATATATCAATGAATAACAGCAAATTATGATATAAAATAGTGATGCAAAGTGGACGTATCAACTCCCCCCAAGCTTAGACTTCGCTTGTCCCCAAGCGAAACTGAACTCGGTAAACAAGACCACATGTTTATGGAGTGAAGAGTCGATAAATAAAATACGGACAAGAAGCATCATATTCATTCACACAAAACATTCTAGTAGACAACTTCCTCATATAATTCAACTTGAAACAAGTAGAAGGTAATCACAAATAAAGGTGCATAAGGAATCATAATTGGTGATGGCAAACTTTGTTCTTGGTCAGAGAACAGTTAACAGATTATACTTATCTATTGAGCAGCGCTCTCATATTAAAGCTTATGGTAAACTTGCATACTCAATCATAGTAATCTCCTCATAATCATTGCTAACTTTCAAAGCCATATTCATTGAGATAAAACTTGTACTAAACAAGGAAGAATAAAAGACATGATGAAATAGATCACAATATAAAAGGTTTGATCACACCAACTCAAATGCTTGCTTGAGATGGAGGGAAATAGGTTTATTGACTCAACATAAAGTAAAATACAGGCCCTTCGCAGAGGGAAGCAGGGATTAAATCATGTGCTAGAGCTTTTTAGGTTTTGAAATCATATAGAGAGCATAAAAGTAAAGTTTTGAGAGGTGTTTGTTGTTGTCAACGAATGGTAGCGGGTACTCTAACCCCCTTGCCAAACAGACCTCCAAAGAGCGGCTCCCATGAAGGACGTTATCTCTACCAGCAAGGTAGATCATCCCTCTTCTCTTTTGTTTACACATGTACTTTAGTTTATTTAAGGATGACACTCCCCCAACCTTTGCTTACACAAGCCATGGCTAACCGAATCCTCGGGTGCCTTCCAACAATCTCATACCATGGAGGAGTGTCTATTGCAAAATTAAGTTGCTTACTGATGAATCAGGCAAAACATGTGAAGAGAATTATTAATGAAGGTTGATTAATTGGGGCTGGGAACCCCGTTGCCAGCTCTTTTTGCAAAATTATAGGATAAGTGGATGAAGCCACTAGTCCATTAGTGGAAGTGCCTAACAAGACTGAAAGATAAAACACCACATACTTCCTCATGAGCTATAAAACATTGACACAAATAAGAGATAATAGATTTTGAATTGTTTAAAGGTAGCACATGAAGTATTTACTTGGAATGGCAGAGAAATACCACGAAGTAGGTATGGTGGACACCGATGGCATAGGTTTGGTTTAAGGGTTTGGATGCACGAGAAGTATTCCCTCTCGGTACATGTCTTTGGCTAGCAAGGTTAATTAGCAAGCATAAGAGTTGAGGAAAACAAACAAATATACATGTGATAGAAACAATCATGCATCTTACTTGTAAGCACAAACAATTTTAACTTCAGAATACTAAGCTAGGAACTAACAAGAAAGATAATAACATATCTACATGTGTTTCCTCTTTTCTACTTAAAACTCAAAGTGTTGTTACTATTGACCAATGCTAAGTTTGCCAAAACCAAATAGATTTACTCAATGCTCCCAAAGTGATACCAATACTAACAACAAGATCAATCATATAATAGAGATTGCAAACTAGAATAAGATGTGCAATATGTAGATGATAAGACTTCTCATTAATATTCCATAACGATAACTCACACCAAGGGATACATAGATAACCAACTAAAGAGAGATACTTCCATACCGCAACACATCTTATATGATAACTTCCCTACTCATGATATGACACTACTTGAAAGTAAAAAGATAAAAGATAATGATGATATAATACCGCGGCACTCCCCCAAGCTTGGAACAAACCAAGGGGATGCCAATACCGATGATGAATTACTCCTTTGGCGATGGTGGTGATGAATTCCCATCATCAGACTTCCAAGGTAGAGGCTCTCCATCAACAAACGACATCTTGGTCTCGGGAATCCTGAAACTAGCAGCATGGCTTATGTGTTTAAACCTGTTTTCATACTCACAGTTCTGATTCTGAACGTCATAGAGTTGAGCTTGGAGTTTGTTGGTGGTGTTGTGAAGTGAGAGGATGTCGCCCCATAGCTTTGCAGTTTCCTTCTCGTGTTCAGCAATGAGTTCAGACACAATCTTGTGGAAGATATCCACCTCACGCTCAGCCATCTTCTTGTAGTTGAAGACCTCTTGTTCTAGCTTCTCCATCCTGTCTTCCAAGCTTCCTTCTCCTTTAGGACCCTGGACATCTTTGATCTGCAGCTCCCCATCAACGAGCAGCAACTCCTTGGGATGCATCCTCAGCTCGTTCATGTACAAGTTGTCAAAGTCCTTGCAGGAGCTGTCCTTCGGAGTTTCTGACGAAGACATGATACCTCTAGATCCGAAGCAAATCCTGGCAGAAACAACTCAAAACAAAACACGTCGAGAAAACGATATACGGACATCCAGGCGTCCGGGGGATTATATAGCAGGAATTTTTATGTCATAAGGAAAGTACCAGGTCGAACCGAGTCGGAAAGGGGCGACGAGGCGGCCAGCTCATAGGGCGGCGCGGGCCAAGGCCGGCCGCGCCGGCCTATGGGGCACGCCCTCGTGCGTCTCCTCCACTCCGTTTCGATCTCGTAATTTTTCTTATTTTTCAAAAACAGCAAAAACATTGTTCGGAAAGCAAATCGCGAACTTTTTATTACCTGTACTGTTACCTATTCAAAGTTGAGTTCTGGCGGACTGTCAATTTGACCTTTGATGAAAGCCTCTGGTGTTTCCACTCGAATAACATCAACATCTATATTATAAGAATCACCGAGATATAATGCTTGAGTCTTTGTCCATTCACCACTTGCGTGGCATTGCCTTGGAGAGAACTAATTTTAATTGCTCCTGAACGATACACCTCCTCAACAACATATGGTCCTTCCCTCCGACGTATCGATAATTTCTTATGTTCCATGCCACATTATTGATGATATCTACATGTTTTATGCACACTTTATGTCATATTCGTGCATTTTCGGAACTAACCTATTAACAAGATGCCGAAGAGCCAGTTGCTGTTTTCTGCTGTTTTTGGTTTCAGAAATCCTAGTAACGAAATATTCTCGGAATTGGACGAAATCAACGCCCGGGTCCTATTTTGCCACGAAGCTTCCAAGACCGAAGGAGAGTCGAAGTGGGGCCACGAGGTGGCGACACCACAGGCGGCGCGGCCAGGCCCTGGCCGCGCCGACCTATGGTGTGGGCCCCTCGTGCCGCCTCTTGACCTGCCCTTCCGCCTACAAATAGCCTCCGTCGCGAAACCCCCGTACCGAGAGCCACGATACGGAAAACCTTCGAGACGCCGCCGCCGCCAATCCCATCTCGGGGATTCAGGAGATCTCCTCCGGCACCCTGCCGGAGAGGGGATTCATCTCCCGGAGGACTCTACACCGCCATGGTCGCCTCCGGATTGATGAGTGAGTAGTTCACCCCTGGACTATGGGTCCATAGCAGTAGCTAGATGGTTGTCTTCTCCTCATTGTGCTTCATTGTTGGATCTTGTGAGCTGCATGGCGGTCTATGTACTTTGTCGTAATGCCCAATTAAATCTCACTATATTTATCATGACATGTATGTGCATTGTTATGCCCTCTCTATTTGTCAATTGCCCGACTGTAATTTGTTCACCCAACATGCTTTTATCTTATGGGAGAGACACCTCTAGTGAACTGTGGACCCCGGTCCATTCTTTTATACTGAAATACAAATCTGCTGCAATACTTGTTCTTTACTGTTTTCTTGCAAACAATCATCTTCCACACAATACGGTTAATCCTTTGTTACAGCAAGCCGGTGAGATTGACAACCTCACTGTTTCGTTGGGGAAAAGTACTTTGGTTGTGTTGTGCAGGTTCCACGTTGGCGCCGGAATCCCTGGTGTTGCGCCGCACTACATCCCGCCGCCATCAACCTTCAACGTGCTTCTTGGCTCCTACTGGTTCGATAAACCTTGGTTTCTTACTGAGGGAAACTTGCTGCTGTACGCATCACACCTTCCACTTGGGGTTCCCAACGAGCGTGTGCTTTACGCGTCATCAAGCTAAATTTCTGGCGCCGTTGCCGGGGAGATCAAGACACGCTGCAAGGGGAGTCTCCACTTCCCAATCTCTTTACTTTGTTTTTGTCTTGCTTTATTTTATTTACTACTTTGTTTGCTGCATTATATTAAAACACAAAAAAATTAGTTGCTAGTTTTACTTTATTTACTGTCTTGCACTCTATATCAAAAACACACAAAAATTAGTTACTTGCATTTACTTTATCTAGTTTGCTTTATTTACTACTGTTAAAATGAATACTCCTGAAAATACTAAGTTGTGTGACTTCACTAGTTAGGCTTAATGGAAAACAACAAAAATATTAGAGATCTTTATGAACTTTATCTTGAGTTAGGACATGAGGTGTTTGAAGAGAAAATTAAAAAACCTATGGAGCTTTATATGCATGCTAATGACAACGTTATTAGTATGAATGCTTTGAACACCATTGTTGCTAATGCTATGGAAAATTCTAAGCTTGGGGAAGCTGGTTTTGAGGAGCATGATATTTTTAGTCCCCCAAGCATTGAGGAGAAAATTAATTATGATTACAATATGCCTCCTATATATGATGATTATGGTGATGAGAAGAATAATGATAGCTATTTTATTGAATTTGCTCCCACTACAATTAGTAGTAATGATTATGCTTATGTGGAGAGTAATAATTTTGTGCATGTAGCTCATGATAAGAATGCTTTATGTGATAGTTATATTGTTGAGTTTGTTCATGATGCTACTGAAAGTTATTATGAGAGAGGGAAACATGGTTATATGCATCTTAATAATATTAAGTTTCCACTCTTTATGTTGAGAATTTTGAAGTTACTCGTGTTTTATCCTCCTATGTTTGTCACTTTGTTCTTCATGAATTTATTTGTGTACAAGATTCCTTTTCATAGGAAGTGGGTTAGGCTTAAATGTGTTTTGAATTTGGTTCTTCATGCTCTCTTTTGCTCTTATTTCTTGCGCGAGCATCATTAAAATTACTGAGCCCATCTTAATGGCTATAAAGAAAAGCGCTTATGGGAGACAACCCATGTTTTTACTACAGTATTTTTGTTTTATATTTGAGTCTTGGAAGTTGTTTACTACTGTAGCAACCTCTCCTTATCTTAGTTTTATGTTTTGTTGTGCCAAGTAAAGTCTTTGATAGTAAGGTTCATACTAGATTTGGATTACTGCGCAGAAACAGATTTCTTTGCTGTCACGAATCTGGGTCTAATTCTCTGTAGGTAACTCAGAAAATTAAGCCAATTTACGTGAGTGATCCTCAGATATGTATGCAACTTTCATTCAATTTGGGCATTTTCATTTGAGCAAGTCTGGTGCCATTTTAAAATTCGTCTTTACGAACTGTTCTGTTTTGACAGATTCTGCCTTTTATTTCGCATTGCCTCTTTTGCTATGTTGGATGAATTTCTTTGATCCATTAATGTCCAGTAGCTTTATGCAATGTCCAGAAGTGTTAAGAATGATTGTGTCACCTCTGAACATGTTAATTTTTATTGTGCACTAACCCTCTAATGAGTTGTTTCGAGTTTGGTGTGGAGGAAGTTTTCAAGGATCAAGAGAGGAGTATGATACAATATGATCAAGGAGAGTGAAAGCTCTAAGCTTGGGGATGCCCCGGTGGTTCACCCCTGCATATTCTAAGAAGACTCAAGCCTAAGCTTGGGGATGCCCAAGGCATCCCCTTCTTCATCGACAACATTATCAGGTTCCTCCCCTGAAACTATATTTTTATTCCGTCACATCTTATGCACTTTGCTTGGAGCGTCGGTTTGTTTTTATTTTTTGTTTTGTTTGAATAAAATGGATCCTAGCATTCACTGTATGGGAGAGAGACACGCTCCGCTGTAGCATATGGACAAGTATGTCCTTAGGCTTTACTCATAGTATTCATGGCGAAGTTTCTTCTTCGTTAAATTGTTATATGGTTGGAATTGGAAAATGCTACATGTAGTAATTCTAAAATGTCTTGGATAATTTGATACTTGGCAATTGTTGTGCTCATGTTTAAGCTCTTGCATCATATACTTTGCACCCATTAATGAAGAAACACTTAGAGCTTGCTAATTTGGTTTGCATATTTGGTTTCTCTAGAGTCTAGATAATATCTAGTATTGAGTTTTGAACAACAAGGAAGACGGTGTAGAGTCTTATAATGTTTACAATATGTCTTTTATGTGAGTTTTGCTGCACCGGTTCATCCTTGTGTTTGTTTCAAATAACCTTGCTAGCCTAAACCTTGTATCGAGAGGGAATACTTCTCATGCATCCAAAATCCTTGAGCCAACCACTATGCCATTTGTGTCCACCATACCTACCTACTACATGGTATTCCTCCGCCATTCCAAAGTAAATTGCTTGAGTGCTACCTTTAAAATTCCATCATTCGCCTTTGCAATATATAGCTCATGGGACAAAATAGCCTTAAAAACTATTGTGGTATTGAATATGTGCTTATGCACTTTATCTCTTATTAAGTTGCTTGTTGTGCGATAACCATGTTTCTGGGGACGCCATCAACTATTCTTTGTTGAATATCATGTGAGTTGCTATGCATGTCCGTCTTGTCTGAAGTAAGAGAGATCTACCACCTTAATGGTTGGAGCATGCATATTGTTAGAGAAGAACATTGGGCCGCTAACTAAAGCCATGATTCATGGTGGAAGTTTCAGTTTTGGACATATATCCTCAATCTCATATGAGAATAATAATTGTTGCTACATGCTTATGCATTAAAGAGGAGTCCATTATCTGTTGTCCATGTTGTCCCGGTATGGATGTCTAAGTTGAGAATAATCAAAAGCGAGAAATCCAAAATGCGAGCTTTCTCCTTAGACCTTTGTACAGGCGGCATGGAGGTACCCCATTGTGACACTTGGTTAAAACATGTGTATTGCGATGATCCGGTAGTCCAAGCTAATTAGGACAAGGTGCGGGCACTATTAGTATACTATGCATGAGGCTTGCAACTTGTAAGATATAATTTACATAACTCATATGCTTTATTACTACCGTTGACAAAATTGTTTCATGTTTTCAAAATAAAAGCTCTAGCACAAATATAGCAATCGATGCTTTCCTCTTTGAAGGACCATTCTTTTACTTTTATGTTGAGTCAGTTCACCTATCTCTCTCCACCTCAAGAAGCAAACACTTGTGTGAACTGTGCATTGATTCCTACATACTTGCATATTGCACTTGTTATATTACTCTATGTTGACAATTATCCATGAGATATATATGTTACAAGTTGAAAGCAACCGCTGAAACTTAATCTTCCTTTGTGTTGCTTCAATACCTTTACTTTGATTTATTGCTTTATGAGTTAACTCTTATGCAAGACTTATTGATGCTTGTCTTGAAGTACTATTCATGAAAAGTCTTTGCTTTATGATTCACTTGTTTACTCATGTCATTACAATTGTTTTGATCGCTGCATTCATTACATATGTTTACAAATAGTATGATCAAGGTTATGATGGCATGTCACTTCAGAAATTATCTTTGTTATCGTTTTACCTGCTCGGGACGAGCAGAACTAAGCTTGGGGATGCTGATACGTCTCCGACGTATCGATAATTTCTGATGTTCCATGCCACATTATTGATGATATCTACATGTTTTATGCACACTTTATGTCATATTCGTGCATTTTCTGGAACTAACCTATTAACAAGATGCCGAAGAGCCGGTTGCTGCTTTTTTGGTTTCAGAAATCCTAGTAACGAAATATTCTCAATTGGACGAAATCAACGCCCAGGGTCCTATTTTGCCACGAAGCTTCCGAAGACCGAAGGAGAGTCGAAGTGGGGCCACGAGGTGGCGACACCACGGGCGGTGCGGCCCAGGCCCGGCCGCGCCGACCTATGGTGTGGGCCCCCGTGCCGCCTCTTAACCTGCCCTTCCGCCTACAAATAGCCTCCGTCGCGAAACCCCCAGCACCGAGAGCCACGATACGGAAAACCTTCGAGACGCTGCCGCCGCCAATCCCATCTCGGGGATTGAGATCTCCTCCGGCACCCTGCCGAGAGGGGATTCATCTCCCAGAGGACTCTACACCGCCATGGTCTCCTCCGGATTGATGAGTGAGTAGTTCACCCCCGGACTATGGGTCCATAGCAGTAGCTAGATGGTTGTCTTCTCCTCATTGTGCTTCATTGTTGGATCTTGTGAGCTGCCTAACATGATCAAGATCATCTATCTGTAATTCTATATGTTGTGTTTGTCGGGATCCGATGGATAGAGAATACTATGTTATGTTAATTATCAAGTTATTACCTATGTGTTGTTTATGATCTTGCATGCTCTCCGTTATTAGTAGAGGCTCTGGCCAAGTTTTTGCTCTTAACTCCAAGAGGGAGTATTTATGCTCGATAGTGGGTTCATGCCTCCATTGATATCTGGGACAGTGACAGAAAGTTCTAAGGTTGTGGATGTGCTGTTGCCACTAGGGATAAAACATTGATGCTATGTCCGAGGATGTAGTTGTTGATTACATTACGCACCATACTTAATGCAATTGTCTGTTGTTAGCAACTTAATACTGGAAGGGGTTCGGATGATAACCTGAAGGTGGACTTTTTAGGCATAGATGCATGTTGGATGGCGGTCTATGTACTTTGTCGTAATGCCCAATTAAATCTCACTATATTTATCATGACATGTATGTGCATTGTTATGCCCTCTCTATTTGTCAATTGCCCGACTGTAATTTGTTCACCCAACATGCTTTTATCTTATGGGAGAGACACCTCTAGTGAACTGTGGACCCCGGTCCATTCTTTTATACTGAAATACAAATCTGCTGCAATACTTGTTCTTTACTGTTTTCTTGCAAACAATCATCTTCCACACAATACGGTTAATCCTTTGTTACAGCAAGCCGGTGAGATTGACAACCTCACTGTTTCGTTGGGGCAAAGTACTTTGGTTGTGTTGTGCAGGTTCCACGTTGGCGCCGGAATCTCTGGTGTTGCGCCGCACTACATCCCGCCGCCATCAACCTTCAACGTGCTTCTTGGCTCCTACTGGTTCGATAAACCTTGGTTTCTTACTGAGGGAAACTTGCTGCTGTACGCATCACACCTTCCACTTGGGGTTCCCAACGAGCGTGTGCTTTACGCGTCATCATGGTCCTTCCCATTTCGAGAGTAATTTCCCTGCAAAGAATCTGAGACGAGACCGATACAATAGGACTTTATCCCCAATATTAAACTCTCTTTTGATAATCCTTCTATCATGCCATTTCTTAACTTTCTCTTTAAAGAGTTTAGCATTTTCATAAGCTTCACTTCTCCATTCATCTAGAGAACTTAATTGCAGCAACCTCTTATTACCGGCTAGTTTAGGATCTTTGTTTAGTTCTCTAACAGCCCAATAAGCTTTGTGTTCTAGTTCTAAAGGTAAATGACAAGCTTTTCCATAAACCATTTTATAAGGTGACATTCCCATGGGGTTTTTATAAGCAGTTCTATAAGCCCATAGTGCTTCCTTCAATTTACTAGCCCAATTCTTTCTAGTTTTATTAACAGTCTTTTGCAAGATAGATTTAATTTCTCTATTTGATAGTTCTACTTGCCCACTAGTTTGAGGATGATAAGCGGAAGCAATTCTATGATTAATACCATATTTAGCAAGAGTTTTTCTAAAACCACCATGAATAAAATGAGAACCTCCATCTGTCATAATATATCTAGGAACTCCAAATCTAGGAAAAATAATGTCTAAAAGCATTCTTAAAGAGGTCTCACCATCAGCACTTTTTGTAGGTATGGCTTCCACCCATTTAGTAACATAATCAACAGCAACAAGTATATGAGTGTTACCTTCTGAAGAGGGAAAAGGTCCCATGAAGTCAAATCCCCAACAATCAAACGGTTCAATAACAAGAGTATAATTCATAGGCATTTCATTGCGTCTGGAGATATTACCAACCCTTTGACATTCATCACAAGATAAAATAAACTTCCTTGCATCTTTGAAGAGAGTTGGCCAATAAAAACCTGATTGTAGAACCTTTTGCGCGGTTCTATCTCCGGCGTGATGTCCTCCATAAGCACTACCATGACATTTACTCAATATCTCTTGTTGCTCATATTCGGGAACACATCTTCGCAGAATACCATCCACTCCTTCTTTATATAAGTGTGGGTCATCCCAAAAATAATGCCTCAAGTCATAAAAGAATTTCCTCCTTTGCTGAGCTGAAAAGGTTGGAGGCAAGTACTTGGAAACAATAAAGTTAGCATAATCAACATACCAAGGACTGTCTCGCGAGCTCACCTTTATTACATCCAATTGTTCATTTGGAAAACTATCATTAACAGGAACAGGATCATAAGCAATATTTTCCAATCTAGACAAATTATCAGCAACAGGATTATCAGCACCTTTCCTATCTACAATATATAAATCAAATTCTTGCAAAAGAAGTACCCATCTAATAAGCCTTGGCTTAGCATCTTTCTTTGTCATAAGGTATCTAATTGCAGCATGATCAGTATGAATAGTAACTTTTGAATCAACAATATAAGATCTAAACTTATCACAAGCAAAGACTACAGCTAACAATTCTTTTTCAGTAGTAGCATAATTTCTTTGAGCAGCATCAAGAGTTTTACTAGCATAATGAATAACATTCAGTTTTTTATCTACTCGTCCAAGAACAGCGCCTACAGCAAAATCACTAGCATCACACATAATTTCAAATGGTAAGTTCCAATCAGGAGGTTCAACTATAGGAGCAGTTGTTAAGGCTTTCTTTAGAGTTTCAAAAGCTTCCTTACAATCATCATCAAAAACAAAAGGTACGTCTTTTTGAAGAAGATTAGTAAGAGGCTTTGAAATCTTGGAGAAGTCTTTAATAAACCTCCTATAAAACCCAGCATGACCAAGAACACTACGAATACCTTTAACATCCCTAGGATAGGGCATCTTCTCAATGGCTTCAACTTTAGCTCTATCAACTTCAATACCTCTCTCGGAAATTTTATGTCCCAATACAATTCCTTCATTAACCATAAAGTGGCATTTCTCCCAATTAAGAACAAGGTTAGTTTCTTCACATCTCTGCAAAACTTTATCAAGGTTCCGCAAGCAATTATCAAAAGAATTTCCATAGACGGAAAAATCGTCCATGAATACCTCTACAATACTCTCACAAAAGCCATGAAAAATAGCAGACATGCATCTTTGAAAAGTAGCAGGAGCATTACATAAACCAAAAGGCATACGCCTATAAGCATAAGTTCCATAGGGACAAGTGAAAGTGGTTTTCTCTTGATCCTTAGTTTTAACAGCAATTTGTGAAAACCCAGAATAACCATCAAGAAAGCAAAAATGAGTATTTTTAGATAACCTTTCTAACATTTGATCAATAACCTTATTAACTTTTCGATAATCAATACACATTCTATACCCTACAACTACTCTTTGAGGTATGAGCTCATCATTATCATTAGGCACAACAGTCATTCCTCCTTTCTTAGGAACACAATGCACAGGACTAACCCATCTACTATCAGCAATAGGATATATAATACCAGCTTCAAGGAGTCTTAATACCTCATTTCTTACCACATCCTTCATCTTAGGAATTAGACGACGCTGAGGTTCAACAACAGGCTTCGCATCATCTTCCATATTAATGGCGTGTTGGCAAATAGAGGGAGAAATCCCCTTCAAGTCATCAAGAGTGTAGCCAATAGCACCTCGGTGTTTCTTCAGTATTTCCAATAACCTTTCTTCTTCAAACTCTGAAAGCTTAGAACTAATAATAACAGGATATATTTTCTTATCATCAATATGAGCATATTTAAGATTATCAGGCAATGGTTTTAAATCAAAGACAGGATCTTCCTTTGGTGGTGGTGTTGTACCCAGATCTTCCACCGGTAAATCATGCTTAAGAATAGGTTGACGAAGGAAAATTTCATCAAGCTCATCTCTTTCTTCCCTAAAAACTTCACTCTCACTATTCTCCAAATGTTGCTGCAAAGGATTACTAGGAGCAAGAGCAATAGATGCACACTGTTCAACTTTAAAATCACTATTAGGCGAATCAATTTTATAAGGAGTTTTGGTAAATTTAGAGAAGTTAAACTCATAAGATTCACCAGCAAATTTAGTCAAAATTTTCTCTTTCTTGCAATCTATAATAGCTCCACAAGTATTTAGAAAAGGTCTACCAAAAATGATAGGACAATATTTACTAGCAGCAGAACCAAGTACCAAAAAGTCAGCAGGATATTTAATCTTACCACATAGAACTTCCACATCTCGAACAATACCAATTGGAGAGATAGTTTCTCTATTAGCCAGCCGAATAACCACATCAATATCTTCAAGTTCACAAGAACCAATTTCGTGCATAATCTCCGTGTAAAGCTCATAAGGAATAGCACTAATACTTG
Source organism: Lolium multiflorum (assembly GCA_030979885.1). Lineage (NCBI taxonomy): Eukaryota > Viridiplantae > Streptophyta > Magnoliopsida > Poales > Poaceae > Lolium > Lolium multiflorum. Next base: position 207,114 of record JAUUTY010000135.1, read on the forward strand.
CACCAATATCACATAAACCATAATAACAATGATCACCAATTCTAACAGATAGCATAGGAACACTAGCTTTCCTAGACTTATTAGGATGCGAAACAATATTAGAAGCATCTTCACAGAAAATAATATGACCATCTTCTACATTTTCAGTCACAAGATCTTTAATTATTGCAACAGCAGGTTCAACTTTTATTTGTTCTTCAGGTTCTATAGGTTTCTTTTCACTTTTATGAACCGCACTATTTATAACAGAGTACTCCTTCATTTTAGCAGGGAAAGGAGTTTTTTCAATATAAGCTTCAGGAATAACATGATCAACAGTTTCAACTACAACACATTTATTTATAGATGAATCAATTTTATCTTTATACGGTTCATGATACTTATCAAAATTCTTCTTAGGCAATTCATAATGAGAAGCAAAAGCTTTATAAAGATTTGCAGCAACTTGAGAATCAAGACCATAAGTAGCACTCATATTACGAAATTTATCAGTATCCATAAAAGCTTCAATGCATTTATAATCATAATTTATACCTGATTCTCTATCCTTGTCGTTCTCCCATCCTTCAGTATTTTCTTGGATCCGATTAAGAAGGTCCCTTTTAAACTCTTCCTTGTTGCGTGTAAATGATCCAGAACAAGAAGTATCCAGCAAGGTCTTGTCTTGAAAAGAAAGTCTTGCATAGAAATTATCAATAATAATATTACCAGGAAGCTCATGAATGGGGCATTTGAGCATTAAAGACTTCAATCTCCCCCACGCTTGGGCAATACTCTCTCCTTCATGAGGCCAAAAATTATATATGCGATTCCGATCTTTGTGAATCTCACTTGGAGGATAGAACTTAGAATAAAACCGGGGCACAATATCATTCCATTCAAGAGAATCCCCATTATCCAGTAATTTATACCAATGCGCCGCTTTACCAGACAGCGATATAGAGAATAGTTTCTTCCTCACTTCATCCATAGCAATACCTGCACACTTGAATAAACCGCATAATTCATGTAAGAACAGTAAATGATCTCCAGGGTGGACAGTTCCATCCCCTGTATAACGGTTATCCACTACACGTTCAATAATTTTCATAGGTATTTTGTATGGTATTTCTTCCTTACCTGGCGCCTCATCCACTACCTTTGCAGTAGTAGTAGATTTCCCAAATAAACACTCAAGAGAAGATCTCTCCATAATGAATTATAGCAGCAGGCAGAAATAAAATCAGCACAAACAGTAAAATTTCCCTTACCAATTCCACTTACCAATAGCGCTTCACTCCCCGGCAACGGCGCCAGAAAATAGTCTTGATGACCCACAAGTATAGGGGGTGTATCGTAGTATCTTCGATAAGTAAGAATGTCGATCCCAACGAGGAGGAAGGTGTTGACAAGCAGTTTCGATGAAGGATTCACTGTAAATGCTCACAGACAAGTATCAGGGGGTTTTGATGTAACAGATGAATAAAGTATGAGTAAATAAAGTGCGAGAATAATAATTGCAGCGAGTGGCCCAATCCTTTTTAGCACAAAGTACAAGCCGGTTTGTTTACTTATAATAACCAAACGTTCTCGAGGACACACGGGATTTTAGTCTAGTGCTTTCGCTACATACGGCTAATTAATCTTCATTGTTTTGATAAGTGTTGTGTGGGTGAACCTATGCTAATGTACCGCCCTTCCTAGGACTAATACATACTTGTGATTATACCCCTTGCAAGCATCCGCAACTACAAGAAAGTAATTAAGATAAATCTAACCACAGCCTTAAACTCTGAGATCCTGCTATCCCTCCTGCATCGATATACCAACGGGGGCTCAGGTTTCTCACTCCGGCAACCCCGCAATTGGCAAACGAGTACAAGATGCATTCCCCTAGGCCCATAAAGGTGAAGTGTCGTGTAGTCGACGTTCACACGACACCACTAGAAGAATAACACCACAACTTAAATATCATAACATTGAATATTACTCAACCATACTTCACTACTAACATTTAGACTTCACCCATGTCCTCAAGAACTAAACGAACTACTCACGAGACATCATATGGAACATGATCAGAGGTGATATGATGATGAATAACAATCTGAACATAAACCTTGGTTCAACGGTTTCACTCAATAGCATCAATAACAAGTAGAAATCAACACCGGGAGAGTTTCCCCTATCAAACAATCAAGATCAAACCCAAATTGTTACAGCGGTGACGGCGTGCAGCGGTGGAGACGGCGGTGATGATGATGAAGATGATGATGATGGTGATGGAGATGATGTCCAGCTCGATGACGGTGACGATGGCGTCGATTCCCCCTCCGGGAGGGAATTTCCCCGGCAGATTTCAGCCTGCCGGAGAGCTCTTTTCTCTCTGGTGTTCTCCGCCCCGCAGAGGCGGCTGTGGCTCTTCGCGATGTACCCCTCCAGCTTAGCTTAAGAAGATGAGGCGAGAGGGGGCTGATACGTCTCCGACGTATCGATAATTTCTTATGTTCCATGCCACATTATTGATGATATCTACATGTTTTATGCACACTTTATGTCATATTCATGCATTTTCTGGAACTAACCTATTAACAAGATGCCGAAGAGCCAGGTGTTGTTTTCTGCTGTTTTTGGTTTCAGAAATCCTAGTAACGAAATATTCTCGGAATTGGACGAAATCAACGCCCAGGGTCCTATTTTGCCACGAAGCTTCCAGAAGACCGAAGGAGAGTCGAAGTGGGGCCACGAGGTGGTGACACGCCAGGGCGGCGCGGCCCAAGCCCTGGCCGCGCCGACCTGTGGCGTGGGCCCCTCGTGCCGCCTCTTGACCTGCCCTTCCGCCTACAAATAGCCTCCGTCGCGAAACCCCCAGTACCGAGAGCCACGATACGGAAAACCTTACTGAGACGCCGCCGCCGCCAATCCCATCTCGGGGATTCTGAGATCTCCTCCGGCACCCTGCCGGAGAGGGGATTCATCTCCCGGAGGACTCTACACCGCCATGGTCGCCTCCGGAGTGATGAGTGAGTAGTTCACCCCGGACTATGGGTCCATAGCAGTAGCTAGATGGTTGTCTTCTCCTCATTGTGCTTCATTGTTGGATCTTGTGAGCTACCTAACATGATCAAGATCATCTATCTGTAATGTATATGTTGTGTGTCGGGATCCGATGGATAGAGAATACTATGTTATGTTAATTATCAAGTTATTACCTATGTGTTGTTTAAGATCTTGCATGCTCTCCGTTATTAGTAGAGGCTCTGGCCAAGTTTTTGCTCTTAACTCCAAGAGGGAGTATTTATGCTCGATAGTGGGTTCATGCCTCCATTGATATCTGGGACAGTGACAGAAAGTTCTAAGGTTGTGGATGTGCTGTTGCCACTAGGGATAAAACATTGATGCTATGTCCGAGGATGTAGTTGTTGATTACATTATGCACCATACTTAATGCAATTGTCTGTTGTTAGCAACTTAATACTGGAAGGGGTTCGGATGATAACCTGAAGGTGGACTTTTTAGGCATAGATGCATGCTGGATGGCGGTCTATGTACTTTGTCGTAATGCCCAATTAAATCTCACTATACTTATCATGACATGTATGTGCATTGTTATGCCCTCTCTATTTGTCAATTGGCCGACGTAATTTGTTCACCCAACATGCTTTTATCTTATGGGAGAGACACCTCTAGTGAACTGTGGACCCCGGTCCATTCTTTTATACTGAAATACAAATCTACTGCAATACTTGTTTTACTGTTTTCTTGCAAACAATCATCTTCCACACAATACGGTTAATCCTTTGTTACAGCAAGCCGGTGAGATTGACAACCTCACTGTTTCGTTGGGGCAAAGTACTTTGGTTGTGTTGTGCAGGTTCCACGTTGGCGCCGGAATCTCGGTGTTGCGCCGCACTACATCCCGCCGCCATCAACCTTCAACGTGCTTCTTGGCTCCTCCTGTTCGATAAACCTTGGTTTCTTTCTGAGGGAAAACTTGCTGCTGTGCGCATCATACCTTCCTCTTGGGGTTCCCAACGAACGTGTGAGTTACACGCCATCAAGCTCTTTTTCTGGCGCCGTTGCCGGGGAACTGAAGAAAAGCTACACCACAAAGATTTCTAACTCCCACGTCAACTACACGCCAGCAACATCTTTTTCTGGCGCCGTTGCCGGGAGATCAAGACACGCTGCAAGGGGAGTCTCCACTTCCCAATCTCTTTACTTTGTTTTTGTCTTGCTTTATTTTATTTACTACTTTGTTTGCTGCACTTAAACAAAACACAAAAAAATTAGTTGCTAGTTTTACTTTATTTACTGTCTTGCTCTCTATATCAAAAACACAAAAAAATTAGTTACTTGCATTTACTTTACTTGATTCATCATGTTTCCTTTTAATTTTACCACAAAAAACATACCGGTAGGACGTGGGTCTATAGTTGGGAGAAATAATATAGAAGAATTTTTCAATCATGTTAGTACTATTGAAGATTTTGAAGATAGACACTTAGTAGAACTTGCACCTACCTATGAAATTGCTGCTGCTGCTTTAGTTCGCATGTTGGAAACTAAATTTGTTAATCTCAATCCTATAATTCAACACATGTTTCTTACACTTGGTGATATGGAAGAAGGGGAAAAGAAAGATTTTGTTTTAGAAACCCTTCTTAGAGAATTTGGTGGTCTAGCAAGAGAGGCTAGAAAGGTCTTTGCTAAATTTAATATGCTTGGTTCTCATACTAATTTTGTTGGTCTCCTTGAAAAAATGGACATGGATAGAATAAGGTACACTAATAATATTAATGATGGTGGGGAGATCAAAGCACCAATACCATGTAAACTCCTAGCTATGAATGATGCACTAGAAAATAACTATGCTTGGCTTGTTCCTGAAAATTTGTTTGATGAGAATAGTAAGCCTAGGAGCAATGAGAGAGGAGTTACTTATATAGACCAGATACAATGCATTGTTGAGAAAACTCCCAACACCCAAGGTAATGTTGATGCTCCATCTCTCGATGTTACTTGATATACACTTTCTGCGCCTAGCTGAAAGGCGTTAAAGAAAAGCGCTTATGGGAGACAACCCATGTTTTTACTACAGTATTTTTGTTTTATATTTGAGTCTTGGAAGTTGTTTACTACTGTAGCAACCTCTCCTTATCTTAGTTTTATGTTTTGTTGTGCCAAGTAAAGTCTTTGATAGTAAAGTGAATACTAGATTTGGATTACTGCGCAGAAACAGATTTCTTTGCTGTCACGAATCTGGGTCTAATTCTCTGTAGGTAACTCAGAAAATTAAGCCAATTTACGTGAGTGATCCTCAGATATGTACGCAACTTTCATTCAATTTGGGCATTTTCATTTGAGCAAGTCTGGTGCCATTTTAAAATTCGTCTTTACGAACTGTTCTGTTTTGACAGATTCTGCCTTTTATTTCGCATTGCCTCTTTTGCTATGTTGGATGAATTTCTTTGATCCATTAATGTCCAGTAGCTTTATGCAATGTCCAGAAGTGTAAAGAATGATTGTGTCACCTCTGAACATGTTAATTTTTATTTTGCACTAACCCTCTAATGAGTTGTTTCGAGTTTGGTGTGGAGGAAGTTTTCAAGGATCAAGAGAGGAGTATGATACAATATGATCAAGGAGAGTGAAAGCTCTAAGCTTGGGGATGCCCCGGTGGTTCACCCCTGCACATTCTAAGAAGACTCAAGCGTCTAAGCTTGGGGATGCCCAAGGCATCCCCTCTTCATCGACAACATTATCAGGTTCCTCCCCTGAAACTATATTTTTATTCCGTCACATCTTATGCACTTTGCTTGGAGCGTCGGTTTGTTTTTGTTTTTTTTTGTTTGAATAAAATGGATCCTAGCATTCACTGTATGGGAGAGAGACACGCTCCGCTGTAGCATATGGACAAGTATGTCCTTAGGCTTTACTCATAGTATTCATGGCGAAGTTTCTTCTTCGTTAAATTGTTATATGGTTGGAATTGGAAAATGCTACATGTAGTAATTCTAAAATGTCTTGGATAATTTGATACTTGGCAATTGTTGTGCTCATGTTTAAGCTCTTGCATCATATACTTTGCACCCATTAATGAAGAAACACTTAGAGCTTGCTAATTTGGTTTGCATATTTGGTTTCTCTAGAGTCTAGGTAATATCTAGTATTGAGTTTTGAACAACAAGGAAGACGGTGTAGAGTCTTATAATGTTTACAATATGTCTTTTATGTGAGTTTTGCTGCACCGTTCATCCTTGTGTTTGTTTGAAATAACCTTGCTAGCCTAAACCTTGTATCGAGAGGGAATACTTCTCATGCATCCAAAATCCTTGAGCCAACCACTATGCCATTTGTGTCCACCATACCTACCTACTACATGGTATTTCCCGCCATTCCAAAGTAAATTGCTTGAGTGCTACCTTTAAAATTCCATCATTCGCCTTTGCAATATATAGCTCATGGGACAAATAGCCTTAAAAACTATTGTGGTATTGAATATGTACTTATGCACTTTATCTCTTATTAAGTTGCTTGTTGTGCGATAACCATGTTTCTGGGACGCCATCAACTATTCTTTGTTGAATATCATGTGAGTTGCTATGCATGTCCGTCTTGTCTGAAGTAAGAGAGATCTACCACCTTAATGGTTGGAGCATGCATATTGTTAGAGAAGAACATTGGGCCGCTAACTAAAGCCATGAATCATGGTGGAAGTTTCAGTTTTGGACATATATCCTCAATCTCATATGAGAATAACAATTTTGTCACATGCTTATGCATTAAAGAGGAGTCCATTATCTGTTATCCATGTTGTCCCGGTATGGATGTCTAAGTTGAGAATAATCAAAAGCGAGAAATCCAAATGCGAGCTTTCTCCTTAGACCTTTGTACAGGCGGCATGGAGGTACCCCATTGTGACACTTGGTTAAAACATGTGTATTGCGATGATCCGGTAGTCCAAGCTAATTAGGACAAGGTGCGGGCACTATTAGTACACTATGCATGAGGCTTGCAACTTGTAAGATATAATTTACATAACTCATATGCTTTATTACTACCGTTGACAAAATTGTTTCATGTTTTCAAAATAAAAGCTCTAGCACAAATATAGCAATCGATGCTTTCCTCTTTGACGGACCATTCTTTTACTTTTATGTTGAGTCAGTTCACCTATCTCTCTCCACCTCAAGAAGCAAACACTTGTGTGAACTGTGCATTGATTCCTACATACTTGCATATTGCACTTGTTATATTACTCTATGTTGACAATTATCCATGAGACATATATGTTATAAGATGAAAGCAACCGCTGAAACTTAATCTTCCTTTGTGTTGCTTCGATACCTTTACTTTGATTTATTGCTTTATGAGTTAACTCTTATGCAAGACTTATTGATGCTTGTCTTGAAGTACTATTCATGAAAAGTCTTTGCTTTATGATTCACTTGTTTACTCATGTCATTACCATTGTTTTGATCGCTGCATTCATTACATATGTTTACAAATAGTATGATCAATGTTATGATGGCATGTCAGAAATTATCTTTGTTATCGTTTTACCTGCTCGGGACGAGCAGAACTAAGCTTGGGGATGCTGATACGTCTCCGACGTATCGATAATTTCTTATGTTCCATGCCACATTATTGATGATATCTACATGTTTTATGCACACTTTATGTCATATTCGTGCATTTTCTCGAACTAACCTATTAACAAGATGCCGAAGAGCCAGTTGCTGTTTTCTGCTGTTTTTGGTTTCAGAAATCCTAGTAACGAAATATTCTCGGAATTGGACGAAATCAACGCCTAGGGTCCTATTTTGCCACGAAGCTTCCGGAAGACCGAAGAGGAGTCGAAGTGGGGCCACGAGGTGGCGACACGCTGGGGGCGGCGCGGCCCAAGCCCTGGCCGTGCCGACCTGGGTGGGCCCCTCGTGCCGCCTCTGACCTGCCCTTCCGCCTACAAATAGCCTCCGTCGCGAAACCCCCAGTACCGAGAGCCACGATACGGAAAACCTTACTGAGACGCCGCCGCCAATCCCATCTCGGGGGATTCTGGAGATCTCCTCCGGCACCCTGCCGGAGAGGGGATTCATCTCCCGGAGGACTCTACACCGCCATGGTCGCCTCCGGAGTGATGAGTGAGTAGTTCACCCCTGGACTATGGGTCCATAGCAGTAGCTAGATGGTTGTCTTCTCCTCATTGTGCTTCATTGTTGGATTTGTGAGCTGCCTAACATGATCAAGATCATCTATCCGTAATGCTATATGTTGTGTTTGTCGGATCCGATGGATAGAGAATACTATGTTATGTTAATTATCAAGTTATTACCTATGTGTTGTTTAAGATCTTGCATGCTCTCCGTTATTAGTAGAGGCTCTGGCCAAGTTTTTGCTCTTAACTCCAAGAGGGAGTATTTATGCTCGATAGTGGGTTCATGCCTCCATTGATATCTGGGACAGTGACAGAAAGTTCTAAGGTTGTGGATGTGCTGTTGCCACTAGGGATAAAACATTGATGCTATGTCCGAGGATGTAGTTGTTGATTACATTATGCACCATACTTAATGCAATTGTCTGTTGTTACTTAATACTGGAAGGGGTTCGGATGATAACCTGAAGGTGGACTTTTTAGGCATAGATGCATGCCGGATGGCGGTCTATGTACTTTGTCGTAATGCCCAATTAAATCTCACTATACTTATCATGACATGTATGTGCATTGTTATGCCCTCTCTATTTGTCAATTGCCCGACTGTAATTTGTTCGCCCAACATGCTTTTATCTTATGGGAGAGACACCTCTAGTGAACTGTGGACCCCGGTCCATTCTTTTATACTGAAATACAAATCTGCTGCAATACTTGTTTTACTGTTTTCTTGCAAACAATCATCTTCCACACAATACGGTTAATCCTTTGTTACAGCAAGCCGGTGAGATTGACAACCTCACTGTTTCGTTGGGGCAAAGTACTTTGGTTGTGTTGTGCAGGTTCCACGTTGGCGCCGGAATCTCTGGTGTTGCACCGCACTACATCCCGCCGCCATCAACCTTCAACGTGCTTCTTGGCTCCTCCTGGTTCGATAAACCTTGGTTTCTTTCTGAGGGAAAACTTGCTGCCGTGCGCATCATACCTTCCTCTTGGGGTTCCCAACGAACGTGTGAGTTACACGCCATCGGGCTCAGGGCCCTCCCACGGCGGCGCGACCAGGCCTTGGGCCGCGCCGCCTATGAGGTGGGCCCACCTCGGGTCCCCCGGCTCCCTTGTGGCTCCCTTCATCATCTGGAAAATAGGATTTTTCATATAATTTCCGTCCACCGTTGATCTTCCGAAATATTGCATTCGGACGGTGCTTTTCCAGAGCCTGGTTGATCCGATCCCAAATAATCATGAAACATGCATGGTGAAATGAATAAGTATCATCTCCAAATAAGAAATATATCAATTAATTAATTATGCAAAAATTGATCAAATGGACGTATCACTAACTCTTCCTCCGTTCATTGTTATAGACAATTCACGGCTAAATATTGGAGGTATACCCACAGGGATCCTACCTCGGAAGAATCCAAGGATATTTTCGATAAGGGCGGCGGTCACGGTTTCAGTAGCTGGTTCTGTGGTTTGGTACTATCCTATCCAAATTTGCTTGTACACTGTCGACATTTCTCGGTCATTTCTTGTTCTAAACTTGTCGTCCTAATCTTGTAGGCAAGAACTGACAAAGACATGAATCCCTTGCTACGAAAAATTGCTAGGGGCTTCAACCATTCCGTCGACTCGTTCAATTCTTATGACGTGAACGGGTATCGCTTCCAGACCCATCAATACACAACAAGCCGTCCAAACAAGAAGACAATAAATAGCGGGGTGGTATGTCAAGGTGATGATGGACTCCATTACTATGGAAGAGTCAAGGGTATATACGAGCTGAATTACGGGTTTGACAAAGGGCTAAATCCCGTCGTATTCAAATGCCACTGGCTCGACCCACGTCGCGTGAGACGGGATCCTGAAATTGGATTGGTCGAAGTTGAAAGAAGCTCTGTTTATAAGGGAGAGGACGTGTACATTTTGGCCACCCAAGCCTTCCAAGTATTCTATCTCCCGTACGCGTGCCGAAACCCGACCAAACGTCTACATGGATGGGATGTTGTGATGACGGTTCCTTCACGCATTAGGCCACCCCCGCCAAACAAGGACGATTACCGCCGCGTAGACCCCTCAACAAGGAGTGTTGATTTTTATCAAGAAGAAGGGCTCCCCGGTCATTTCACTATCGACTTGTCGGCCGTTGATAACATGGTCGTAGACGATGAGCAAGAAGAAGATGCGGTTATGGAGGAAGACAATGAAGAATATGAAGCTGAGGATGTGTGTGCCGTAGAAGACCTAAGTTTGCTCGAGGCGTTCAAAGCAGGCATTGACCTAGCTCCAAATGGACCACCTCCAGGTTTCATCGATGATTATTGGTTCGCCGAGCCTGATGATGATGAAACATGTGGTCCGATTACGGATGTCGACATAGGCTACTGATCTATGTAGTTGTAATTGTGAGGCTATCCTATGTACTGAACTATGTGCTATTTGTAATAAACTATGATCTATGTACTGAACTATGTGCTATTTGTAATAAACTATGATCTATGTACTGAACTATGTGCTATTTGTAATAAACTATGATCTATCTACTAATATTCATCTACTTATATATTTGCATTATTGTTGATTTCACTAATATTCATCTGTTTACATTGCATACTAATAAACCACTCTTTTCATTGTGTTTGCAGGTGATTGAAACATGCCGCCAAGAAAAAGAAAGGGAGGTTTCAAAAAGAAGATCAAGGCCGTGGCTGAGCTTGTGGGACTTTCGAGTGGTTCCTCGCAGACACGTCCTCCTAGCGCTCCTCCTAGCCCTCCACCACGGAGGAAGAATGCCCAGCCACGGCGACTTCGTACCCCTTCTCCTAGTCCTCCCCCAGCCGAGGATGATGACGAGGAGCACTGGGGTGGGGAGGACGAGGAGGACGGTGAGGAGCACGGTGGGCAGGACGAGGAGGACGGTGGGGAGGACGGAGGACGGACCTCGAGAGGATGAGGGGGGGGTTTGCCGCAGGAGCTAGACCCAGACCTAGCTTGGTATCCGCCGGCGGAGGAGGTGTACGTTGCAGCCGAGGAGAGGCTGGAACCACGGGACAAGAAGCCGTATAAGCGCGGGATTACGAAACTCCCCAAGCTAAAAACTTGGGCCTTCCGCGATGTTGTTCTCGTGCCCGCTGGAAAGAGGTACATGCTGATTTTGGCATTCCATTATTGAAATTTTTATCATTATACAAATTTTTATCACATGCATACTGATTTTGGCATTTCGTTGTGCAGCATGTTCAAGTATGGTGACCCGAGGAGGAAGCCGACACGTGAGTACTCGAACATCCTTGGAGGCCTAATTAGGAAGCATTTCCCTGGGATTGTCAATCTCCCTAGTGGTGGCCGCGATGTGGCTTGGACTTGGAAGCACTACAGCTACGCGGAAGATCCTAGCGGCAAGTACAACAACATGCAAGAGCGGGTTGTCCGCCACTTCTGGGTACGTGACTTTTGGCTTCTTAGCATTCAAACACTTCTTGACTACCAATAGTTGCTCTAATTCCTCTTGTTTTACCTATGTGCATGGTTGCAGAAATACTTCAAGAGGGCTGAGGGCGAGGAAATTGCGTGCGACGTTATCTTACACGAGTTGTGCAGGGTGAGGGTGACTGGCATGCACTACGAGGCACGTGTCCAGTGCGTCCGCGACTGGCACGCCGAGCGCAAAGTTTGGATGAGTAAGGCTGATTGTCGGGATACGCTCATGGCACCATGGCAGTACCTGCAGGTATTAGCATCGATGTGTTATTTATTTCCGCATTTTCATGTAGTTTATGTTCTAATAATGGGTCTATCTTGTGTATGTAGAACCCTCCTCAGTACGTCGGGGAAGACAAGGCGTGCTTTGTTGCGATGGCCATATGGTGGACATCCCCCGAGTACGCCCGGAAGCACGAGGAGGGCAAGCAGAAGCGTTTAGAGATGGGAGGTGGATCACATGTCCTGGGCAGCAAGAACTTGGCCCTTACCTTGCAGCAAGAGGTGAGCAAATGGTTTCTTCATTCTTTCGTTTCATGTTATTGTTAGCCCCGCAAGGGTGTCCCTCTTCACTTACTTGCATGTACTCTTTTGCAGGAAGTGAAGACAGGCGTGACACCAAACTTATTTGGCCTTTTCCAAAAGTCCAAGACCAGGAGGGAGCCGCATCCTGAAACGGGGTCCGTGTGGGTCAACGGGCTAGCGGAGGCCCAGTGTGGCGCGTACCGCTCGACGTTCAAGGCCAAGCACGGCGAAGACGCCGACCCAACCACCGAAGACTTTGACGTTGAGGTTGCGGTGCTTGCGGGACAAGGCAAGAAGGGTGGCCGCCTATGGATTGCTGACGGGTTAGTCGACCCAAAGACCATTCCATCTCTACGCCAGATCCGTCGTGGGCGTACGAGCGAGCAGCCTCGGGTAGAGACCCGCCCACGGGCTTCGGACCTAGCTGTCGAGAAGTTACGGGTAAGTTCTTCGTCGATCCTCTACGCTTCATTACATGTTTTCCATTGCAATGTTACTGACATCGCGGCAACACAACGTAGGCGGAGATGGAAGAAAGGGAACGGAGGAACCAAGAGGAGAAGATGCAGATGCAGCAGCAGCTTAGGGAGAGCGTGCAGATGCAACAGCAGATGTTGCAGCAGATGCAACAACAGCAGCAGATGTTCCAGCAGATGTTCATGAACCAGGCCGTGCTGACTTCCCCACCGGGGAGTAGTGCTCCTAGCACGTCGTGTCCTCCGATGTTCCCCCATTTTGTAAGTGGTTAACTTAATATCTCCATCTCAATCTTGTTTGTTGTCTAACCGAACTTTGGATATTGCAGATCCCCGCGCCTGATCCGCAGGTGTTGGCGCTCCTCCAGCGAGCGCCAAGTCAGAGCCCGCTGACACCTGGCTTGACCGTCAACAATACGGGCATCATCCGGAGCCTGCAGCAGTTTCTAGGTGAGTTCTCCTACACTTCTAATTCTTCCATACCATGTCACTTGTGAATTTTAGCCATTCAACCATGTCAATTTTAGCCATTATGTTCAATTTTAGCTATTCCATGTTAATTTTAGCCATTCCATGTCATTCTTAGCCATTATGTTGAATTTTAGCCATTTCATGTCAATTCTAGTTTTAGCCATTCCATGTCAATTCTAGTTCTTCCATGTCAATTCTAGTTCTTACATGTCAATTTTAGCCATTCCATGTCAATTCGAGTTCTTCCATGTCAATTCTAGTTCTTACATGTCAATTTTAGCCATTCCATGTCAATTCGAGTTCTTCCATGTCAATTCTAGTTCTTACATGTCAATTTTAGCCATTCCATGTCAATTCTAGTTCTTCCATGTCAATTCTAGTTCTTACATGTCAATTTTAGCCATTCCATGCCACTTATGCATCTATATATGAACTTGTAGGAGGACAAGGAGGTGGAGAAGGACAAGGAAGTGGAGAAGGACAAGGAAGTGGCGAAGGTTGATGTTGCTTGTGTATGAACTTGTTGTGCGACTTGGAACATTCTATGTTGGAGACTTTGTTGTTGATGTTGCTTGTATGAACTAATTATGCGACTTGGAACTATTGTATGGACTTTGTTGGACTACTCGTGTATGAACTTTGTTGTTGATGATGCAAATACTCTATATATTGTGCTATATGTGTATCTGGATGATTATTGGTATTTGTGAATTGCATATGCAGGGATTAATGGGGAAGCAGGGAAATTCTGGAATTTTGTCAGCATCTTTGCCGTGCATATGCACACGGCAAAGACACATGCACACGGCAAAGGCCCTTTGCCGTGCACACACACACGGCAAAGAGCCTCCAGCTGTGCACTGCGCTGGCTGTGGCTGTTCTGTTTCTTTGCCGTGCGGGGTGTTGGTGAAGCACACGGCAAAGCCCACCCTGTGCCGTGCGGGTTGGAGGCGAGCGCACGGCAAAGATCGCCGCACGGCAACCATTTCAGCCGCACGGCAAAGAAATCTGCACGGCAAAGCAGGGATGGCGCACGGCAAAGCTGGGTCGCACGGCAAAGGCGTTGCCGTGCGATTTTCCCGCAGCACACGGCAAAGGCCTCTTTGCCGGGCGGGTCGTTGCCGTGCATTCTTTGCCGTGCACGGCCGCACGGCAAAGGCTTTGCCCCGGATTTGGCCTTTGCCGTGCGTTTAGGCTGCACGGCAACGCCCTATTCTGCCGTAAAGGAGGCTAACTACTCCGCGCTTTCGCCCAACGGATCGTTCACCGCCTATATACATCTTGTAAGCCGCCGCTAGGGCTTATCAGATTATAAGATAACCCAGCGTTTGTAAACACCTCCCGATATAGTGAAGTTTTGCAGGCGCCCGTGGTTTTTTCCCTTCTGTGTTGGAAGGGGTTTTCCACGTTAAATCTTGTGTCCCCTGCGTGTGTTCTTGTTTCGTTCTTCGTTATTTGCTTGTCGCTTTTATAACAAGTGGTATCAGAGCCCGTGTTTCAATCTAGGGTTTTGCGACATGTCTTCCTTGAAGTTCGATCTACCGCAGCTGGATTATACCATGAGATTTTCTCTGTGGAAAGTGAAGATGAGGGCGATACTTACCCAATCTTCTGATCTGGATGAAGCTCTTGATGGTTTTGGTAAGAAAGATGCCAAGACCTGGACCGACGATGAAAAGAGGAAAGATCGTAAGGCTTTTTCTTTAATTCAGCTTCATCTATCCAACAATATCTTGCAGGAAGTGCTGGCTGAGAAATCCGCAGCGGCGCTGTGGTTGAAACTGGAATCGATCTGCATGTCCAAAGATCTAACCAGAAGATGCACGTGATGGCGTGTATTTCACACGTTCGTTGGGGAACCCCAAGAGGAAGGTATGATGCACAGCAGCAAGTTTTCCCTCATAAAGAAACCAAGGTTTATCGAACCAGGAGGAGCCAAGAAGCACGTTGAAGGTTGATGGCGGCGGGATGTAGTGCGGCGCAACACCAGAGATTCCGCGCCAACGTGGAACCTGCACAACACAAACCAAGTACTTTGTCCCAACGAAATGTGAGGTTGTCAATCTCACCGGCTTGCTGTAACAAAGGATTAACCGTATTGTGTGGAAAATGATTGTTTAAAAAAGCAAGTATTGCAGAGATTGTATTTCAAGATAAAAGAATGGACCGGGGTCCACAGTTCACTAGAGGTGTCTCTCCCATAAGATAAAAGCATGTTGGGTGAACAAATTACAGTTGAAATTGACAAATAGAGAGGGCACCGCGATGCACATACATGACATGGTAAATATAGTGAGATTTAATTGGGCATTACGACAAAGTACATAGACCGCCATCCAACTGCATCTATGCCTAAAAAGTCCACCTTCAGGTTATCATCCGAACCCCCTCCAGTATTAAGTTGCAAACAACAGACAATTGCATTAAGTATGGTGCGTAATGTAATCAACAACTACATCCTTGGACATAGCATCAATGTTTTATCCCTAGTGGCAACAACACAACACAACCTTAGGTTCTGTCACTCCCGCATATCAATGTGCATGAACCCACTATCGAGCATAAATACTCCTCTTGGAGTTACTAGCATCAACTGGGCCAGAGCCTCTACTAATAACGGAGAGCATGCAAGATCATAAACAACACATAAACATCAGATTGATAATTACCATAGCATAGTATTCTCTATCCATCGGATCCCGACAAACACAACATATAGAATTACGATAGATGATCTTGATCATGTTAGGCAGCTCACAAGATCCAACAATGAAGCACATAAGGAGAAGACAACCATCTAGCTACCGCTATGGACCCATAGTCCAGGGGTACTCACTCACTCCGGAGGCGACCATGGCGGTGTAGAGTCCTCCGGGAGATGAATCCCCTCTCCGGCAGGGTGCCGGAGGCGATCTCCCGAATCCCGAGATGGGATTGGCGGCGCTGCGTCTCTCGGGAAGGTTTTCCGTATCGTGGCTCTCGGTACTGGGGTTTCGCCACGGAGGCTTTAAGTAGGCGGAAGGGTAGGTCAAGAGGCGCACGAGGGCCCCACACCACAGGGCCGCGCCCAAGGGGGCCGCGCCGCCTAGGGTGTGGCCCCCGTGGCCCCTCTTCGTCTCGTCTTCTTCTGGAAGCTTCGTGGCGAAATAGGACCCTGGGCGTTGATTTCGTCCAATTCCGAGAATATTTCCTTACTAGGATTTCTGAAACCAAAAACAGCAGAAAACAGAATCGGCTCTTCGCATCTTGTTAATAGGTTAGTTCCGTAAAAATGCATAAATATGACATATAATGTGCATATAACATGTAGATAACATCAATAAAGTGGCATGGAACATAAGAAATTATCGATACGTTGGAGACGATGGCACGTGAAGATGAAGTTGTTCTTCGCACAAGCTGCAAGAAGGTGCGTCAATGATGAATCATCTATCGATCTTTAAAGAGATCGTTTCTGATTTGCTGTCCATGGAGGTAAAATATGATGATGAGGATCTAGCTCTTATACTGTTAGTCTCGTTGCCTAATTCTTTTGCGAATTTTCGAGACACCTTGTTATACAGTCGTGATGAACTAACCCTTGCCGAAGTTTATGAGGCCCTCCAACAGAGGGAAAAGATGAAATCTATGGTGCAGGCAGAGGGTTCGTCATCTAAGGCAGAAGCACTGCAGGTCCGAGGCAGGACCGAGAACAGAAACAACAACTACAACAACTACAACAGAGATAAGAGCAAGACCGACAGAGGTCGCTCAAAGTCCAAGGGACGAGATGGTAAGTTCTGCAAGTATTGTAAGAAAACTAGCCACAATATTGATGATTGCTGGAAGTTGCAGAACAAAGAGAAAAGAAACGGTACTTACCAACCGAAAAACAAATCTGAGGGTGATGGTAAGGCTGCTGTTGTTTCCAGTGATAATTCTGATGGCGATTGCCTAGTTGTTTTTGCTGGTTGTGTTTCTGGTAATGATGAGTGGATCCTTGATTCTGCATGTTCGTTTCATATTTGCTGTAACAAAGACTGGTTCAGTTCTTATGAGTTTGTGCAGAGTGGAGATGTTGTGCGTATGGGAGATAACAACCCACGTGAGATCGTGGGCATTGGTTCCGTTCAGATCAAGATGCATGATGGCATGACACACACTCTGACAGATGTGAGACACATACCTGGCATGGCCAGAAATCTGATCTCTCTCAGTACCCTTGATGTTGATGGGTACAAACACTCCGGTTCTCGTGGAGTTCTGAAGGTATCAAAAGGTTCTCTCGTTCACATGATTGGTGATATGAATTCTGCAAAGTTATATGTTCTTAGAGGTAGCACTTTGTCTAGTATTGTTGCTGCTGTTATTCCTGATGAACCTGGTAAAACTAATCTGTGGCATATGCGTCTTGGACATATGAGTGAACATGGCATGGCAGAATTGCACAGGAGAGACCTACTAGATGGCTGCAATTTGAGTAAGTTTGAGTTCTGTGAGCACTGCATTTTTGGTAAGCATAAAAGAGTTAAATTCAATGCTTCCGTTCATACCACTAAAGGGATACTAGATTATGTGCATGTTGATGTGTGGGGACCTTCCCGCAAGACTTCTCTTGGTGGTGCAAATTACATGCTTACTATCATAGATGATTACTCCAGAAAAGTGTGGCCTTTCTTTCTGAAACATAAATCTAATGTGTTTGATGCTTTTAGAAAGTGGAAAGTTATGGTAGAGAAGCAAACAAAAAAGAAAGTTAAATTGCTTCGTACTGACAATGGCATGGAGTTTTGTTCTACTGTTTTCAATGATTATTGCAGCGACGAAGGCATTGTCAGGCACCACACCATCCCATATACTCCTCAGCAGAATGGTGTGGCGGAGAGGATGAACAGAACCATCATCTCCAAGGCTCGCTGCATGTTGTCCAATGCTGGTATGCATAGACGTTTCTGGGCTGAAGCAGCCTCCACCGCTTGTTACTTGATAAACAGGTCACCTTGTATTCCGCTTGATAAGAAAACTCCTATTGAGGTATGGTCTGGTTCACCTGCTGATTATTCACAGTTGAGAGTTTTCGGTTGCACTGCTTATGCTCATGTTGATAATGGAAAGCTAGAGCCTAGGGCTGTTAAGTGTGTGTTTCTTGGTTATGGTTCAGGAGTTAAGGCATACAAGTTATGGAATCCTGAAACTAAGAAAGTTTTGCATAGCAGGAATGTAGTCTTTAATGAGGCTATCATGTTTTATAAGAGTTCATCTATAGATGTTACTGATGCTGTTGATTTTTCTGATAGTTCTGATGATGAGCAACAGAGGATCAGCGTGCAGGTGGAGCACATGGAGGAGAAAGAAAATGATGTTGCTGAAAATGATAACACTGTTGTTCATCACTCACCACCTGTTTTGCAGCAAACAAATGGTTCCATTGCTGCTGATAGACCGAGGCGTAACAAAGGTCCACGTCCTCGTTTAATTGAAGAATGTAATCTTGTTCATCATGCTTTGAGTTGTGCTGAACAGGTGGAGCATGATACTAAACCTGCTACATATACTGAGGCCGTTGCATCCGTTGACCGCGTGAAGTGGATTTCTGTTATGCAAGAGGAGATGCAATCGCTTGACAAGAATGGCACATGGGATGTTGTGCCCTTGCCTAAACAAAAGAAGGTCCGCTGTAAATGGATATTTAAAATAAAGGAAGGATTGTCTCCTAATGAGCCTCCGAGGTTTAAGGTTAGTAGCAAAAGGTTTCAGCCAAATTCCAGGTATTGATTATAATGATGTATTCTCACCGGTTGTGAAGCATAGTTCCATTCGTGCATTATTTGGTATTGTGCCTATGCATGATCTTGAGCTTGAGCAGCTAGATGTAAAGACTGCTTTTCTGCATGGTGAGCTTGAGGAGGAGATATACATGGATCAACCTGAAGGTTTTGTTGTGCTTGGTAAGGAGGATCTTGTTTGCAAGTTGAAGAGGTCCCTGTATGACGCGAAACACTCGTTGGGAACCCCAAGTGGAAGGTGTGATGTGTACAGCAGCAAGTTTCCCTCAGAAGAAACCAAGGTTTATCGAACCGAGCCAAGAAGCACGTTGAAGGTTGATGGCGGCGTGTAGTGCGGCGCAACACCAGAGATTCCGGCGCCAACGTGAACCTGCACAACACAACCAAAGTACTTTGCCCCAACGAAACAGTGAGGTTGTCAATCTCAACGGCTTGCTGTAACAAAGGATTAACCGTATTGTGTGGAAGATGATTGTTTGCAAGAAAACAGTAAAGAACAAGTATTGCAGCAGATTTGTATTTCAGTATAAAAGAATGGACCGGGTCCACAAGCTCACTAGAGGTGTCTCTCCCATAAGATAAAAGCATGTTGGGTGAACAAATTACAATCGGGCAATTGACAAAGAGAGGGCATAACAATGCACATACATGTCATGATAAGTATAGTGAGATTTAATTGGGCATTACGACAAAGTACATAGACCGCCATCCAAAGATGCATCTATGCCTAAAAAGTCCACCTTCAAAGTTATCATCCGAACCCCTTCCAGTATTAAGTTGCTAACAACACAATTGCATTAAGTATGGTGCGTAATGTAATCAACAACTACATCCTTAGACATAGCATCAATGTTTTATCCCTAGTGGCAACAAAGACATCCACAACCTTAGAACTTTCTGTCACTGTCCCAGATATCAATGGAGGCATGAACCCACTATCGAGCATAAATACTCCTCTTGGAGTTAAGAGCAAAAACTTGGCCAGAGCCTCTACTAATAACGGAGAGCATGCAAGATCATAAACAACACATAGGTAATAACTTGATAATTAACATAACATAGTATTCTCTATCCATCGGATCCCGACAAACACAACATATAGCATTACAGATAGATGATCTTGATCATGTTAGGCAGCTCACAAGATCCAACAATGAAGCACAATGAGGAGAAGACAACCATCTAGCTACTGCTATGGACCCATAGTCCAGGGGTGAACTACTCACTCATCAATCCGGAGGCGACCATGGCGGTGTAGAGTCCTCCGGAGATGAATCCCCTCTCCGGCAGGGTGCCGGAGGAGATCTCAGAATCCCCCGAGATGGGATTGGCGGCGGCGGCGTCTCGGAAGGTTTTCCGTATCGTGGCTCTCGGCACCGGGGGTTTCGCGATGGAAGCTATTTGTAGGCGGAAGGGCAGGTCAAGAGGTGGCACACCCATAGGTCGGCGCGGCCAGGGCCCTGGGCCGCGCCGCCCGTGGTGTCGCCACCGTGGCCCCACTTCGACTCTCCTTCGATCTTCGGGAAGCTTCGTGGCAAAATAGGACCCAGGGCGTTGATTTCGTCCAATTCCGAGAATATTTCGTTACTAGGATTTCTGAAACCAAAAACAGCAGAAAACATCAACCGGCTCTTCGCATCTTGTTAATAGGTTAGTTCCGAAAAATGCACGAATATGACATAAAATGTGCATAAAACATGTAGATATCATCAATAATGTGGCATGGAACATAAGAAATTATCGATACGTTGGAGACATATCAGTCCCTTTATGGTCTGAAATAGTCTCCAAGACAGTGGTACAAAAGGTTTGATTCATTTATGCTTGCACATGAGTTTAAGAGATCTAAGTATGATAGTTGTGTTTATATCAAGTTTGTTAATGGATCACCAATATACTTGCTGTTATATGTTGATGATATGTTGATTGCTGCCAAGAGCAAGAAAGAGATCACTACTTTAAAGTCACAGTTAAGTAGTGAGTTTGAGATGAAGGATCTTGGTGCTGCTAAGAAAATACTAGGTATGGAAATTACAAGAGACAGAAAATCTAGTGTGTTATTTCTTAGTCAGCAAAATTACATTCAGAAAGTTCTTCATCGTTTTAATATGCATGATGCAAAGTCTGTTAGTACACCAATTGCTTCTCACTTCAAATTGTCAGCATTGCAATGTCCTAGTACTGATGAAGATATTGAGTACATGTCTCGAGTTCCATATTCTAGTGATGTTGGTTCCTTGATGTATGCCATGGTTTGTTCTCATCCTGATTTATCATATGCTATGAGTTTGGTCAGTCGATACCTAGCTGATCCTGGTAAAGAACATTGGAAAGTTGTTCAGTGGATTTTCAGGTACCTTCGTGGCACATCCAAAGCTTGCTTGAAATTTGGCAAGACCGGTGAGGGACTCGTAGGCTATGTGGATTCAGATTTTGCTGCCGATTTGGATAAGAGAAGATCCCTCACAGGTTATGTGTTCACTGTTGGTGGATGTGCTGTGAGTTGGAAGGCAACGTTACAATCTGTTGTTGCCCAATCTACGACCGAAGCAGAATATATAACAATTAATGAAGCTTGCAAAGAGTCTGTTTGGTTGAAAGGTTTGTATGCTGAGCTTTGTGGAGATGATTCTTGCATTAACTTGTTTTCTGACAGTCAAAGTGCAATATACCTTACTAAAAATCAAATGTTCCATGAGAGGACAAAGCACATTGATATCAAGTACCATTATGTTCGCGACATTGTTGCTCAAGGTAAACTGAAGGTATGCAAGATAAGTACTCATGATAATCCTGCTGATATGATGACAAAGCCAGTTCATGTTTCCAAGTTTGAGCTTTGCTCAAGCTTGGTTGGTATAACTATTTAGCCCAAGTGGCTGTTGGCGCCAGCAAGTGTTTTTCCTTTGTTGTTCAGGAGATTGTTGAAGTTCATGCTACAAGATGGAATTTGTCTCAAGGTGGAGTTTGTTGTATTGTGATCCAAATTCATATACTAAAGGGAGGCTAACTTCTGACGAGCGGCCCCCCGCGGTACGGTACGGATCGTTGGCACCGCCTATATATACATCTTGTAAGCCGCCGGCTAGGGTTGATCAGATTATAAGATAACCCACGGCGTTTGTAAACACCTCCGATATAGTGAAGTTTTGCTGGCTGGCGCCCGTGGTTTTTTCCCCTTCTGTGTTGGAAGGGGTTTTCCACGTTAAATCTTGTGTCCCCTGCGTGTGTTCTTGTTTCGTTCTTCGTTATTTGCTTGTCGCTTTTATAACAGATGTACTGGGCCCTCCCATCCACCCTCCATTGCTCATCCAACGGTTGCTAGGAAAAGGAAGACCCGAAGCAATATTTAGCAGTTTGCACTGAATTTGAAGAAAAACTGAAACTACACTTTTCACAGTTTAACAATCGGACAAAATCTGAGGCAAACTGAACTCAACAAAAGGATACTCCATTTATTCTCCAATACTAATCTGAACATAAAACTGAACCCAACAATCTAACCAAATCTGGAGCAAAACTAAACCTAACAAAAGGATACTCTATGCATTCAAACTGAACCAAGATTATACAAAGAACAATTTAACAATATGTAACGCTTACCATTAAAATTGTACAAAACTTAGGCCTAATTCTTTTGAAAGCATAACAAATAAGCCAGCCTCTCACTAATTTCTTCCATAAGCCACCTGGTTTATTGGTCAAAGCTTCCCAAGTAATAAGCCGAGTGGCCTATGAGAGCAGTTAGGGAGGGGGGCGACTTATTTTTTAAGAAAGCAAAAGAGCTGGGCCTTAATATTTAAAGAAGGTGGCATTTAACACTCAAATCTGTAGCAACGAATCTATCATTGAACAATCATTTTGCATACTTAACAATTAGGCAATTTCACTTGCAAACTTTGGCTTAAAAAGACTAGAATTTGTCTCCAAAATACTAAAGTTGGCCCCAATATCCTATATAATCAACTTCTAGATACTAGAATAGATTTCCATCATATAGACTATCGTCATGAAAAATAGAAGTTGTCGATAGCTAGGTCAAACTGTCATTGTCATTCCATTCTTCACGGCCATATTTGCTCCTTTCTTGTTGTCATCATTTACAATTTCTACTCTAGGTTGTACACTACCATTGTTCTTTGGTTGCTGCCAATTAAAAAAATAGATAATTACAGTAGGAAGCATGACAACATCATTTAGAAATTCCAGACTGCGACACACGTTTGCTCCCCCCCCACCCCCCCAATTCAGACATACTGGAACATAAAGATTGCCGAGATCATTAAATACCCCTTCATAATTAAAATTATGATGGTCTTTTAAAACTAACAGGTACATGTAGCCTTACGCTTGTCATAGTGCATAGTATTATATAGTATCATGCATATGATATTTGTCTATGATATTATCACTATAGTGGGTGGTATTATAAAGTAGTATCATAATCTTTTAAATTTATTGTTTTGTAGATCTCAATACAAATATGTGTATGAGATCTATTTAGATAACTTTTCTCGTAACGTGCGCTATGATACAGTATCTACCTACGCATTACTCTAATTTTATCTCTCTTTCTTAATTAGATGTCACATTAGCATTTTTGTGGGCCTAAGATGCATGATAGTACCTAAAATACTAGCACTATAGCTAGCCTTGTGTAAAATTCGTCTAGTCCAACTTCTTTGTACAAATATGTACTCATACGTACGTGGGTTAACGGGTTTGGATATATATATGCTTAGAAGAGCTCACAATTAATTAATTAGCTAATTATCTGGGAGCCTAAACTATATTTAAGGGAAAGGGTGGCATTAGAGCTAAGCTCTTACCTAAATTAACAAAACTTACCAGACTATAAATCCTTATGACACGGACGCACACACTAACCAAAACAGCTGGTACTAGTTGACTTAGGGCACGATTTGTTAAAAAATAGTAACTACACCGTGACACTCTTGTTTCTGCTAGACCACTACCATCAATCAAAATCTATATCTATACCTAATAATAAAGGGAGAAGTGTTTCCGTGGTTTGGTCTGGTTTTCGTCCTTCCGTCACGCGTCACGCGTTGCTTCGTCCCGTGAGAGAAAAGGTAACGTAGGCGCTGCTTATTCCCGCAAGAAAACTTTTAACGTGAGCCCAAACCGGTATGTATCAGTTCAGGTCCACAGCCCGTATCAGGTCAGGTCTACAACGCCTATATATATATATATACAAGGCCGAGAAAGGTATACATCGACGATCCATCGACGATCCGATCCTGACGAATTTCCTGTGGAGCTAGCTAACCTAACTTGCCGGATCCAGATGAATTTCACGAGGAGCTACCCAACCTAACCTAGAAGACGACATACGGCTCAGTGACAGAGATGATTTCTGGGGCGATCCCTCAGCGAGGTTGCCGCGTCCGTCTTTGCTGCAGGAAGAGACGAAGACCTCCGGCAGCTTGGCACGCGGCTGCAGGGTCGATCGGCTCGATCAGCTACTGCTATGTCTGATTGGGTGGTTCTGTGCATGACGCTGATCATGGGTTCATGTTGCAGGACAATTTCCTCTAGAGCCCGGCCACGATAAGATTGATCATCCAGCAGCCGGAGCAATCTTGGTCATACTCCATTCAGTCAACTTCTTCCAATGGCAGCCCGGTCCAGCCAAAAGCTAACCGAAGTCAAATTCGACATGAACTCTGTTCCCAGACATATACAAACTCAGCTCCGAGACTACTCCAACTCTAACTATCCAGCACGTGCCCATGAGGTGCACGTATATAAAAAGAACTTGAGTCCCAACATCAAAATCAAAATCGAAACCCCTGCTTATGTGGCGTCAAATCTCGTCGTACGGGCCGTGATCGACATTGCCGCCGTATTGCCTGCCAATTGCACTGAAACCGCCGGAAGCGTCCTATCTCATCATCGTGCATGTGCTAAGATATTGCTGCCGTCTCGCCTGCTAATTTGGCCTCAGCTCCGTTTGCCCGTGCTCCAGCAAAGGTAATCATACAATAACAAGTATTGACGTGTTCAGTTTGCCCTTGCTCCACCAAAGGTAATCACACAATAACAAGTATTAATGTGTTCATAGGTTTAATATGTACTTTGTTTACTGAAGTATGATAGACGAATAAGAAGTAGTAAAATATCTCCTCTGTTTACTGATATATGCCATTGTGGTTTGTGTGACAGTTAAACTTAATGAAGATAGATTTGTGTAGCTTGTCCACATGAATTTCCAGTAGAAGACTTCATTACTTTCTTTATGCATTCATTTCCAAATAATTATGGATTCAAATTTAAGATATACTCATTGCTTGCGTGTTCAAAATTTTATAGATCAGGAGCAGATATCAAGCATTATTAGATCAATTCATAATATTATAGAACCTGAAACAATTTGCAAATATTATTAGCCACTATAAGTAAATAGTAGATGCATGATCAAAGCTTCAATTTTGAAAGCTAGATAATCAATTCAGTTGTTGCAGAGTTTTTGGTTTCAAACTACAGATATATACAGAAACTTCTCGGTGCTCACGTCTTTCAAAATATAATAGAAAAATGAGCATAAACTGTGTTGGCTTCATTTTAACTGATAATAGTGTTGCGGTCGAAACCCACCGGCGAGCAACGACGGGCAACACAGTAGAGCCGGGAGGCTCCAGGATCGCGGCTGGCCGGTCCTCGAGCGACGGCCCGCAGCCTCGGCACGCACGTCCGATGCTGGTGCAAGGGCGTGCCACCTGACCTACCTGGTCAGGAAGGTGATGGATTTGCTTCGCTTAGTTTCCTGCATGGCATACACGTAAACATTAAATACGAGCCTCGATCGGCTCTCGGGTTGTCCTGTGAATCGGCTCAAGGAGCCGATCCACCCATGATTCGTATGAGGTCTACGATCACATGGTGGTCCTGCTTGATCAATATAAAGCTAAAACGACCTACGATAATTTAGGGTTTTCACCACATAATCGGAACATCCTACGCGTGATTGAGCCTGGCAGCCACGCACGGTGATAATAAACCAACCCTAGACAAGGCCTAAAAACCAACATGAAGTTGATCCCCGGAACATCTTATCTAGGGCTAGCAAACCACACCCTACGTGCTACTGGATCCTTCAACCCGTTTGCAAGGCCTAACTATGCAGATATTAAACTAATCCTTGAAGAACAAGGAGCAATCATAACAGATCGGATCTACTAAATAATGATCAAGCGAGGTGCCGCCCTTAGGGCGGCTAGACGTCTAAGGGTTGCACGGACAAAAGCATGTGACACGATGAAACAATGCTAACCCTAACACATCTATGATAACTACGTTGCTCGCCATCAACAAGGCTTCAGCACGAGCAACGCATGAACAACGAATAAACGTATACTGCCTAGATCGCAAGATGCGATCTAGGCAGCATGGTGCTTACCGGGAAACCCTCGAAACAAGGGGTTGGCGATGCGCCTAGATTGGTTTGTGATGAACGTGATTGTTGTTTTCTCAATAACCCTAGATACATATTTATAGTCCGTAGACTTTCTAACGTGGAATAATCCCAACCGTGCAAGAGCCAAATTCTATCTAACCGACACGTATCCTACTATATTTACAGATACACGGGCAAACTAGCCCAAACTTTGTATACAAGGCCGATTCATGTATATCTTCCGTGTATATTCTTCAAACCCATCTTAATCGCGGCCCACCTCTGATCCGGTCAAATTCTGGTGATAACATGCCCCCTGGTTTTGGAAATGTTAATTCCAAAATCACTCTGCTTTTTCTTCGTCGGGTCATGTCGTGACAGAGTAGAACCGTCGCAGTATCCTTCATCATGATGCCTTGCCTTCTCAACTTCTCTGCAAGATTTGATAGCTTTAACATCACTTCCTCGGAAACCGTAGTGGCATTAAATCTCCACTATACCCCCCTTATTTAACTGTGCCGAACGGCTCGCCTCTTCATCCCCTTGTTCTGTTCCAACCATCGGCACCAAAAAACCCTCTTTCCCTGTAGCAATGTCTTCCTCTTCCTCCGTCTCATCAGGCCTCTCTTTCCAATCTTCTTCCTCGAGCGAGCAAGAGTGGGACTTTGACTACGTGCCAGATGGCCCACCCGAGGCCCTCGTCGGGTCAGATGGTGACTTACCCCTGACCGATGGGGAGGACGACCTCCAGTTCCTCATCGAAGGGGAGCTGGAGAGCGAGAGCGAGGACGACCTCCACTCCTGGGCGAACTCCACCTCCTCCGACGAGGAGGAGGAAGAAGAAGAAGAGGAGGAAGAGGAGGAAGAGGAGGAGGATGACTCCTCCTCCTCCGCTGGGTATCCGCCGGCGAAGCGCTTCCGCGCTTGGGCGGACAGCGAAGACGATGATGATGACGAGGAGGAAGAGGCTCCGGCCGAGGGCTGGGGCAGCAGCGACGAGGAACTCTCCGGAAGCAGCGCCGACGGCAGCTACGATGCCGACGACGAGGCCAGCGAGGATTAGTAGTGTAGGATTAGTAGTTCCTGAGCAATCGGCTCTTCTTTTGTTCTTCCTCTCTTGAGCAATCGGCTCTTCATTGTAAAAACCCCTCTTATTAATGAAGAAGTGCTTCCAGTTAATTTTGCCGATAGTCAAAGTCAAACAATCCCCAAAAGAGCCGATGGCATCGCATCGGCCTCTACCATAAAACACGAGTAAGGCCAACCTAATTGCCCCTCCAAACGGTAACCTGCGACCTCCGTCTGAGAAAGCAAACTCAGATCCCCAAATCGCCGCCCAAGCAGCTCCACGAATCTCAGATCTCAACCGCGCCGTCCCAACTCCACAGCGCATCAAATGGCGGAATCATCCAACGCCAACGCCATGGTCTCCGGTCTGAAGGTAATCCTTAACCGCCTCTTCGCCATTCGAATCAATGTTAGGATTAAACAGCAAACACCTGAATTAATGTCCTATTCCGTTATTAATTTTAGGTTTCAGACATCCTGCTGCCGCATCCTTCTCTCCCAAATTCTATGTGTCTTGGCCCCCGTTCTTCCGAGAGTCCCGCTCACTTAATCTCATGCGAGGCCAATAGAATCCCCTTCGTGAACCAGAATTTAGATCTGACTTCCTGGGCCGACTGCCTGCGAGCCTGGCCTAATCCTCCTGAAGGTTGGGTGGCATGGTACAGTAGAGTGTCTAAAACCCATTATGCCACCTGGGAAACGATAGGGATAGCCGATGCTTTGTCATTATCATTGTCTCCTCTTGAAAAGAATGAGAACATTCTGAAAACCATCGGCTACTTTTGGTCTGATGCACTGAATTGCTTCATGTTCGGCCATGGCCCCATGACACCAACTCTGCTGGACGTGGCCATGATCACAGGCCTGGACATTGCATCCTCAAGCCCCTCTGCCTTTAAGTTGCCAAAGGTCCCTTTCACCCTTTCCTCTAAAACAGAGTGTACAAGCTGGGGCGCCTACCTCAGGCGTTATATGAAAACCAAAGGCCCTGTAAGAGAAAGAGCACACGGCCTTCTTGAACTTCTGGTGGAGCACTTCATATTCTGTGGTCCTTCACTCGCCCCAACCAAGAATTACCTTTCCCTGGCCTATGAACTCGCCAAAGGCACTCAACTTGGCCTCGGTAAACTGTTCCTTGGAGAGGTCTATCGATCTCTTCAACTGATGTCTGTCAAACTGTTCTCCCAAAAGACAGTTAAAACAGGAGGCCCCTGGTGGTTTATTCAGTTATGGGCTCTGATGACCCACAAGTATAGGGGGTGTATCGTAGTATCTTCGATAAGTAAGAATGTCGATCCCAACGAGGAGCAGAAGGTGTTGACAAGCAGTTTCGATGAAGGATTCACTGTAAATGCTCACAGACAAGTATTCAGGGGGTTTTGATGTAACAGATGAATAAAGTACGAGTAAGTAAAATGCGAGAGAAATAATTGCAGCGAGTGGCCCAATCCTTTTTAGCACAAAGGACAAGCCGGTTTGTTTACTTATAATGACCAAACGTTCTCGAGGACACATTGGATTTTAGTCTAGTGCTTTCGCTACATACGGCTAAATAATCTTCATTGTTATGATAAGTGTTGTGTGGGTGAACCTATGCTAATGTACCGCC
Source organism: Lolium multiflorum (assembly GCA_030979885.1). Taxonomy (NCBI): domain Eukaryota; kingdom Viridiplantae; phylum Streptophyta; class Magnoliopsida; order Poales; family Poaceae; genus Lolium; species Lolium multiflorum. Next base: position 236,059 of record JAUUTY010000135.1, read on the forward strand.
CTTCCTAGGACTAAATACATACTTGTGATTATACCCCTTGCAAGCATCCGCAACTACAAGAAAGTAATTAAGAATAAATCTAACCACAGCCTTAAACTGAGATCCTGCGATCCCTCCCGCATCGATATACCAACGGGGGTTTAGGTTTCTGTCACTCCGGCAACCCCGCAATTAGCAAACGAATACAAGATGCATTCCCCTAGGCCCATAAATGGTGAAGTGTCATGTAGTCGACGTTCACATGACACCACTAGAAGAATAACACCACAACTTAAATATCACACCATTGAATATTACTCAACCATAATTCACTACTAACATTTAGACTTCACCCATGTCCTCAAGAACTAAACGAACTACTCACGAGACATCATATGGAACATGATCAGAGGTGATATGATGATGAATAACAATCTGAACATAAACTTGGTTCAATGGTTTCACTCAATAGCATCAACAACAAGTATAGATCGATACCGGGAGAGTTTCCCCTATCAAACAATCAAGATCAAACCCAAATTGCTACGGCGGTGACGGTGTCCAGCGGTGGAGACGGCGGTGATGATGGTGGAGATGATGATGATGGTGATGGAGATGATGTCCAGCTCGATGACGGTGACGATGGCGTCGATTTCCCCCTCCGGGAGGGAATTTCCCGGCGGATTCCTGCCCCGCCGGAGAGCTCTTTTCTCTCGGTGTTCTCCGCCCCGCGAGGCGGCCGTAACCCTTCGTGAGGATTCCTCTCGTGGCTTGTGTCTTCGGGACGAAGGGTTTGCTAAGAAAAGGAGGCGAAAGGGGTCGTGGGCCCCTCACACCACATGGCGGCGCGGCCAGGCCTCGGGCCGCGCCGCCCTAGGGTGTGGGCCCACCCTGGCTCCTCCCTGCTCCTCCTTCTGGCTTCCTTCGTCATCTTGAAAAATAGGATTTTTGGTATAATTTCCTTCCACAGTTGATCTTCCGAAATATTGCGTTCCGACGGTGCTTTTTCCAGCAGAATCCTGGCTCCGGTGTTCGATCCTCCAATAATGATGAAACATGCAAAATAGATGAAATAACATAAGTATTGTGTGCCAATATGAAATATATCAATGAATAATCAGCAAATTATGATATAAAATAGTGATGCAAATTGGACGTATCAACTCCCCCAAGCTTAGACTTCGCTTGTCCCCAAGCGAAACTGAACTCAATAAACATGACCACATGTTTATGGAGTGAGAGTCGATAAATAAAATACGGACAAGAAGTGTCAACACCGGATTTTTAAGTCCGATGCCTATTATGCCATTCCTCGCAATCCCAGGAATATTGTTTTTGCTAGACATAATAGATTGATATCACAACACATCATTCATTACAACACATAATCGTCTTATAACAAAGGATCACATGATCCAGTCTTAATACATCATAGTGGATCTAGAGATCCTATTACAAAACACATAGCGGAAGCGAAGTAGTAGCGGTCGTGGTCCATCTGTTCCACAGGCAACTGTTGACGTCAGGAGTGGTCCTAGTTGTCGTAGACGTCCTGCTGTCCATCTTCCTCGTGCTGTTCCTCTTCATAGTCTGGCCATTTGAATAGCCAGGGACAAAGCCATGAGTACTTTAAAGTACTCGCAAACTAATACTAATGTAAGCACTATCAACTATAGTAAGGGGTGCTAAGGTCTAAGTTTATTTGCATAAAGCCAATTTTAGTTCACAAACATTTAGTAAAAGCCTCTTCATTTGCTAACTAACTCAAGTGGGAACATTAGTGTCATTCCCACAACTCTGTTGTGATTCAAAAACAAATCACCATTCACCTTTCAAGTTCAAATCACAAGTCACCCTTCACATGTCACATTTTTTGAAAAGTTCTGATGACGGAACAGTATGGCCTTTCCAATCGTCCATAACCGTGGACGCGGCTATTCGAATAGTTCTACACTCTGCAGAGGTCGTACACTTGTGCCACAACATTTGCAATAATCCGTCAGGGTTAACTGGCCCTGATTTATCACACTCCGTGTGCGGACTACCAACCATAACCTTTCACTTACATACCCTAGTATAGGCACCTCTCCCCATGAGCTTGGCCTCCCAAAGAAGACAAACCGTCACTGAACCGCACAGGCTTGGGCCGGACATTCACCTCGTTTCACGTCATTTCTCATCATTTCTTTTGTTGTAGAGGCAGCCTCCAGCCTAACCCCGATGACGCTTGTTTAGAGGGAACCCATACTAAGATACATAAACTTCTAGTTAAGCCTTACCCATTTCAGGTATTGTGGGGTACTTGTAAAATTGGAATGGTATCGCATCCGAACCCAACCATCAGTTTTGGAAAATTCACCAAGTCATTCACAAGTCATATTCACCTTCAAAATCTTTCAATAGAATGAATCATCATTCCAAGGTTTTCAAAGTCATTTCATTTCCCAGTTCCCATCTAGAGTAGTCAATTTTATTGGTTAGCACTAGCAACTAGTCATGAGGGGTGCTATCTAGCTTATAGCTTTCTAGGCTAAGTTTGATACTCTTGTAGTACTCTATCTCTAGACCAAAGTTAACTATAAAAGCAAGTTATAATAATCAAAGTAAAAGTTTGGAAGAATAAAACTTGGGATGGGATCATGAAGCATAAAGTAAAAAGTAATGGTGCCTTGCTCTGGTGAGCTTTGCACTTGGGTAGTCTTGCAAGAATATTAGCTTGCAACAATATAACTTGCATTAGTCTAGCTTGCAAAGGTGTTAGCTTGCCTTGGTTGGCGTATTGATCAAAGTGGTCTTCTTCTCCTTCTTCTTGGTAGAATACCTCCTCCTCTTGATAGTCTCCGGTACTAGCGTCTATAAACGAATACGAGGATACAATCACCAAACAATTCATTGGCTATTCCAAACATCACATATATTCACACAAACTATTCTATTCACACAATTAATACAATTTGGTGCATTGGTGGTATTGCTTTGAGGAAGAATAATTTCCTCTCATTTTATATGTAAATGATAGTTTCCATATAGTTCTGGAGGAATAATTTCCTCCCATTGAATCTTCTTTAAGATTTAATTTCTCAAACCATCACACATGAATTTATGTTGACATAAGTCAACCATTCATTATCATCATTTGAGAAAATGATTTAAATGAGGTAGGGATACCTCATACCATTTAATAATGCCTATTATGATTTAAAATCTCCAAGTATTTCATGTGAGAGTATTTGACCAGGGGTTCAAACTTCATATGAAAGTACTTGGGACAAGATTTAAATGAAGTGAAACACTTCATACAATTTACACAAGTTAAACTAGTATCACTCATTACTAGTAAGTGGGTAAATGTGTTGTTTTCTTAATTAGGAAAAATAATTTCCTCTCATACTAAATAAGGTGTTACTTTTAATTACTTAGAGAAATAATTGCCTCTCATTATCTTAGTAAGATTTAATTTCTCTTATGAATGATATATGACCTAGGTTGACCAAAGTCAACCTCCTCATACTTATCATTTAAGAAAATGATTTAAATGAGGTGGACACCTCATACCTTTTAATCCTATCATGGTAACGATTTAATATCATCAACAATTCATGTGAGACTTAAATGATCAGAGTCTCAATCTCATTGAATTGTTCATGACAATGTTTAAATGAGAGAAACACTCCCATAAGATTTAATAATTTGTTGGAACGATTTAAATGCTACTATGGCAAACATTTAATATTTTTAAGTGAGCAATTATGAGACCAAGCAACCAGGGTCATCACATTACTTTAGGCCACTTGGTAAGTTGATTTAAATGAGGTGCTACACCTCATAGATTTGAAATCTTAAATTTGGAAAAATAATTTAAATGAGGTAGTGCACCTCATGCATTTTAATAACACATAGTAATGATTTAATATCATCAACTAATTCAATATGAGATTTAACTAACCATGGTATCTACCTCATGTTGAATTAGTTGAGACAAGATTTAAATGAGAGGGAAGCTCTCATACATTTTAAATAAATTATCTTGCCTAATTTAAATGATCTAGAACTAGCCATAGGGCCAATCTTTAAACTAGGCCATGATCATACACAGAACCTATATCATATTTTTACATAAACAATTAGAGTTTGTGAAATTTGAATTATGAGAGGTGGAATCAACTCAAAATCATTTATGGTTGATTTTTAGTAATTATTCTAAGGCAGAAAAGTCCCTGTCTTGTTTATTTTGCTACTTTAATTCTATAACAGATCTAGGTTTGAATCCAGTGGCATTGGATAGATAATTTCACAGGCTTTCCAAATATATCAAAATTGTAAAATTTGGCTCAGTAGATTTGGATCTATTGAATTTTGAAGTTGACACCAGATTGCAAAATAACTGAAAAAGAAATAAGCCATTTTGAATTCAAACGGGGGCGGGAAACTAAATGGGCCGGCCCAGCCAGCTGGCGATGGCGGGCCGCCTGACAGTGGGGTCCACTGTCAGGGCGTTTAAAACGCCGAACCGGTAAGCTGTGTTGTGGACCGTAGGATTAAAAGGGGATCTAACGACGCAGGGTCGTCGTCGACGTCGACGAGCGAGCGGCGCAGGCACGGCAAGGGTTTGGGGCTGGCGGCTTACCGGAGCTCCGGCGAGGCTCGGCGAGGCGCTGCGGTGGTGTTGTCGAGGACGAGGAGGCAGAGGGTGGTCGCGGCAGAGCTTGGGGTGGAGGAAATCAACGGCGGCGCTGAGCTTCCGTGGCGGCGGACTCCGTCCAAATTCCGGCGGCCTCGGGCTTAATTGGAGAGGGGAAGGAGTCAGGGAGATTCAGGGGAGGTAGTGGAGCGAGGTGGTGTGAGAAATTGAGGCAAGGGCGCCCTCCTTTTATAGCGGGCGGTCGAGGCCGAGGGGTGCGGGGCAGGTCGACGGTGTGGGGATGGCTACGGTGGGCTAGCGTCATCGGCGAAGGTTCGGACGTGTTGGCGATGTCACCGCGGACACGACAGGCGTCCTGGCGTTGAAAATGGAGCACTGGAGCGTCGGCGTCATCACTATGTACCCGCGCACGGTGGCGGACAGTCGTCGTCGTGGGCGTCGTCTGCAGCTCGTCCGCGGCCAACTGGCGGTGTCCGTGAGGTTGAGGCGACCGTGGTGAGTCGACGTGCGCGTGGGTAGAGCGAGGGGACGAGTGAGGCGATGGGGCACAGCGGCGTCCGGTCGCGTCCAGGGTTGCCAGCGTGCGCGTCCTGGCGCGCGTGGGCGTCTCTGGGCGCGTCTGGGCACGGCTCGGGCCGGTCAATGCCGACGTCGTCTCGGTCAAGGGCGTGCAGGGTCAACATCAGGAGGGTCAGGGGAAGCTAGGTGACATGTTGAGGTGGCCTTGATGGGAGAGGAGAGGGGTGAGCATGGTGAGGTGACAAGAGGCCGGCATGGTTGGGTTTTTGGTCATGGTGACCAAGGCAAGGGCAGGCAAGTGGCTTGGATGGTGTCCAGAGAGGTAGTGGTGTTACAGAGCAGCAGGGGAGGGCCAGGGTTGGACCAAGTCCAACCAAAAACTCAGCATGGGCATCAAATTGGGTGCTGCCCACAAGGTGTTTGTAAAAATGGCCGAAAGAGAAAAGTTTTCAAAATTTTGAAATTCCTTTGGTGGGTCTCAATCATATATCCATAGAGATAGAATGGTGGTGGTGGTGGTCAATTTGGTGTTGTTTTGCAAGTTTTCAAAAAGTTGGTCATCTTCTCTTTAATTCAAAGTCTCCACTTGTCAACACTATACTGGTCAACCTAGTCAACATTAGCAGAGATGGTCAACATGGAAGTTGTTGACCTTGACATGGTCTTGGATGACATGGTCATAGTTGACTAAGTTTGGTTTGAGAGTTGAGAAATACAGAGTGGTGAAGTGGTGAAGAAAATAATTTTGGCCCAAATGACCATTATCATATGTAAGATGAAATTTTGATTTCCTTTGATTTGATTCTTGATCCAATGATGCAATTGTGTTAGTTTATCATATTGAAGTATTTTAGAAGCAAGGAAGCAAGCAATTATGGCTTTGGTGAAGGATTTGCATTTTGGCATATGGTGTATGTGAGTAAAAATGGAAATTCTTCACCATTTGAATTCTCTCTATTGGATTTGACTTTGGTTGACTCTAATGTGGTTCTTATTAGTTTAGAAACATTTTAAGAGCATTGAAACTAAATCAAAGGGTCTTGTTCAAAGATTTGCAAATTTGGCCTTAATACATAAGAGATGAGGTGTCAAATTTTCATAAACTTGTACTAGGGTTGTTCTTGCCTTACTTGGACATGGGTTAGGGTCCATTTAGTGTTATAATAGGTTTAGAGAGGGTTTCACACCATTTGGTCAAGGTTTAGAGATCTAGGTCAATGTTTGGTGAAATGCCTAGGTGTCACATATGCTTTTATGTATATGTGGTATTTTATTTTTAATTTGACTTGGTTTGACCCAATTGGTTTTGTTGAATGTTGAAATGATATATGGAGGTGATCCAACCACTCACAACAAGTCCTAGGGTTAATTTTCTTAAATTCCTTTATTTATTTACTCTCATATGCCTCTATGGCATTTTTAGTTTTCTTTTTATTCTTTTTGGTTTCAACCTAGAAATGATTTAAGAAGTACTATATAAGGTTTATAAAGCTTTTCCAATCCCTTAAGCAAGGTAGAAAAGATTAGGGTAAGGTTTTATAAATATAGCCATAGACACATATACCCTTGTCTTATTTATTTTCCTTTTATTTTATTTTAACTAGGATGGTGAAAAGAGGGGTGAGGTTTAGGGTTTAAGATCACTTCAAATACTAATAACAAGCAATCATAGCAATAGCACAAGAGTTAAGCAAGATCACTATGCATCAAACTTAATTTAATAAAAGTTTTTGTTGGTTCCAAAATTTGGAACTAGGGGAATTTATTTGTTTTGTCTTGAATTTTGGGATGTTACAAACCCTTCCCCTTAAACAAATCTCGTCCCGAGATTTTAAGAAAAGTTAGGTTCCTAAGAGAGATTAAGCATTTTGATTAACAGGAAGGCATACTTGGCATGGTCGGGGTGCTTCCCGGCGTTCATGTGGTAGAGACGACCGTTGTTGTTGTTCTGGTTCCTTCTTCCCAGCGCGCTGTTGTTGAGCAGTGCTGCGGTATTGGCGGCAATCCTGCAAGCTTCTTGGGGCATTCATTGGAGTAGTGACCCACAACTCCACATTCGTAGCAGTTGACGGTGGACTTGTCTTTGGGGTTGACAGGGGTACATCGGGCAGTATTGGGGTTGTTGTTGTTGTTGTTGTTCCCTCCGGGCTTCGGGGGTCCTCCGTTGTTGTTGGTGTAGTTGGGGCGATATTCTGGGCAGGGGGCTTGTTGTATCTTGGGGTGAATCCTCCAGAGGAGTTGTTGCGGTACTGGGTATGGTGGGGTCCATTCTGGTTCATCATTCGCGTTTTGTTCTCGTTGGCTCGATGCGACTTTCCTTCCATCTCGTATGGCTGAGTCTACGAGGCTTCCAAGTCAACGAACGGAATGTTCACTAACACAGTTTGCATCTCATCGTGTAGTCCATTCAGAAATCTTTCCTTTCTCTTCTCATTGGTGTCGGTCTCATCCGGGGCGTACCTTGACAGAGTAAGAAACCTGTCGCGATATTCCACCACGGACATCCTTCCTTGTTTGAGTTCCCGAACTCGTCTCTCATCTTCTTGATCAGTCCTTGGGGTACATGGTATTTGCTGAACTTCAGCTTGAAGTCTTCCCATGTCATCATCTGTCCCGCATTCATGGCACGGGTGCTGGTCCACCAAGCTCTGGCTGGTCAAGTAGTGCGTGGCAACAGACTTTATCCTGCGGCTTCAACTCCCGCAACTTCGAGGTTGTTCTCCATGGTCTGGAGCCAGTCATCAGCATCTAGAGGTTCTTCAGTCTTGTTGAATATTGGTGGGTTGGTGTTCTGAAAGTTCTTTAGCTTTGATCCTGGGTGATCATGATGGCCTTGATTGTTCTGAGCTATCTGTTGTAGTGCGGTAAGGTTGGCTTGGCGTTCAGCTCTCTCGACTTCTCGGTCTGCCATCATCGTCTGTAGCAGTTGCATCATGGCATCTGGGGTGGCGTTGCGGGTTGGTGGGGCCATCTGAACATTGCGGTAGATGATAAGATAAGAGGGAAATTTCTATGGTTTGTTTTGGTTAAATTTTTAAAAGTTCACAAATTGAAATTTTGAGTAGTGTTGCGGGGTAAAAACCAACAACACTTTTTCATTCATACCAAGCATCACACATTACAAATCTAACACACCGTTGGTTTGAAGAACCATTCATTCGCTCTACGATACAAGGGGAATCCTGATACAACTCACACCTACTTAAGTGCTTGGGTGATACTACTCTTCCGGGTGGATTCTTCTTCTTCACGGGTGAGGTGCTTGGCGAGAGGCGAGGGCGTTGTCCAAATCCCTGGTTTTGTACTGCCTGAAGTCCTGAGGTGCTTCATAGGGGTTCATCTTTGGTTGTGGTGGGGGCATGGTCATCGGTCTTCCCATGGAGTCATGTCTTGGGTAGTAGATGAAACGAGTGTTCTTGATCTTGTCCTCATTTTGTCCACACAGACGGGAAATTGCTTCTTGCATAGCTTTGTCTAGTCCTTCCTTCCAAGTATTTCCCGTTACAGAAAACCATATGGTTTCCCATACCGGGGCATCAAGCTTCCTTCGTAGATCAGTAGAAACGTCCCACTGAGGTGGTTCTCCTAACTGAGCTTTGAGGGGTATTCCGAAGAAATCGGGATACGGGTGTCTGAGATAGTCCACTAGTTGCTTCAACTCCTTTTCGAACCTTGGGTCGCCTCCGGAACCAAGCTGATAGGACTCCCATTGGTACGTCATCTGTGAGCAATTAGGATAAGTAAGTTAAAGAAGTAGTCAAGTGTGCAACATTTTAGGTAGGCTTGTAAAGAAAGTAAAGTATAGATTTCTCATTTTTGCAAAAGATCTCAAGGATAAGAGTAAGAACAAGTTTTCACAAATATTCACTTCATTGGTTTTTGAAACTAAGTTTTTCAGACGTCCATTCTAACTAGGGTCTCCTAAGGTCAAACAATGGCTCTGATACCAACTTGTCAACACCCGGATTTTTAAGTCCAGATGCCTATTATGCCATTCCTCGCAATCCCAGGAATATTGTTTTTGCGAGACATAATAGATTGATATCACAACACATCATTCATTACAACACATAATCGTCTTACAACAAAGGATCACATGATCCAGTCTTAATACATCATAGTGGATCTAGAGATCCTATTACAAAACACATAGCGGAAGCGAAGTAGTAGCGGTCGTGGTCCATCTGTTCCACAGGCAACTGTTGACGTCAGGAGTGGTCCTAGTTGTCGTAGACGTCCCGCTGTCCATCTTCCTCGTACTGCTGTTCCTCTTCATAGTCTGGCCATTTGAATAGCCAGGGACAAAGCCATGAGTACTTTAAAGTACTCGCAAACTAATACTAATGTAAGCACTATCAACTATAGTAAGGGGGTGCTAAGCTCTAAGTTTATTTGCATAAAGCCAATTTTAGTTCACAAACATTTAGTAAAAGCCTCTTCATTTGCTAACTAACTCAAGTGGGAACATTAGTGTCATTCCCACAACTCTGTTGTGATTCAAAAACAAATCACCATTCACCTTTCAAGTTCAAATCACAAGTCACCCTTCACATGTCACATTTTTGAAAATGGTCTGATGACGGAACAGTATGGCCTTTCCAATCGTCCATAACCGTGGACGCGGCTATTCGAATAGTTCTACACTCTGCAGAGGTCGTACACTTGTGCCACAACATTTGCAATAATCCGTCAGGGTTAACTGGCCCTGATTTACCACACTCCGTGTGCGGACTACCAACCATAACCTTTCACTTACATACCCTAGTATAAGCACCTCTCCCCATGAGCTTGGCCTCCTGGTGAAAACAAACTGTCAACCCGGGAACTGCACAGGGCTTGGGCCACATTCACCTCGTTTCACGTCATTTCTCATCATTTCTTTTGTTGTAGAGGCAGCCTCCAGCCTAACCCCGATGACGCTTGTTTAAAGGGAACCCATACTAAGATACATAAACTTCTAGTTAAGCCTTACCCATTTCAGGTATTGTGGGGTACTTGTAAAATTGGAATGGTATCGCATCCGAGCCCAACCATCAGTCGTAAAATTCACCAAGTCATTCACAAGTCATATTCACCTTCAAAATCTTTCAATAGAATGAATCATCATTCCAAGGTTTTCAAAGTCATTTCATTTCACAAGTTCCCATCTAGAGTAGTCAATTTTATTGGTTAGCACTAGCAACTAGTCATGAGGGGTGCTATCTAGCTTATAGCTTTCTAGGCTAAGTTTGATACTCTTGTAGTACTCTATCTCTAGACCAAAGTTAACTATAAAAGCAAGTTATAATAATCAAAGTAAAAGTTTGGAGGAATAAAACTTGGAATGGGATCATGAAGCATAAAGTAAAAAGTAAAGGTGCCTTGCTCTGAGGAGCTTTGCACTCGGGTAGTCTTGCAAGAATATTAGCTTGCAACAGTATAACTTGCATTAGTCTAGCTTGCAAAGGTGTTAGCTTGCCTTGGTTGGCGTATTGATCAAAGTGGTCTTCTTCTCCTTCTTCTTGGTAGAATACCTCCTCCTCTTGATAGTCTCCGGTACTAGCGTCTATAAACGAATACGAGGATACAATCACCAAACAATTCATTGGCTATTCCAAACATCACATATATTCACACAAACTATTCTATTCACACAATTAATACAATTTGGTGCATTGGTGGTATTGCCTTGAGGAAGAATAATTTCCTCTCATTTTATATGTAAATGATAGTTTCCATATAGTTCTTGAGGAATAATTTCCTCTCATTGAATCTTCTTTAAGATTTAATTTCTCAAACCATCACACATGAATTTATGTTGACATAAGTCAACCATTCATCATCATCATTTGAGAATATTTTAAATGAGGTAGGGATACCTCATACCATTTAATAATGCCTATTATGATTTAAAATCTCCAAGTATTTCATGTGAGAGTATTTGACCAGGGGTTCAAACTTCATATGAAAGTACTTGGGACAAGATTTAAATGAAGTGAAACACTTCATACAATTTACACAAGTTAAACTAGTATCACTCATTACTAGTAAGTGGGTAAATGTGTTGTTTTCTTAATTAGGAAAAATAATTTCCTCTCATACTAAATAAGGTGTTACTTTTAATTACTTAGAGAAATAATTTCCTCTCATTATCTTAGTAAGATTTAATTTCTCTTATGAATGATATATGACCTAGGTTGACCAAAGTCAACCTCTCATACTTATCATTTAAGAAAATGATTTAAATGAGGTGACACCTCATACCTTTTAATCCTATCATGGTAACGATTTAATATCATCAACAATTCATGTGAGACTTAAATGATCAGAGTCTCAATCTCATTGAATTGTTCATGACAATGTTTAAATGAGAGAAACACTCCCATAAGATTTAATAATTTGTTGAAACAATTTAAATGCTACTATGGCAAACATTTAATATTATTAAGTGAGCAATTATGAGACCAAGCAACCAGGGTCATCACATTACTTTAGGCCACTTGGTAAGTTGATTTAAATGAGGTGCTACACCTCATAGATTTGAAATCTTAAATTTGGAAAAATAATTTAAATGAGGTAGTGCACCTCATGCATTTTAATAACACATAGTAATGATTTAATATCATCAACTAATTCAATATGAGATTTAACTAACCATGGTATCTACCTCATGTTGAATTAGTTGAGACAAGATTTAAATGAGAGGGAAGCTCTCATACATTTTAAATAAATTATCTTGCCTAATTTAAATGATCTAGAACTAGCCATAGGGCCAATCTTTAAACTAGGCCATGATCATACACAGAACCTATATCATATTTTTACATAAACAATTAGAGTTTGTGAAATTTGAATTATGAGAGGTGGAATCAACTCAAAATCATTTATGGTTGATTTTTAGTAATTATTCTAAGGCAGAAAAGTCCCTGTCTTGTTTATTTTGCTACTTTAATTCTATAACAGATCTAGGTTTGAATCCAGTGGCATTGGATAGATAATTTCACAGGCTTTCCAAATATATAAAATTGTAAAATTTGGCTCAGTAGATTTGGATCTATTGAATTTTGAAGTTGCACCAGATTGCAAAATAACTGAAAAAGAAATAAGCCATTTTGAATTCAAACGAGGGCGGGAAACTAAATTGGGCCGGCCCAGCTAAGCTGGCGATGCTCGCGGGCCGCCTGACAGTGGGGTCCACTGTCGTTTCTTTTAAAACACCGAACCGGTATGCTGTGTTGTGGACCGTAGGATCAAAAGAGGATCTAACGACGCAGGGTCGTCGTCGACGTCGACGAGCGGCGGCACAGCACGGCAAGGGTTTGGGGCTGGCGGCTTACCGGAGCTCCGGCGAGGCTCGGCGAGGCGCTGCGGTGGTGTTGTCGAGGACGAGGAGGCAGAGGGTGGTCGCGGCAGAGCTTGGGGTGGAGGAAATCAACGGCGGCGCTGAGCTTCCGTGGCGGCGGACTCCGTCCAAATTCCGGCGGCCTCGGGCTTAATTGGAGAGGGGAAGGAGTCAGGGAGATTCAGGGGAGGTAGTGGAGCGAGGTGGTGTGAGAAATTGAGGCAAGGGCGCCCTCCTTTTATAGCGGGCGGTCGAGGCCGAGGGGTGCGGGGCAGGTCGACGGTGTGGGGATGGCTACGGTGGGCTAGCGTCATCGGCGAAGGTTCGGACGTGTTGGCGATGTCACCGCGGACACGACAGGCGTCCTGGCGTTGAAAATGGAGCACTGGAGCGTCGGCGTCATCACTATGTACCCGCGCACGGTGGCGGACAGTCGTCGTCGTGGGCGTCGTCTGCAGCTCGTCCGCGGCCAACTGGCGGTGTCCGTGAGGTTGAGGCGACCGTGGTGAGTCGACGTGCGCGTGGGTAGAGCGAGGGGACGAGTGAGGCGATGGGGCACAGCGGCGTCCGGTCGCGTCCAGGGTTGCCAGCGTGCGCGTCCTGGCGCGCGTGGGCGTCTCTGGGCGCGTCTGGGCACGGCTCGGGCCGGTCAATGCCGACGTCGTCTCGGTCAAGGGCGTGCAGGGTCAACATCAGGAGGGTCAGGGGAAGCTAGGTGACATGTTGAGGTGGCCTTGATGGGAGAGGAGAGGGGTGAGCATGGTGAGGTGACAAGAGGCCGGCATGGTTGGGTTTTTGGTCATGGTGACCAAGGCAAGGGCAGGCAAGTGGCTTGGATGGTGTCCAGAGAGGTAGTGGTGTTACAGAGCAGCAGGGGAGGGCCAGGGTTGGACCAAGTCCAACCAAAAACTCAGCATGGGCATCAAATTGGGTGCTGCCCACAAGGTGTTTGTAAAAATGGCCGAAAGAGAAAAGTTTTCAAAATTTTGAAATTCCTTTGGTGGGTCTCAATCATATATCCATAGAGATAGAATGGTGGTGGTGGTGGTCAATTTGGTGTTGTTTTGCAAGTTTTCAAAAAGTTGGTCATCTTCTCTTTAATTCAAAGTCTCCACTTGTCAACACTATACTGGTCAACCTAGTCAACATTAGCAGAGATGGTCAACATGGAAGTTGTTGACCTTGACATGGTCTTGGATGACATGGTCATAGTTGACTAAGTTTGGTTTGAGAGTTGAGAAATACAGAGTGGTGAAGTGGTGAAGAAAATAATTTTGGCCCAAATGACCATTATCATATGTAAGATGAAATTTTGATTTCCTTTGATTTGATTCTTGATCCAATGATGCAATTGTGTTAGTTTATCATATTGAAGTATTTTAGAAGCAAGGAAGCAAGCAATTATGGCTTTGGTGAAGGATTTGCATTTTGGCATATGGTGTATGTGAGTAAAAATGGAAATTCTTCACCATTTGAATTCTCTCTATTGGATTTGACTTTGGTTGACTCTAATGTGGTTCTTATTAGTTTAGAAACATTTTAAGAGCATTGAAACTAAATCAAAGGGTCTTGTTCAAAGATTTGCAAATTTGGCCTTAATACATAAGAGATGAGGTGTCAAATTTTCATAAACTTGTACTAGGGTTGTTCTTGCCTTACTTGGACATGGGTTAGGGTCCATTTAGTGTTATAATAGGTTTAGAGAGGGTTTCACACCATTTGGTCAAGGTTTAGAGATCTAGGTCAATGTTTGGTGAAAAGCCTAGGTGTCACATATGCTTTTATGTATATGTGGTATTTTATTTCTAATTTGACTTGGTTTGACCCAATTGGTTTTGTTGAATGTTGAAATGATATATGGAGGTGATCCAACCACTCACAACAAGTCCTAGGGTTAATTTTCTTAAATTCCTATTTGCTATTTACTCTCATATGCCTCTATGGCATTTTTAGTTTTCTTTTTATTCTTTTTGGTTTCAACCTAGAAATGATTTAAGAAGTACTATATAAGGTTTATAAAGCTTTTCCAATCCTCTAAGCAAGGTAGAAAAGATTAGGGTAAGGTTTTATAAATATAGCCATAGGCACATATGCCCTTTCTTATTTAATTTCCTTTTATTTTATTTTAACTAGGATGGTGAAAAGAGGGGTGAGGTTTAGGGTTTAAGATCACTTCAAATACTAATAACAATCAATCATAGCAATAGCACAAGAGTTAAGCAAGATCACTATGCATCAAACTTAATTTAATAAAAGTTTTTGTTGGTTCCAAAATTTGGAACTAGGGGAAATTTATTTGTTTTGTCTTGAATTTCTGGGATGTACAAGAAGCATCATATTCATTCACACAAGACATTATAGTAAACAACTTCCTCATATAACTCAACTTGAAACAAGTATAAGGTAATCACAAATAAAGGCGCATAAGAAATCATAATTGGTGATGGCAAACTTTGTTCTTGGTCAGAGAACATTTAACAAATTATACTTATCTATTGAGCAGCGCTCTCATATTCAAAAGCTTATGGTAAACTTGCATACTCAATCATAATGGTCTCTTCATAATCATTGATAACTTACGAAGCTATATTCATTCAGATAAAACTTGTACTAAACAAGGAAGAATAAAAGACATGATGTAGCAAATCACAATATAGTGGTTTGATCACAACTACTCAAATGCTTGCTTGAGATGGAGAGAAATAGGTTTACTGACTCAACACAAAGTAAAAGACAGGCCCTTCGCAGAGAAGCAGGGATTAAATCATGTGCTAGAGCTCTTTCAGTTTTTGAAATCATATAGAGATAATAAAAGTAACATTTTGAGAGGTGTTTGTTGTTGTCAACGATGGTAGCGGGTACTCTAACCCCTTGCCGACAACCTCCTAAGAGCGCTCCCATAATATTTTCATTTTGTGTGGCACTCCTTCCAACCTTTCTTTCACAAACCATGGCTAACCGAATCCTCGGGTGCCTGCCAACAATCTCATACCATGAAGGAGTGCCTTTTTATTTTAGCTTTATGATGATGATGACACTCCCCCAACCTTTGCTTACACAAGCCATGGCTAACCGAATCCTTCGGGTGCCGTCCATCAATCACATACCATGGAGGAGTGTCTATTTAGTTTAATTAATTTGGGACTGGGAATCCCATTGCCAACTCTTTTTGCAAAATTATTGGATAAGCGGATGAAGCCACTAGTCCATTGGTGGAAATTGCCCAACAAGATTGAAAGATAAACACCACATACTTCCTCATGAGCTATAAAACATTGACACAAATAAGGAGTAATAAAGTTTTGAATTGTTTAAAGGTAGCACATGAAGTATTTACTTGGAATGGCAGAAAATACCATGTAATAGGTAGGTATGGTGGACACAAATAACATAGGTTTGGTTGAAGGTTTGGATGCACGAGAAGTATTCCTCTCAGTACAGGTCTTTGGCTAGCAAGGTTAATTAGCAAGCATAAGAGTCGAGGGAAACAAACAAATATACATATGATAGAAACAATCATGCATCTTCCTTGTAAGCACAAACAATTTTAACTTCAGAATAATGAGCTATGAGCTAACAAGAAAGACAATGAAACATCTACATGTATTTATCTTTTCTATTTAAACCTCAAAGTGTTGTTGCTATTGACCAATGCTAAGTTTGCCAAAACCAAATAGATTTATTCAATGCTCCCAAAGTGATACCAATACTAACAACAAGATGAATCATAGAGATTGCAAACTAAAATAAGATGTGCAATATGTAAATGATAAGACTTCTCATTAATATTCCATATCGATAACTCACACCAAGGGATACATAGACAACTAAAGGAGAGATACTTCCAAACGCAACCCATCTTATACGATAACTTCCCTATTCATGATATGACACTACTTGACAATAAAAGTAAAAGGTAGTGATAATGTGATACCGCGGCACTCCCCAAGCTTGGAACAAACCAAGGGGATGCCAATACCGATGATGAATTACTCCTGAGGAGATGGTGGTGATGAATTCCTCCCGAGCTTCTTAATAAGCTCCTTCATCTTCAGTTTCTCAGCTTGATAATTCTGCACTAAGATTCGAAGAGATTCATTGTTATCCGAAGTTGGCGATGACGACCTTGTGACGCGAATCGAGTGGTATTCAATCAATCTTCGGAGACGGCAATTCTCCTCCTGGAGTATCTCCACTTCTCTTCTCAGAGCCCGATATTGATCACAAAACTCATCGGTAACCCGTAGAACTTCTTCCATCATGGGGAAAGAGTCGAGGCTAAGAGCTGGTGATAAAGGTCCCTGCAGGTCATGAGAAAAAGAACGTCGAGTGTCAACAGATCCCACCAAAATTTGCTTGCTCCCTCCAACTCGCTGCTCTTGTCTTGATGGCACCTCCTTCACTTCTTCCTCCGAAAGCCCCTTGCCTTTGTTGTTGGAGGCCATGGTGCTTCTAGACTAAAAACAGATCTGCGTAAACAGCTCGAAACAAAACACGTCGAAAACACGATATACGGACCTCCAGGGGTCCGGGGATTATATAGCAAAAATTTTCTCGACAAACGGAAAGTACCGATCGAACCAGCCTGAAAGGGGCGACGGGGAGGCCAAACCCTAGGTCGGCGCGGCCCTGCTAGGGCCGCGCCGCCTGTGGTGCCACGCTCTCGTGCGTCCTTTCCACTCCGTTTCGAACTCGTAATTTCTCATATTTTCCAAACAGCGAAAAATATTGTTCGGAAAGTAATTACGTACTTTTCATTACCAGTACCGTTACCTATTCAAAGTCGAGTTCTCGGACTGTCAATTTGTCCTTTGATGAAAGCTTCCGTGTTTCCACTTGAATAATATCAACATCAACATTATAAGAATCACCCGAGATATAATGCTTGAGTCTTTGTCCATTCACCACTTGCGTAGCATTGCCTTGGAGAGAGCTAATCTTGATTGCTCCTGAGCGATACACCTCCTCGACAACATATGGTCCTTCCCATTTCGAGAGTAATTTCCCTGCAAAGAATCTGAGACGAGACCGATACAATAGGACTTTATCCCCAATATTAAACTCTCTTTTGATGATCCTCCTATCATGCCATTTAACTTTTTCTTTAAAGAGTTTAGCATTTTCATAAGCTTCACTTCTCCATTCATCTAGAGAACTTAATTGTAGCAACCTCTTATCACCGGCAAGTTTAGGATCTTTATTTAATTCTCTAACAGCCCAATAAGCTTTGTGCTCTAATTCTAAAGGTAAATGACAAGCTTTTCCGTAAACCATTTTATAAGGTGACATTCCCATGGGGTTTTTATAAGCAGTTCTATAAGCCCATAGTGCGTCTTTCAATTTACTAGCCCAATTCTTTCTAGATTTATTAACGGTCTTTCCCAAAATAGATTTAATTTCTCTATTTGATAATTCTACTTGACCACTAGTTTGAGGATGATAGGCGGAAGCAATTCTATGATTAATTCCATACCTAGCAAGAGTTTTTCTAAAACCTCCATGAATAAAATGAGAACCTCCATCAGTCATAATATATCTAGGCACTCCAAATCTAGGAAAAATAATATCTAAAAGCATTTTTAAAGAGGTCTCACCATCAACACCTTTTGTGGGTATGGCTTCCACCCATTTAGTAACATAATCAATAGCAACAAGTATATGCGTGTTACCTTCTGAAGAGGGAAATGGTCCCATAAAGTCGAATCCCCAACAATCGAATGGTTCAATAACAAGAGTATAATTCATAGGCATTTCATTGCGTCTTGAGATATTACCAACCCTTTGACATTCATCACAAGATAAAATAAACTTCCTTGCATCTTTGAAGAGGGTTGGCCAATAAAAACCTCATTGTAGAACCTTTTGCGCGGTTCTTTCTCCGGCGTGATGTCCTCCATAAGCACTACCATGACATTTACTCAATATCTCTTATTGTTCATATTCGGGAACACATCTTCGCATAATACCATCCACTCCTTCTTTATATAAGTGTGGGTCATCCCAAAAATAATGCCTCAAGTCATAAAAGAATTTCCTCCTCTGCTGAGCTGAAAAGGTTGGAGGCAAATACTTGGAAACAATAAAGTTAGCATAATCAGCATACCAAGGGCTATCTCGCGAGTTCACCTTTATTACAGCCAATTGTTCATTTGGAAACTATCATTAACAGAACAGGATCATGAGCGATATTTTCCAATCTAGATAAATTATCAGCAACAGGATTATCAGCACCTTTCCTATCTATAATATGTAAATCAAATTCTTGCAAAAGAAGTACCCATCTAATAAGCCTCGGCTTAGCATCTTTCTTTGTCATAAGGTATCTAATTGCAGCATGATCAATATGAATTGTAACTTTTGAATCAACAATATAAGATCTAAATTTATCACAAGCAAAGACTACAGCTAACAATTCTTTTTCAGTTGTAGCATAATTTCTTTGAGCAGCATCAAGAGTCTTGCTAGCATAATGAATAACATTCAGTTTTTTATCTACTCGCTGTCCGAGAACAGCGCCTACAGCAAAATCACTAGCATCACACATAATTTCGAATGGTAAATTCCAATCAGAGGTTCAACTATCAGTTGTTAAGGCTTTCTTTAGAGTTTCAAAAGCTTCCTTACAATCATCATCAAAAACAAATGGTACATCTTTTTGAAGAAGATTAGTAAGAGGCTTTGAAATCTTGGAGAAATCTTTAATAAACCTCCTATAAAACCCAACATGACCAAGAATACTACGAATACCTTTAACATCCCTCGGATAGGGCATCTTCTCAATTGCTTCAACTTTAGCTCTATCAACTTCAATACCTCTCTAAATTTTATGTCCCAATACAATTCCTTCATTAACCATAAATGGCATTTCTCCCAATTAAGAACAAGGTTAGTTTCTTCACATCTCTGCAAAACTTTATCAAGGTTTCGCAAGCAACTATCAAAAGAATTCCCATAAACGGAAAAATCATCCATGAATACCTCTACAATACTTTCAAAAAACCATGAAAAATAGCAGATATGCATCTTTGAAAAGTAGCAGAGCATTACATAAACCAAAAGGCATACGTCTATAAGCATAAGTTCCATAGGGACAAGTAAAGGTGGTTTTCTCTTGATCTTTAGCTTTAACAGCAATTTGTGAAAACCCAGAATAACCATCAAGAAAGCAAAAATGAGTATTTTTAGACAATCTTTCTAGCATTTGATCAATAAATGGTAAAGGGTAATGATCTTTCTTAGTAACTTTATTAACTTTTCGAAAATCAATGCACATTCTATACCCTACAACTACTCTTTGAGGAATGAGCTCATCATTATCATTAGGCACAACAGTCATACCTCCTTTCTTGGGAACGCAATGTACAGGACTAACCCATCTACTATCAGCAATAGGATATATAATACCAGCTTCAAGAAGTCGTAATACCTCATTCCTTACCACTTCCTTCATCTTCGGAATTAGACGACGCTGATGTTCAACAACAGGCTTTGCATCATCTTCCATATTAATAGCATGTTGGCAAATAGAGGGAGAAATCCCCTTCAAATCATCAAGAGTATAGCCAATAGCGCCTCGATGCTTCTTCAATATTTCCAATAACCTTTCTTCTTCAAACTCTGTAAGCTTAGAACTAATAATAACAGGATATATTTTCTTATCATCAATATGAGCATATTTAAGATTATCAGGTAAAGGCTTTAAATCAAAAACAGGATCTTCCTTAGGTGGCGGTGTTGTACCCAAATCTTCCACCGGTAAATCGTGCTTGAGAATAGGTTGGCGAAGAAAGATTTCCTCAAGTTCATCTCTTTCTTTCCTAAAAATTTCACTCTCGCTATCCTCCAAATGTTGCTGCAAGGGATTATTAGGAACAAGAACAATAGATGCACACTGCTCCATTTTAAAATCATTACTAGGCAAATCAACTTTATAAGGAGTTTTAGTAAATTTAGAGAAGTTAAACTCATAAGATTCACCAGCAAATTTAGTCAAAATTTTCTCTTTCTTGCAATCTATAATAGCTCCACAAGTATTTAGAAAAGGTCTACCAAAAATGATAGGACAATAATCACTAGCAGCAGAACCAAGTACCAAAAAGTCAGCAGGATATTTAATCTTACCGCATAAAACTTCCACATCTCGGACAATACCAATTGGTGAAATAGTTTCTCTATTAGCCAGCTGAATAACCACATCAATATCTTCAAGTTCACAAGAATCAATTTCGTGCATAATCTCCGTAAAGCTCATATGGAATAGCACTAACACTTGCACCAATATCACATAATCCATAATAGCAATGATCACCAATTTTAACAGATAGCATAGGAACACTAGCTTGTTTGGGTTTATTAGGATGTGAAACAATATTAGAAGCATCTTCACATAAAATAATATGACCATCCTCAACATTTTCAGTCACAAGATCTTTAACTATGGCAATAGCAGTTCAACTTTTATTTGTTCTTCAGGTTCTCTAGGTTTCTTTTCACTTTTATGAACCGCACTATTTATAACAGAGTACTCTTTCATTTTAAAGGGAAAGGAGTTTTTTCAATATAAGCTTCAGGAATAACACGATCAGCAGTTTCAATTACAACACACTTATTAATAGATGGATCAATTTTATCTTTATATGGTTCATGATACTTACCAAAATTCTTCTTAGGCAATTCATAATGAGAGGCAAAAGCTTTATAAAGATTTACAGCAACTTGGGAATCAAGACCATATGTAGCACTCATATTACGAAATAAATCAGTATTCATAAAAGCTTCAATGCATTTATAATCATAAATTATACCTGATTCTCTATCCTTGTCGTTCTCCCAACCTTCAGTATTTTCTTGGATTCGATCAAGAAGGTCCCTTTTAAACTCTTCTTTGTTGCGTGTAAATGATCCATCAAGAAGTATCCAGCAAAGTCTTGTCTTGAAAAGAAAGTCTTGCATAGAAATTATCAATAATAACATTACCAGGAAGCTCATGAATGGGGCATTTGAGCATTAAAGACTTCAATCTCCCAAGCTTGGGCAATACTTTCTCCATCATGAGGCCAGAAATTATATATGCGGTTCCGATCCTTGTGAATTTCACTTGGAGGATAGAACTTAGAATAAAACCGGGGCACAATATCATCCCATTCAAGAGAATCCCCATTATCCAGTAATTTATACCAATGCGCCGCTTTACCAGACAACGATAAAGAGAATAGTTTCTTGCTCACTTCATTCATAGCAATACCTGCACATTTGAATAACCCGCATAATTCATGCAAAAACAGTAAATGATCACCAGGATGGACAGCTCCATCCCCTTCATAGCGGTTATCCATAACACGTTCAATAATTTTCATAGGTATTTTATATGGTATCACTTCCTCACCTGGCGCCTCATCACTACCGTTGCAGTAGTAGTAGATTTCCCAAATAGAAATTGAAGAGAAGATCTCTCCATAATGACTTATAGCAGCAGGCAGAAATAAAATCAGCACAGTAAAGGTTTTCCTTACCAATTCCACTTACCAATAGCGCTTCACTCCAGGCGCCAGAAAATAGTCTTGATGACCCACAAGTATAGGGGTGTATCGTAGTATCTTCGATAAGTAAGAATGTCGATCCCAACGAGGAGCAGAAGGTGTTGACAAGCAGCTTCGATGAAGGATTCACTGTAAATGCTCACAGACAAGTATTCAAGGGTTTTGATGTAACAGATGAATAAAGTACGAGTAAGTAAAATGCGAGAGAAATAATTGCAGCGAGTGGCTCAATCCTTTTTAGCACAAAGGACAAGCCGGTTTGTTTACTTATAATGACCAAACGTTCTCGAGGACACACGGGATTTTAGTCTAGTGCTTTCGCTACATACGGCTAAATAATCTTCATTGTTATGATAAGTGTTGTGTGGGTGAACCTATGCTAATGTACCGCCCTTCCTAGGACTAAATACATACTTGTGATTATACCCCTTGCAAGCATCCGCAACTACAAGAAAGTAATTAAGAATAAATCTAACCACAGCCTTAAACTCTGAGATCCTGCGATCCCTCCTGCATCGATATACCAACGGGGGTTTAGGTTTCTGGCAACCCCGCAATCAGCAAACGAATACAAGATGCATTCCCCTAGGCCCATAAATGGTGAAGTGTCATGTAGTCGACGTTCACATGACACCACTAGAAGAATAACACCACAACTTAAATATCACACCATTGAATATTACTCAACCATAATTCACTACTAACATTTAGACTTCACCCATGTCCTCAAGAACTAAACGAACTACTCACTAGACATCATATGGAACATGATCAGAGGTGATATGATGATGAATAACAATCTGAACATAAACTTGGTTCAATGGTTTCACTCAATAGCATCAACAACAAGTATAGATCGATACCGGGAGAGTTTCCCCTATCAAACAATCAAGATCAAACCCAAATTGCTACGGCGGTGATGGTGTCCAGCGGTGGAGACGGCGGTGATGATGGTGGAGATGATGATGATGGTGATGGAGATGATGTCCAGCTCGATGACGGTGACGATGGCGTCGATTTCCTCCGGGAGGGAATTTCCCGGCGGATTCCTGCCCGCCGGAGAGCTCTTTTCTCTCTGGTGTTCTCCGCCCGCAGAGCGGCAGCTCTTCGTGAGATTCCTCCGTGGCTTGTGTCTTCGGGACGAAGGGTTTGGCTAAGAAAAGGAGGCGAAAGGGGTCGTGGGCCCCTCACACCACATGGCGGCGCGGCTGTGGCCCGGGCCGCGCCGCCCTAGGTGGGCCCACCCTGGCTCCTCCCGGCTCCTCCTTCTGGCTTCCTTCGTCATCTTGAAAAATAGGATTTTTGGTATAATTTCCTTCCACAATTGATTCTCTCCGAAATATTGCGTTCGACGGTGCTTTTTCCAAAGAATCCTGGCTCCGGTGTTCGATCCTCCAATAATGATGAAACATGCAAAATAGATGAAATAACATAAGTATTGTGTCCCAATATGAAATATATCAATGAATAATCAGCAAATTATGATACAAAATAGTGATGCAAATTGGACGTATCAACTCAGCTGTACTTTCAGAACCAGATCCCAAACTTCCCACCTTTGGCCACCTGCACCTTCCCAGATGCTAATGGGAAGGAGATCCGATGCACTAGCTATGGCCAAGCTCTGTATAGCCTCCCAGGCAGCAGGCTGATCCCTAAGGAAGCAGCAGAGTGGTTCAAGATTTTCTTCCAAGGCTTGGGCAACCCCCTGTTCTTTCCTTATACTGGAGAACTTTGAGAATCCAGTCTCCTTCCGGTTAGACAGCTTTGCCGATGACGCTAGCACCCGGCACTTGTACTCTATCATGATCCGTCCTTGCTTTCTCCCAGTTGGCATGAGTACCTCAAACAGGATCATCAAGCCTGGTTATGAGTCTTACCAACCGGTGGTAGTAGCCCGGCAGCTTGGTCTCGGGCAAGTGCCCCCACACTTCTTTCTCCACCACCTGACAGCAAGCAGAGCTGAACTGCCTGACATCCTTACTGGCCAAAGGTGCTATACCTTCTTTGACGCTCTGGCCATTCCAATTCCTCACAACCTCTGTTTCACCATCACTACCGATGGTTTCGAGACTTGGTGGTCCATGTGGAAGACCCACGCCTTCAGAAGAGCTCTAGGACCGTTGCTGAAGCAACTTGATGCCGAATATGACGTTCCTGCACACCAGGTACCATTACATATAAATTTCTTGCAATGGCTCATGATGATTGTCTGTAACCTGGCTCTATCTCTTGGCAGCAACAAGATGGCCCAGAGCCCACGCAAGCCGATGGCTCCCCCTTCAAATTCCTTCCACCAGCCCCGGTGGTTCTCTTCTGCCAGAGCTCGCCACCCTGAAGAAGGTCATAATGCAAAGCCAGCCGATTTCACCGAAATCGGCTCCCAAGAGTAAAGCATCCTCGGGGCCAGTTGCCCCCCGAGCCTCAATCCAGGCGAGGAAGGCAGTGAGGAAAGTAGCTGCCAGAAAGACCCTGAAGCGCAAAGCTCCTGTCCAAGAAAGCTTGCATGTAAGCTGACTCGTGCCTTGACTAAATTTATCTGTCCTCCCAGTCTTTTGCAACATGCTTGTACTTCTTTTTACAGACTTCCACCGAAGAGAACTCCAGCGGGGAGGCACAGTCCAGCCAAAGGGACTCGAACCCGGGCAACTCCGGGAGATCCACCACACAGAGTCAGACGGACTCGCCAGCGTCGGCTTCTAGGAAAAGGTCGACTCCCGAGCCTGTTGCTCCTCAAGCTCCGATCAAAACAGGGTCACGCGTGAAGCGTCGATGCGTCAAAAGGGCTCGCAAAGACCCACGAGTTTCCTCGCCAAGCCAGGAGGTTTCAAATGTAATTACTTCACCAGTTCATATTTCATGCCGTCCCATTGCTACTTGGATCGGCTCACCATTTCTTTTGCAGACTAATGAGACCTCTAGCGGGGACGTTGAAGAGGTACTGATGCCATCCGCCACGCTAGACCTAGCCACCTCGACGAGCGTGGCTGACCAAGTGGCTAACCTAGCCAAGTCCACGGAAAAGCCGATTATCACAACATCGGCTGCTCCTCCTACTTTGGGAGAGGTACACTCCACTCCCTTGGCTCTACCCTTTTCTTTGTTGTATACTAATACTGCTCTTGTTCGTCTGTCAGGGTTGTGATCTTTCAAGCTTGCTGACGTTCGATCCTGAATCCATCGAACCAGCTACTTCCAAGGCAGGTGAAGAGCCAAGTCCTAGCACGGTCCATGGTCCACTCCAGCGTCTCAAGGCTTTGCTCTCCTCCTCAGTTGAGACCCTGGTTGAAAACCCCGAGGCAGTCAAGGGCATCCTCGAAGACATCCAGCCCCATCTCCCGGTGACACTGCAGGTGAAGCTTTGGCCAGCTGTGACTCTGTCGGTCTTCAGGTCAAGGGTGCAGTCGGCTCGTCAAAGAATTATCCTTCGTCACGCCCAGCTTCCGTTGAGAGCCGATATTGCAGACAAGTGTCAACGGCTCAACGAGAAAAAGGCTGCTTTAGACGCCAAAACTGACACTTCTGCCAATAGTGCCGAACTCGAGACCCTGCGTAAGGAACTGGAGAACCTTGAAGAGAGGGTCAGGGTGACCAAGCAGCTTATCCAAGACAAGGAAACCCTCATTGCCCGCTCTCAAGAGGAAGCAAAAGGCCTCACAGCCGATCTGAAGACCGATCTGGCTGAAATTGTGCCCTGAGCAGCCAGCTGGTGACGGGCAAAGACGAGGACGATGAGGCTGAGATCGCCGAGGTGGATCGTATCCATGCTGACGCCTTCACGCCTCAACGCGTTTCTTCAGTAGAGCCTCTCTGTGTAAACTGATAAATGTTTTGCTGAACTTGTACCTCTAGAGTCGATGGCTATGCATCGGCTTTTTACATTCTGTCGATGTCTTTGCATCGGCTGTACTTGTATACTGTGTCTTCGCATATTTTCTCAAGTCGATGTCTGTGGCATCGGTGACTTGCATGCACTTTTTTTTTATCAAGATTTTTTCTATCGGCCCCCAATATTTCACGCCATGTATCGCGTATGTTCATCGCACATGTTCATCTGATTAGGTGCCTCCTCGAGCCGAATCTGCTTCGTGTAATCAGACATCGGCTCGTAGTTGTAAGGCACCCGTACTTGCACATCGCTCGGTCAAAGACCAATGTTGACTTCTTCCAGCTCATCAGCCGATGTAAACCCATACCCTAGCTTTCCGTCACCTGTGAGATCGACACTGAATACAGGGAAAACGTATGGTAAGGATAATATGGGCCGATTGCTGGAATCGGCCTTCATTTTGATTGTAACCAGGATTTTTGGGAAGTGCCGGAGCCGATCGCGTGGAACGGCTTCCTCTTTGTCCTTGTTATGAGAGCGGCTGCCCTCGTCTCTGTCCTTACCAGAGTGGTGCCCAGGTCCTACCATGTTGATGCTGAACGAGAAACCTGGCTGGCACCTCCAGGGTAAGTGCACTCCACCATGTTAACGGCGGGGAAAGGGTGTGTGTCGACTGGGCATACTGGCTGAAAATTAGACGCCCTTGCTCTATCGCTATTTGGATCCGCTGACGCCACACCCTGGGTCGTTGGTGGTATGGGTGAACGTGTTATGCCACTTGCAGTATGGCTTTCCATTCAGCTCCTGTGCCGTGGGGATTTTGTGGCCTTTGGGTAACTTTAGCTGCTTCTCCTTAAGTAAGAGGTCGAAAATTTGCTCAGCTTTGGTTACGTCGAAGTCAAACCCTCTTGGAGGACCTTGTGGCTTAACCCACTTGCAGGACACGGGGCTTGCCCCCGAGTCCATTCAGCCACTGCTACCTCTTGATCTCCCGCAGAGCCTTCACCTTCCTCCGCCTCAACCAGGACTACCGCACGCTTGAACTTGTCCTGGTACAACTCTGGGTGGCGCTGTTCATATAATGACAGTTTCTGAACCATATGCGCCAGTGAAGGGTAATCTGCTTGGGAAGCCAAATCCTTGATTGGCAATGCGAGACCCACCACCGCCAACTCAACTGCTTCTTTTCAGTCAAACGAGCCGAATAACATCGGTTCCTAACGGTCCTGAAGCGCTGGATGTATTCTGAAACTGTTTCTCCGCGCTCTGTCGTACTTGTGCTAGATCGGCAATGCCAGCCTCGGAAGCCTCTGAGTGATATTGCATGTGGAACGCTCTTCCAATCGCTTCCAAGTCCGGATTGAGTCTGGTGGCAGCGATGTGTACCACCCAAAGCCGATCCCGTGAGGGATTGTGCGAAGAACCTCACACGTAGTTCATCTGATGCTGAGATCGTGCCCAGCTGCGCCAAATATCGGCTCACATGCTCGATCGAGCTGGAGCCATCTGATCCACTAAACTTGGAGAATTCAGTGAGCCGATATTTGGGTGGTAGTGGGATCAAATCGTACTCGTTGGGGTACGGCTTGGAATAGCCGATTGCCCTCCTTTTCGGCACCATGCCGAACTGGTCTCTCAAGATTGTACTGATCTGATCCGCGCGGTGTCTGGCAGCAGGAGTCGAGCTCAAGATTCGCTGAGTGGCGTACTTAGCCACCCATGCTTGCTTCTCAAGCTCTGAGCCAGGCAGGAGTTGAGCTTTGGAGGTTTGTTGGAGTGGCATACTTAGCTAGCCACGTCTGCTTCTCAAGATCTGATCCAGAAGCTCCTCTCCTCATTGCCCAAGTCCCTGGTCGCAGTGTGGTTCGTGAGTGCCCACCATCGTAACCGGCACGTATGTGCACGTGTACCCGTGAGGGATCTCCTTAGGCGCCTCATAAAGAACTGGTAATCACTAGGGTCACCACCGATCTTGTAGACGACGATGCCGGTGAACTCGGCACTTCTGGTGCTGCCAACGCGAACGGCAGCGGTGGTCGGGATTGGGTCTCTCCCTGGTGAGTCCCTAGAGCAGGTCCTGACGGAGAGTACCGATGCCTCATGATTTCCTGGATCACCCGAAGGGCGACACGCTCCAAAGTGTTCACCAGGCTCTCAGAATGGCGGTGCAGCGAATGAGCTACCATGAAATTAATCTCCGACGCAGAGACGGTGCGTTCTTCGAAGGGGTAGACAGGTCCACTCCATCGAGCGCGTCAGGTGAGAACCCTTTCCACCTAATGCCGTGTGAGCGGGTCCTCTGGAAAGAGCCGATGAGGTCGGCTTCGAGGATAGCTTTGACCTCGTCATACTTCTTCTTGAGCTCCTCGGTCAGATCTTCGTACGTGACTAGAGTACCTTCCGCCATCTCGTATGTAGATGGCGATGCGCTTGATGTCGAAGACTCGTCCCACCGGGCGTGCAATGTGTTGCGGTCGAAACCACCGGCGAGCAACGACGGGCAACACGAGAGAGCCGGAGGCTCCCAGACTGCGGCTGGCCCTGGTCCTCGAGCGACGGCCCGCAGTGTCTCGGCACGCACGTCCGATGTCGGGCAAGGCGTGCCACCTGACCTATACCTGGTCGGGGTGATGGATTTGCTTCGCTTAGTTTCCTGCATGGCATACACGTAAACATTAAATACGAGCCTCGATCGGTTTCTCAGGTTGTCCTGTGAATCGGCTCAAGGAGCCGATCCACCCATGATTCGTATGAGGTCTACGATCACATGGTGGTCCTGCTTGATCAATATAAAGCTAAAACGACCTACGACGATTTAGGTTTTCACCACATAATCGGAACATCCTACGCGTGATTGAGCCTGGCAGCCACGCACGGTGATAATAAACCAACCCTAGACAAGGCCTAAACCAACATGAAGTTGATCCCGGAACATCTTATCTAGGGCCAGCAAACCACACCCACTACTGGATCGTTCAACCCGTTTGCAAGGCCTAACTATGTAGATATTAAACTAATCCTTGAAGAACAAGGAGCAATCATAACGATCGGATCTACTAAATAATGATCAAGCGAGG
This sequence comes from Lolium multiflorum, assembly GCA_030979885.1. NCBI lineage: Eukaryota > Viridiplantae > Streptophyta > Magnoliopsida > Poales > Poaceae > Lolium > Lolium multiflorum. Next base: position 264,965 of record JAUUTY010000135.1, read on the forward strand.
TGCCGCCCTTAGGCCTAGACGTCAAGGGTTGCATGGACAAAAGCATGTGACACGATGAAACAATGCTAACCCTAACACATCTATGATAACTACGTTGCTCGCCATCAACAAGGCTTCAACACGAGCAACGCATGAACAACGAATAAACTGATACTGCCTAGATCGCAAGATGCGATCTAGGCAGCATGGTGCTTACCCGGAAGAAACCCTCGAAACAAGGGGTTGGCGATGCGCCTAGATTGGTTTGTGATGAACGTGATTGTTGTTTTCCTCAATAACCCTAGATACATATTTATAGTCCGTAGACTTTCTAACGTGGGAATAATCCCAACTGTGCACGAGCCAACCTATCTAACCAACACGTATCCTACTATATTTACATATACACGGGCAAACTAGCCCAAACTTTGTATAAAGGCCGATTCATGTATATCTTCCGTGTATATTCTTCAAACCCATCTTAATCGCGCCCACCTCTGATCCGGTCAAATTCTCGTGATAACAAATAGTAGGTGTCATACTTACACTATGCAAACTCGATGCAGTAAGTCCTTTGGGTCGCAATATCAAATCATGGATGCGAAAGAAGAGAGAAGAAAAGAGATAGAGAGCGGTATGCACGGATGACCAATAAAGAAAAGCATGAAAAACTGAAAAAACGCCGTGAAGTCTATCAGCAAAAGATAACGAAAGAGTCGGATCAAAGGACAAACGGATGCAATAAGAAGAAAAGAGGAAATCTTGAAAAAACGCCGTGAAGCCTATCATCAAAAGATAATAAAAGAGCGTGAGCAAAGGACAAACGATGTGCACAAGATAGACAGAGATATGCAAATATGGACTCAGAAAAAAGAAAGCTAGAATAGAGCAAGTCACAGCTAATCGTGAATTGAGGCGCAACACACCATGTAAAGAATCAATCGCGATGGTGAACCCGCTTATATCGCAACGGTACAAGAAGTTGCCACATCTACCTTCAAAGTGAGAGAAAGAAAACATGTGACTCTGGCAGAAAGGAAAACATTGCTACATCGTCAACACGCACAGTTCTCGGCAAAACAAAGGAAAACGGTTTCACAATCATTAGTATATGATATCAATTGGAAGAATCTAGAACACTTCTTAGTCTGCTTTAGCTTATGAGATCTTCATACATGTGGATGGCGACATGTTTATAGGTGCGTGTGGGAGCTAGGTCCGTGGTGCGCCGGAGGTGGAACTCCATGAGCTTGATCATGTTTGTCTCGTCAAATGCAAAGGACGCGATGTTGGCTGGCATGTAGACAAGGTAGAAGATGTCGATATCGAAGACCGAGATGATGAGATGCTTGGCCATCGATAAAACTTGATCATGTTCATCATAAATAAGATAAAACTTGATCATCTCCATCATAAATAAGATAAAACTTGATCATCTCCATCGATGGTGGCACATTTGAGAAGTATAATTATAGATGATTAGTTGTAGTGTTTGAGTTTTTATTCATCCCGGTGCAACGCACGGGCATTTTTACTAGTCTATATCTATACCTAATAATAAAGGAGCCTAACGTTTTCTTGTTTCGTCCCGCTACGCTGTCCGTCCTTCTTTGCGCCTTCGTCCGCAGCACCAATATGGCAGGGCTGTCCTCGATACGGGAATGGTTTCCGATCTAATCTATCTCAACCCCAACGCAGTCCATCCAACATACGGCACCGGCTACCACTCTGGCGAAAACCGCGGTCGCGTTTGGTTTCATTGATCGCTTCGCTGATTTTCTTGGGCAGTTGCAAAGCCTGTTGTTTTCTTCCGCACTAAGTCGATGGTCAGGGCCGGATCCAGCGAGAATCACGGCAGAATAGTTCCATGGGGACACGAAACAATAAGGGATATCTTTAGGGACTCAGATCGACACGAGTGCCTACATAATCCGTCGTTCTTTACGGTTTCGTGCGTCGGGCGTGTGCGTTGGCTTCCTCGGTGGAACAGGCTGCGTGTCCGGGTAGAGGTAGAGTCCATCACCGGTTCCTTCTTGCTGTAGGTGCTTCATACGTCAAGCGTGCGCGTTTTGGTTTCCTAAGTCCATCACCGATTCCTTCTTGCCGTTTCTGTGTATATACCTATGTATATGCCCAGTACTCTCATAAGCTACATGGACGGGCCGATGGCTATGGCGATCAGATAAGTATTCGTGTGCATGCGTTAGTATGGAGACGACGGAGTACCAGCGAATCCTTTGATCGTTCAAGGCTTGGTTTCGACAACGTGTGCATCTCGGCGAAATTATCCCGGAACATGGATACCGGACCAGCCGCCAACATGGATCCCGGCCAAGATCCTTGCGGCCATGGATTCCAGCTGTCCGCCGCCATGGATCCCAGATCGAAACCGCACCAGCATGTGCATTAGACGAGGTCCAGGAGCAGCACTCGGTGGACACGCTCTGCCAGGCGCTGATCGAGCGGCAGGTGGCCGTGGACACGCAGGCCGAGGACTTGCCGGCACCTCTCCTCCATAGCTGGGGCGGCACTCTCCCAGGACACGCTTCGCCAGGCGCTGACCGAGAGGTGGACACGCATGCCGAGGACTCGCCGGCGCTCAAGGTTTCCGGCGCAAGGCGGCCGTGGAGGCTGCAATCGAGGTCTTGAAACTGATCACGCTGGGGAACTGGGAGCTGAACACCGGACGTGACTCGTCAGTCATGAGGTCGATCTTCCTCCGGTGGTCGTCATCGTTGCAACACGCGCGCACGCGACCGGCGAGGAGGCTACCGGCAGTACTTGCGCCAAACTCCCAATCGACATCATGTACAAAGTCGTTTGTCCCCGGACCGTCTCCACGTCAGCCGGAAGCGACGGCACGGGCAACCAGAAACTTCATCTGGAGTATATCCTCGCAAGAAGTACTCGTTGCATCTACTTCTGCCTGTCCTCGCAAGAAAGTATTCGGCCAAACTATCAGTTATCTTGCAAAGAGTTCAGTACATCGAAGGGAACAAACCGATCAAACTAGAGTATGTGCGTTTTTGGCTCTTGCTCCCCTGTAGATTTCAATGGTTGTGCGGCCGCCTGCGGTCGAAGCGAAGGCCAGCGAGCACCACGCAGCCTCGAATGCAAGGGTCGGCACGCGGCAGCATTCTTGCTTTTCCTCGCTGCTCCCGTCGGCTGCACTATTTCAAAAAATGAAACTATCGATAAAAGAAGGCACGAAAGATGCCAGAGATCCTCTCTCAAGCAGTTTCAGCTTTCATCCTCCACTCTCCGTTATTCAGGATTAATTGTTGCAGTTTTTGTCTTCCATGATGACATGATTAATGCGTCAATGTTCCAAGATCAGATCAGTGAACAAATGTTCAGTAGTTAGCTAATTTCTATATATGGTTAATATTAATAAGGTTACATTGCTTAAGTTCTGCACATATATTCGTAGAAGAGCATGCCAACATGGTCAGACAATCATCTCAATTTGAGAAACAAAATACCAAAATACCAGCAATAGATCACAGTTTGGGCGGATTGTGACTATGGCTGATGCGAATTCGATCTACTACTCAATCTGTTGATATTGACATGAAGGTGACGTACAGTTTGTTGAATCTATTTCATGGTTGGTCCTTGAGAGGGATAAAATTTCAGCCAGTCTGAGGTGCATATCCTCTCCTTTTATCTGTCTTCCCACTAACTTGGAGCAATTTACATTTATTAATTGTAGTTAGTTACTTAGTTTACTCGCAAGTGTGATAGGCATATCACATATGTTCTTCGTTTATTCAGTTAGTATGTATGATTTTTTTGAAACTTAGGGTGCAGTCTACGATTACTAGGAACTAATTTGGGAAAATGTCACCTGGAGTTTGGTGCAAATAATCGCCAAATTAAATAGGTTTAAATCATAAATTTCTTTAACTATGTTTACTTTCATCTCTGTATATGGATATCCGTAATTTTTAAATAACTGGTTTCGGAATGTTCATGTATGTGCATCATCATCCTATCTGATTTTTTACATGAATGTTGTCGCCAATGAAGTAATTTGTGCTAATTCAGTAATTCCTATTCCGTATGTATGTCATTCTAAATATACAAGAAATTGTTATGTTCAACAATTAACCTTGCAACGACGCAAGAAATGTCCTAGTCTCTACTTAAAAAGGAGGAGCGTCATCATCGTAGAGCGGTCGTCGTTCGTTCCGTCAATTGTCCCGCTCCTCACATCTCGTTTTGGCGCCGACTACGTGTGGACCTTCTAATCCTACCGTTTCGATCCAACCCTCTCCACCTCTCCCGTTTCAGGTTACCCCTTCCCATAGCCGCCGTCCCAAATTGCCCCGTGCACCGCCGCCCCGGAGTCCCCTTCTCGCACCTTCCGCTGCTTCGTGCACGTCGAGTCTCTCCATCCCGTGCACCTCCACTCGATGCCGCCCCATCAAACTCCTAGCGCGCTGCCTCTCGTCTAGATCCGCCGCGCCGTCATGGTGCTCTTCTGTGCGATCGCTAGGGCCCATTGAGCCATCCCTGACCGCCATCCGATGTTCTTTCAGAGCTGCACTGCCCGACCATCGAAATCGTGGCTCTGCCCTCATACTCGTGTTGAAGCTCCGTCCGTGGCCGTCGTCGTGGCCGGTATCCGCGAACCTCCACCCTCTGCTCCGGTCACGGTCGACATAACACTCTCCGTTCTCCTCATGTCCAAGCCGTGTGGGTAAATGATTGTGATTTGACCTCCACGATATTTTTTCACTCAGCCTGAGCTTCATCTTGACATCCAGCGCCGCCATGAGCCCACAACGCTGGCCCAAAACCCCCCTTGAGCTCCCTTCGATCTTGTCGTCCCGAACACATCTAGGTATTTTTCTCTTACATCGCCTCATCTACGGATCTACCCCTCTCATGGATTGTTCTACGAATTATGTTGCTTGCATATTGTTTAACCATGTAGTACTGAGCTGTCCTTGAAATAAATTACTGCTTGTATAAGCTAAGGAACATACTTGTTCCTATCTTGAAACTGGACTGCTGATGTGCCGTTCTTAGTTTGGTCTGTATTGCAGACTGAGGATATGAACATGTTCCTCAGATTAGAGCTGAGGTATACAGTTCTACACCACAAGTGCAGATTAGAAAAGGTAGGTAATACAAATCAGTCGTACACTGCAAGCGGAGTAATAATAATTTACAAAATACACATTTTCAGTTTATTAGGTTGGTGGTCCGTGAGATGTTTTTATCACATCAAGTTAAATAAGAAGATCAATTTTTTAATCTTTTACTTAATTATCTTGGAAGCTACATTTTTGATTTTTATATGAATTTCCTTTAATGACTACAGGTGCAGCTTTATACACTCATCTTCCCAGGTTACAGTAGCAGCTAAGTATGTTCTAACTGAAAATTATGAAAACTGAAGTTATGCACATCAATAGGAAGAGGTAGAGAAGCATCTACGACCACAGCATGATATTGTAAGTGTCAGTTATCTCTCACACACAGTTCTTATCTCTGCTGCATTCATGCAGATAAAAATGGTTGCCACAAGCTCTCAGCAACGCATGTGCTTCTGAAAAAGTTTGTTAATATTGGCATTATGTGATATCGGTTGAATATACATTTACTTTGTTATTGTAGGGAATTAGCTGGAATGTTTGTTTTTCTGGTAGTCCTCTCTTCCTCTCATGGGCATTATCAATATTCACACAGTGGAACTCTAAAATAGACGGGGAAGCATCTGAATTATCTTGGGCTGACTATGATATGGTCAACAAGAGTACTTGGTAGATAAGTCTTAAGCAACTTTGTTCACAGTTTTATGAATACAGATAGAATACTTGCTGCTAATCATCCAACATAAGCCTCTTGCAATTGTTCCTTTTCTTTACGGAGGCTATGAATTTATAATCCACAAGATTTGGTTGGAAGAACCAATGCTTACATCTGAGCCGTCCACTTGCAGGAAATATGTTGGTTAAGCTGCCTAAACCATGGATGATAGCTTTTTATATAACAATGAAGCATATTATTTTGGAAGAGTACCAGTTCGTTAAAAAGTAGATTTGACCAATGTTTATAAATGATACTGAAGTAAATGGTGCAGTGATTTTTGGGCAGTAGAAAAGCAATATAGGTGTGCATATTTCTTATATTCTTTTATAAGATGGCATGCATTATTCTTTATTGTAGATGCCAAAGCCCACTTTTCATTGGTAAAAATAATGATGATGTCAAAGTAATTTGATGTTCACCGAGCAGACATAATTGGTTAGCATGGTTTCTTTCCTTTTTCACAGACTTGGAGTAAATTAGTTCAAATACAACTCAGGTTCTCCAATCCTCTACAATTAGTTGAGCACCAACAAAATCGGAGAAGCCCACCCTTCAAACTAGCTACAGATTCAAATTAAGTTCTCTAACCACCCAATGGCTTATTACACTGGCACAGTGATATATGCATCATGATCATAAACAAATCATGGTTGACATGATACCTTCCCTTTGTTATCAGGCTACAGCTTGAAAGATAAAAGCTTTGGTGTATTGCATCATTCAAATATAGTTCACGACGACCTGAAACCGTAACATATCCTTATGTAGTTACAATAGATGTGAAATCAAGGTTATCGATCCTAAAAGCAGTTGCTTCTTAACAGACAACTTAATCCTAAGATAATTTTGATCTGATGTGCTTTTCTTGTTTCTTCAAGCAGAAAAATCAAGATTGAATTCAGAGCCTCAGAGGTGCTTCCGAGTTCATTATTATGCCTTTATCTCCCTGACATTTCGTGACCTCCTTGCTCTATTCACCGGCTTATTGTATTCATCACATGAGACTCTGAATCGGCTCTGATATCTATGCGGGTGAGGTGCTCGCGAGGAGTGTACGATCCGCAGCTAGAGCCACCGGTCTACAATGTCGCTTGGTTTTCATCTACACAAAGATGTATGTACTTTTCCATGTTCATGTTTGTGGCTCGAATTGGTAACAATCTATTAGGAGATGTGGACACATGAGGATGTTTGTGATACCATTGCTCCAGGGAAGTCTTCCACATGGATTTTATGATTTGTTTTGGCTTTCCTCATATTCTAGCCTAGGCTCTAAGGTTTCATATAATGCATCTAGGAGTACTATCTTATCTTTAAAATAAAAATTATGCATGTACATGAAAGTTGTGTTATTAGAATAATGTAATTGTCCATCCCTAATTCAACTGTGATGTATACATTAACCAAACTACTACATTTTTTATTGTTTTATTTTGTGCTTATTTTTTCATATCTCCTTGGTTTTATGGTTCTTATATGAGGTATTGGATGTGTGCAGAAGGTCACTGCACCACCATGGTTCTTCTATGACTACGAGGTACAGACATTTGTAGTATGAAAACTTTTACAAAAATGCTCAGACATATCTTATTAGCGGGTAATACTTTTCTATGCTATTTTCACGTTTCGGTAGAGACATTTCCATGGGCGATGTTTTTATTTGTTACATATACTTCCCTTGTGGGTATATCTTATCTAGCTTATTTTTTATGTTAATGTTTTTATAAGCATTTATCTAGAAGTGTGTGGCCAGCCTTTTCCATTGAGGTGCATATGCTTTCAATTTTGTGTTGCAATGTTTGATCCAAGATATCTTATGAAGCATCTCCCTACCCTACAAAACAGTTACCTTACAAATAGCCACTTACGTGAGGAAAGAAACAAGGAACAATGATTTTTTCAATAAAAATTGTTTTATATACATGAAATTTTCAATGTAGCTTCATATATGCTACTGACATATTATTACTTAATAAATTGTTTTGCCAGTGTATAAAGGAGGGTAACTTAAACTATTACTTTCTTGTTGCTTTGCATCTCGTTTTTTTTAGATTGTTGCATTTCTTGCAATTGGTTTAGGATAACATAGCCGTTCTTATTATTGATGCCCTTACACAATGAAAGTTTGTTGATTGTCTTATGCAAAGATGGCTAACATGGCTTGAAGTCGATAGATTGGATGCTAGAGAAGGAGACACATGACGTCCTGCAAAGGTAAAAAGGACAAAACCATGTTCCTCCTTGCAGTGTTAGGAAGAGGGGAAATACCAATGTATAATGTGGAGCATTCAAAAATTATAGATTGTAGTGTATAGCGTGGGGCTATTTGAAGACTATAAATGAAAAACTATAAGTGATCCTGCTTGGCTATTTGAACACTACAAATGAAAAACTGTTATCGCGCTTGGTGATCTTAACAAAATCAAATCACCTTTCTTCATGCCACGTTTTTCCGTAGCAACGCACGGGCACTTAACTAGTTATGCTAAATTTTGAAAATCTTGAGTTGTTGTGATTTTGTGCTCCTTCGAGACTCGGCTCTTTGCAGATTGGTGACGTGAAGAATCAACTCAATCGTATGATCCATGTTCTGAGTCTCGTTGTCAGGCGCCACCATCGGCCAGACATGTTCTCATTAAAGATGCAGACAGGGTTGCAGGATGAGCGAAATTAGCGAGCGTCGCAGAGGTAGGTTCTGGGCGATCTCGCCGGAAGAAGACTCAACGACGAGTCGCCGGCAGCGGAGGCGACGTTGTCCTCGGCCTCATACTGCAGCACGCCGGTGGAGGATGACGGGCGCGATCTCGCGTCGTTGTCTGCTGTCTGCAGACGGGAGCAGAAGAGCGTAGCGTGCGGCGGCTCTGCAGCTTAGACCAGGTACACCACCTTCAACCTCTCCCTTTCGTTCCAAGTTTCTGTCGTCGACTCTAACGCCGGAGCCGGAGACGATGAATAGGTGCAAGACGCCGGTGATGTCACCGACGACGTTTTTTCTGGATTCTTTCGATCCTGCTGAGTGGATCTTGGTCCAGAGACGGTACAGGAATATGAATTGGTCTCGTCGGCATCGAGTATGGCCGCCCATGGTCTGAGTCACGGCAGCGACGACGGACTGTTTCGTTTGTCCAAAATTCAAAAATTGTAAACGGCCATATGGGCTCCGAAGGGTTCGACGATCTGTCTATTCGCGATGCATCGGGTCGTATGGGCCTCGAGCGTCCGATCGATCGAGCTTTGGCAAGGATCCCACGTTTTGCAAGGGGATTCATTGTCGGCTAGGTTTAACACCACAGTTTTGGCACGCACCATCCTTGTTTGCCGCCGTCGCCATCCATCGCGCAGACACGCACGCGCTATACTCAGCAGTCTGGTCCGATCTCATCAGAGACGATGGCGCATCGTGGCGGTGGGCAACCCAACCGGGGACGTGGAGGCCGCGGTGGAGCGGGGTGGCAAGATGGCTTCGATGCTGGCCGTGGGAGCAACTACTTTCAAGGGGGCCCTAGCGGCACGGCAGGCAGCGGAGCGGACGCAGGGGAGGTCAACCAGTCCAATGTCTTCGGCGACGGTGTCTTCCGGGCTAGCTCGGCGCGCCCAACCAATGGTGGTGACCGCGGTGACCGGCGGTATCACCACGGCTTCAACAACCAGCACGACGGGCGACGCAATTATGGGTACAACAATTACAATTCTCGTCGTTTTGTTCCGAATAATAGTGCTGCTGCTAGGAGTACCAATGGCGAGTATGCTGCCATGCTGCCGGGTTTGTCGGATTTTCAGCAAAAATTGGTTACTGAGGCGGCGGAGGCTTTCGCTAAACAGCTTTCCGGAAGACCTGAGTTTCAGAACTCTGAGCAACACATGGATAATAGAAACTCTTAGCCGGCGCCAAATCTGGTTCAGCGGCCGGGGATTGCAATAATTCAGCCGGTGCAGTCTACTCCGAACAGTTTGACACAAGCACCACGAGCCGAGGAGGTTTTAGCAGTAGCTGGGATTGGATGTAAGGACCATGTGATACATGTTGAAGGTATGAGTGAAGCTGATTTTGTTGCTGCCAATAAAAAGAAGGGTCCTAGCTGTTTTCGGTGCAGACAGAATGGTCATTTCTTGAATGATTGTGAGGTTATTCTCTGTGATTGTTGTCGTGAAACCTGACCATGCCACTAAAGATTGCCCTTTACATAAGGCTCCTAGACCAAGGTTGGCAATGTATGGAATGGGGCATCCGGATTTGGCTTTTTGGGAGCTTCCTCTCTCTACTTCTGTTCGGCCTAGGGTCGAAAATATGTGCTTGGGTAGAGTGGAGGTGTCTGGTGGTACTTTATCGATAGCACATCTCATTACTCACTTGCAGTGGGTTGTACCAGATAGTTCATATCAATGGGAAGTTGAACAAGTTGAAGAGCATGTGTTTAAGGTAAATTTCCCAAGTAAGGTTGAGCTAGTGCGAGTTCAACACTTTGGGCGTTTTCATGTGCCGGATTCGAGCATTATTTTGTCTTTTGATTTCTGGAAGAAGGATGTTGAGCCAGTTTGGGCGCCGGAGGATGTCTGGGTGAGAGTGTATGGCTTACCACCAGCTATGCTGATGATTATCTTTTCTTGGGCTCTTGGGGATGTGTTTGGCAAAACTAAGGAGGTTGATATAGCCTTTACTCGACAAGATAATGTGCTTCGCATGTTTATTACTTGTTTGGATATTGCCCTCATACCGTATACTTGAGATCTTACAATTAAAAATGAGTTCTTCAGATTGAGGTTTGAAGTGGAAGGGGGGAAGCATGTTGTACCTTTCGATGTTACTATGTCAGAGGCTCCTGGTGATGGTGGGGATGATGATCCTCAGGCTCCTAATAACCAGAAGAGGGATGATTTGGACAGAAATATTAAGCGGACTAAGAATGTGGAGGAGAATGAGGCAAATAAGAATGGTGCTAGCTCCTCTCCACAATTGACCGATAATGTAGTGGGGAAGAATGATATGATGCGGGCACATCCTCAAGCACATAGGTATGATAGCTCGGTGGTGTTAATAAATTTTCTTTGGATTCAAATAGCTTGTGTTTAAGTCCAATTTTTTTGTATAATTCTTTCAGCGAGGTGGCAGACAGGAGGCGCAGTGTATGCCTCATACTGTTGTCAACTCACATAAAATTTGCAGCATGCCAACAGCCGCACGGAGAGAGAGGCTGAGAAGGGCGGCGCTGTGGCGGCCGATACGTCGATCGGCTCGGGCCCACGCCGGCTGCGGCAGCCTCCTCGAGGCATGCAGAGGCGGGCCGGGGTCATGGCGCTGGCGCCCAATCCGCTAGCGCTGCCAGCCCACTTGCGGCGACAGCAGCCCCATGGGAATGCAGCCTGGTATGCATGGCGCACTCCCAAGGCCATGCAGCCGGGCACGTCGATGATCACACCATCTAGCCATCTAAGGTGAAAACTCAATACATATAGCTGCTGTGATATATGATAGTGTTTCGGTTTTTCCACTTTTGTGATGAACAGGGAAGTATGACTCCTGGTTTTACCACTTTTGATAAGCGTATGTGTAATAAAGTTTCTTATACTCAAGAGCAAATTGTTGCTTTCGGGGGGATTCAGGAGGAGTCGAGGCGTGATGTGCGGTCGAGTGGAAGACTGCGGGCTCAGCATAATGCGGATATGACGCAAATGGAGAGGGCGATGATGATCGCAAAGAAACGTGCGGAGACGCCAGTGATAGGTATGTCCACAGTAAAACCAACTTCTATTACTTCTTTCGCGGATGATCAAATAATTGATGATACTAGGATTTTGGGGGTTTCCTTAGGTGTCTCTCTTTCGGATTGCACTAAATCTTCCAAGTTAATAAAAGAGTTTGAGAAACAAAGATCGATCACCTTTTTAAAAGGTAATGATGCATTGCCACAAAATTGTTTGATGGTTTCCCGTGCATCTGATTTGTGTGATGATTTAGAAGCAGAAGAGGATTTTTTGAGTGACGAGAATATAGAGGTACCTAAAGTTATTACTAGGGAGAGAAAGGCGTAAAAAATCTTATGATAAAGAAAATGTTAGGAGGAGTAACCGTATTAGATTTAACCATCAAAATTACAATGACAAATCTTAAGGGTATGACATGGAACACTGAAGGTTTCGACCGTGAAAACAGTTTTTTGTAAAGGAATCGATCAGTGAGCGGACCTAATTTTATTGCTTTGTTGAGTATCTAATTTCGAGGTTCATTTTTTAAGGGAGTTGGCTGCGGGTAAATTTTTTGCTTGGTTTTGTTTGCTGCCACATGGGAGATCGGACCCTGTAGGGACTAATACAATACTTTGGTAGTGAATAGAGTAGATAGTGGAGATTATTGTGTCAAGTTGTCCATTACGTCTAAAATAGATGGTTTTCAATGGCTTCTAGTGCCGGTGTATGGGGCGGCTCAAGATAAAAATAAATATGAGTTCCTTGCAGAATTGGTAAGGACTTGTGAATCAGAAACAATACCAATGTTTTAGCCGGGGATTTTAATATTCTGAGGAAACCAGAGGATAAAAGCAATGATAACTTTAATCCTCGGTGGCCTTTTATTTTTAATGCGATTATTGAAAATTTGAATTTGAGAGAAATTGCGTTATCGGGCCGGCAATTTACTTGGGCTAGTAGAAGACAAACACCTACTTATGAAAAATTGGACAGGGTTCTTGCGAGTGTGGAATGGGAACAGAAATTTCCTTTAGTAACTGTCCGGGCTTTGACACGCTCGGGATCTGATCATACTCCGCTTTTGATTGATGCGGGGATCTGATCATACTCCGCTTTTGATTGATGCGGGAATTCAGGCGCATATAGGTAAAACATCACGGTTTTCTTTTGAGTTGGCATGGCTTGAACAAGAGGGGTTTGATGAGCTCATTGCTGCTGAATGGGCAGCCGGCCCCATTGGAAAAAGCCCAATTCAAACTTGGCAAAATAAAATAAGGCATTTATACGCTTTACGTGGTTGGGCAAAAAATTTGAGTGGAAAATATAAAGGAGAAGGAGAAACTTTTGAGCATTATAGATATGTTAGACATTAAAGCGGAAGTGATACCGCTATCTCAAGGGGAGTGTAATGAGCTAAAGGTAGCTAATGAAAAGTTAAATAAACTTCGACGAGATGAAGAGATCAAGTGGGCTCAAAGGGCTAAAGTAAAATATATTCAGGAAGGGGGAGATAATACCAAATATTTTCACCTTATAGCCAATGGTAAGTACATGAAAATAAAATTTATCAACTGGAACAAGATGAGGGAACCATTGTCGGTGATGATAATCTAAGGGTTTATAATTCGGAATACTACAAAAAATTATTTGGTAATCCTGAGTATAGCTCTGGTTGTGCTTGATGAAAGCAAGTCGAAGATATTCCACAATTGTCAGCGGAGGAGAATCAAGTGTTAATTGCAAACTTCTCGATGGAGGAGGTTCATGATGCTATTTTTCAAATGGAACATAACAAGTCACCAGACCGATGGTTTCCCTGCGGAGTTTTATCAACATTTTTGGGGGGTTATTAAGTTTGATCTGATGGCTTTATTTGAGAGCTTTCAGAAAGGGGAATTACCGCTATATAAATTGAACTTTGGGGTGATTACTTTATTACCGAAAAAGGAAAATGCAACTCAGATTCAACAATATAGACCAATCTGCTTACTCAATGTGAGTTTTAAAATTTTTACTAAAGTTGCAACAAATCGTATTTCGGAGGTAGCTCAAAAAGTCATCAGACCTTCTCAGACGGCTTTTATTCCTGGAAGACACATTTTAGAAGGGGTTGTGGTACTTCATGAGACAATACATGAAATGCATAGAAAGAAACTAGATGGGGTTATTTTTAAAATTGACTTTGAAAAGGCATATGATAAGGTTAAATGGCCCTTTTTGCAGCAAGTTCTGCGTATGAAGGGTTTTAATCCGATTTGGTGTGATAGGATAAAGCAATTTGTACAAGGTGGGAGTGTTGGTATAAGAGTGAATGATGTGATTGGGCATAATTTTCAAACTAGGAAAGGTCTTCGACAGGGAGATCCGCTATCCCCAATGTTTTTAATATTGTCGCTGATATGTTAGCGATTCTTATTGATAGAGCGAAGGAGGTAGGTAAAGTGGGAAGTTTGTTACCGCACCTTATTGACGGAGGAATTTCCATTTTACAATATGCGGATGACACAATTCTTTTTTTGGAACATGATATTGCTAAGGCCGTTAATATGAAATTCATACTATGCATTTTTTTGAACAATTATCGGGTTTGAAAATTAATTTCCATAAGAGTGAAATCTTTACGTTTGGTAATGCAAAGGATATGGAGTATCACTATAAACTTTTTGGGTGTGAGTCTGAACTTTACCTTCAAATACTTGGGAATTCCGGTACATTATAGGACTTTGCGGAATGCGGAATGGAATCCCATTGAAAATCGGTTTGCCTCTAAATTAGGGTGTTGGCGTAGTAAATTGTTATCGTACGGTGATAGATTGGTTCTAATTAATTCGGTTCTTACAAATCTGCCAATGTTTATGCTATCCTTCTTGGAAATCCCAATTGGGGTGAGGAAGAGGCTGGATTTTTATAGATCTAATTTTTTCTGGCAATCTGATGAGCATAAGAAGAAGTATAGGTTATCTAAATGGAGTATTCTGTGTAGACCAAAAGATCAAGGGGGATTAGGGATTGAGGTTTTGGAATTGAAAATAGATGTTTATTGAGTAAATGGTTGTTTAAAATCCTTACAGAGGAGGGTATGTGGCAACAGCTCTTATATAACAAGTATATTAAAAACAAAACTTTAGCACAAGTTGAGGCCAAACCCACTGATTCTCCTTTTTGGAAGGGTCTTATGCATGTCAAAGCGGATTTCTTTAAGAGAGGTTGTTTCAGCAGGGGATGGAAAATCTATGAGGTTCTCTGGGAAGATGTGTGGTTGGGTGATACGCCTTTATCTCACCAATATCCGGCGTTGTACAATATTATTCAGCATAAGAATGTGTTAGTGTCGACTGTGTTTGCTACGCAACCTATTAATATTACATTTAGAAGAGGCTTGAATGATAATAAGTGGCTGCAGTGGATACATTTATGCCAAAGATTAATTACAATCAATTTAACATCTGAATCTGATAAGTTTTTTTGGAAACTAAATGATTCGGGTATTTTTACAGTTAAGTCTATGTATCTTGATATGATGAATGGGCATACTATTTACCTTCGTAAGTATTTATGGAAGTTGAAGATCCCTTTGAAGATAAAATTTTTTATGTGGTTTCTTAATAATAAGGTGCTTTTAACTAAGGATAACTTAGCTAAACGGAAGTGGAAAATGGTTGTCAAAAATGTTGTTTTTGTGATTCCATGGAAACCGTGAATCATTTATTTGTTCATTGCCCGTTTGCGAAGATAATATGGCGTATGGTGTATCTTACTTTATAATATTCCTCAGGCTAATACTACTAATATGTTTGGTAGATGGCTTAATGGAGTGAGGAAAGAGGATAAACAAAAAATTCGAATAGGTGTTTCGGCCCTATGTTGGGCTATTTGGAGGACTAGAAATGATATGATCTTTAACAAACAAAGTGGGACTAATTTTTTGCAGGTTATCCGGCGAGCTGCTCATTCAATTCAGCAATGGGCGTTACTTCTCCCGGTGGAGCAGCGGGAGGATATGGTTATTGGATGCAACCGGATGCTAGTGGTTGCTCAGGACTTCTTTTTCCAGGCTACTAGGTGGCGGCATCTTAATAGAATAGCAAATGCATAGCTTTTCTGAGTGCCATATTTTCAGTTGGTTGATTCATGTATCGACCTTAGCCTTTCCATGATTGTAATAAGTGATGGACACCTTTGGCCACCCCTAGCGCAATACACGCCGACGGAACACACACCGCCTCGTGTAGAGACAGGTCCTCATTAAAGAGACTCCCCTTCACTGGTCCTCGTCCCACTATACGCTTGAGCACTCTGCGTTAAGACACACTTCTCCGCGCACGCACTAGCCCTCGGTGACACCCCGCACCAGACAACACTTTGGCGTGACGCGCTTCAATTCGCAGAGAAAAGGATCCTCAGGGGTGACGCGCATGAGGCCATCTTCACGAGTGCCCAGCCTTTCCAAACTTCTCTTAAACAATACCTTGAGGCCATAAGAAAATAAAGATATGTACATATTGTGATGTTGGCCTGCCCCATCTCAAATGGCGAAATTGGCCCCCTGGTTTCAGTTTGACGGTCACGCTCCACCACCGCTCATAGAGGAAAGCACACAACGATGACATACGGAGTCGACGCTACTCAACATGCTAACTTGCACGACCATAAACTTGATTATCCATACTCCTCCATAGACGATCTTGACGAAACTCGAAACCACACCCCGGCAACACCTCTCATGTCAACGATCATCCACTCCCACCTCTTTACCAACAGTAGCTCCCTACCGTATCCTACATGTCGTCCGCCGAGCAACTCAATCATATGATCCATGTCTCCGCTGATGTGGTATTGCCCTTCGGGTACCCGACATTAGTCTACCTCCTTTGGCCCAACAAGGGGCCCATGAGGATTGCCATGATCCAAGGTGGGCCCATACATCGGTTACTACAGAGAAGACTTACAAGAAGACGGATTCTTAACAAACAAGGCAAGAAGATTTCATAAAGGAAAAAAATAGATTAGATCTTGATCTAACTTAGTCGAAGTTCGTATTGTGACTTTGAGACATGGCCTCCATATAAAGGTCGGGAGAGGGTCTCGCCAAACAAGAAATACATGAAACCCGCACAATCTAGCATACACAAAACCCTAGAAACCTTGCCTTCCGGCGAGTTCACCACAACGCAGTCTATCGGCTGCCCCATTGTAACCTATTTTACTCGATAAATTAAGATCGACAAGTACATGCAAGGGTTTTACCTAATCGAGGGCTCCCTAATCAAAAATCTCGTCTCTGTTCGTTTGGTATCCGATGTCTCGTGTCAGCTTGCATGATTCCATCAACCCTAAGCCCCTCATGTATGTATGGGCTGTTTGAGAGCTCCTCGTCACCAACACCTTGTCCCGCGCACACCATGAGCCACGCCACACAATACATGTAGACGAAACACCACCAAGCGGAGATATGTTTCTCTACCGAAGCTGCTCACCTCTCGTTCTACTATGCAGAGTATCCTCAAACAGACACTGTCTTCATGCACGTCTCTAGCCCTTGGTGACACCCCACATCGGACAACACTTCGATGTGATGCGCCACCCGCAGTCTCACATAGAAAGCACTTGGACACAAGAACGGCTCACATACTTGACGCTAACTCAAAGTGTCAACTTGCAAACCCATAACCTTGACCTGATCGGACTCCCCTAGACAATCTTGATGATCGTTGATGGACTCATTGCTAGGGCAAAACTCCGGCCATGGCCCATCCAGCCTAGAAGATATAAGCCTATGTACTACTAAAATTGGTGCCAAAAAATAGCCCATTTTAGTACCGGGCCCGCCTAGGTTTTCTGGCCTAGTTCCGCCGTTGCTGATGATATTCCCGAAACCACATCTCAACACCACCTCTACTATTAGCGATCATCCACCCCTCCACCTCTTTACCACCGGAAGCTCCCTACTGTCTCCTATGTGTCGCTCCGCTGAGCGACGATCGCCACTTTGGGGTGGGTGGGGGTGGGGGTGGGGTGGGGGGGGGGGGGCAACCACCTGACCTACTCGGTCCAGAGAACCAGACCGAGTTAACTACCATACACCACTTCCACGCCCATACTTTTGTCACAAATTTAGACCTGTCTATTCACAAAATATATCTAGACACATTTAATTTCACGATTAGAATTATGGAACGAAAGGAGTACTATGGAAACTGAAACCGGACTCCTAAGCAAACAAGGTATCCAATTCGGATTGAGGCTCCACCATGAAACCGACATAGGCAAGACCAATACTAGTTCGTCTCGAGTTGTATGACCGATTGATCGATTCCGCCTAGGATTGCACTCCCAGGTCCTTTATATACACGTCCATTGTGCAGCTTCCGATCATCGAACCCACGGATCGCACGGCAAACCAAAAGCGCCGCCCTCGATCTCGTCGGCCGATCAAGGAGCGTTTTCTGTTTTCTGCAGCTCGGTGTCCGCCCGTCCTCATCTCATGGCGGGACTGAAGCCGACCGTCAACCACTTCGCCTCCCTTGACCAGAACGACCCCGGCGACAAGCGCCTCAGCGACTTGGACGCGAACACGGCGACACCGGCCCTCAGTCTAACCCAGAACTATTCGGCAACGCCTACCCTTCTGCTCGGGACTACATAATCGGGCGAAATCAGCTGGAGAAACAGGCCAAGGCGATGAAGCACGCCAAGGTCCAGGCCGGCGGCGGCGCAAGCGCAAAGCGAGGTGTGGATATAACAATGGATCATCTCGGCAGCAGCAGCCCGGCATGTCCGGTGGATACAAGAAGGGAGCATCGAGGAGGCAGCAACCTGTTGCGGCACAAGGCATGGAGGCGCCGCTGGGTTCCCACGCCACCACCCAGCCTATATGACATCAACGAGTTCCCTTCGTTGAACTAGTTCTAGACGAGTAGCTTTGTTTATTACAGTATATTCGTACCTAGTCTGACATGTTCTTCAGTTGGCTGTGTACATCATGCTCTTCTTTGTGTCTGGCTAGTTTGCTTCCTGTACTCCCTATTTTACCAATCTAACAATTCCAAGTAATCGGCATCACTTTTTAGCAGGAGAGGTATCATTTTCGCAGCAAAATTATGAATATTAACAGTTTATCAGAAAATATCAAATGTATTTGGTACAGACGAATTCAAACATACTCGTTTGGTGGTTCTCACATAAAATGATCATAAATAAATAAGGGAGCTGAGTGTCCCGGAATCAAAACTTGTGATCCCCAGGTGGAGAGGAGGACATGTGTCCTCCCAACGGGTCAAAACGAGGAGAACAAACGTCCACCGAATTAAATTTCCAACTACCCCCTCCCCCAAACTCCTGCCAAGATTTATCGCTCCGGCTCTCGGCGACTCGCCAACCTCCTCTCGTACACAACCCCGTTTTCCGAGGGACATGCCACCGCATCTGCAAAATCTTCCACCGAGGTCCTCTCGGGCAAGGCTCCTTGGAAGCAAGGCTCATAGCACTTCCATCCTTGCCTTGAAGCACCTCGCTTGCCGCACCACCGCATCCTCTATGATGGGCTAAAGTTAGCTCATGAGGCTAGTATCACTAAGGTAACATCTTGTGAGCCTCATGTGGATATTAGCACAATCTCTCAAAATGCTATATTGCCATGTGCTAGTCCTAGTAATCCATCTAGTCAAACTATTGATACACCTTGTGTTGGATTACTTGCTTTGCCTTGTTGCTCCAACAATGAAGCTTCTACTTCCTCTAGTACTTGTATTTATACTAACCATGTAGAGGAAATCAAAGAGCTTGAGGCCCAAGTCCTTTCTTTGAAGAAAGACTTGGAAAAGCATCATGAAGGGAAATCCGCACTTGACAAGATGCTAAGTGTGCAACTCCCCACTGATGAGGGACTGGATTCGACTCACTCAACAAGAACAAGTCCAAGAGCAACAAAAGAAGGTCCAAGACAAAGTCAAGGATCTGGCCAAGATTGTTTGCTTCAAGTGCAAGGTTGAAGGGCATCATGTTAGATCATGCCCATTGAAGAAGAAGCACTTGAGTGAGAAACAACAAGGGAAACGGCCACAAGGTCAAGGTCAAGCTCATGCTCGACCTCAAGTTGAAGATAGGTCACTTCCCAAGAAGAATCAAGATATTGTTCCCCAAGAGAAGAAATCAATAAAGAAGAGAAAGGGGAACACTTGCTACTTATGCCGTGAGAAGGGGCACTTTGCTTCTTCATGTTTAAGTGGTACCTTATCCAACCCTATCATTGTTGATGATGATTATTCTCTTGGGAAGGATAAGAATGGCAATGTGTTTGCCAAGTTTATTGGAACTCAAAGTGGTGTCAAGAAAGGAACCTTTGGGTTTCCAAGCCTATTGTGACTAACCTCTTAGAACCCAACTTTGTTGGGGACCAACAAGCTCAAACTTGATCAATAGGTGTATGTGGAGGGCATTGGAGACTTGGCTACTTCATGAAGAATTAAGGGATCTTCATATATTATATTTTTATCAAGCCAAGTCATAAGGATTATCATCTATATCTTATATCCAATGTTCCTCTTTGCGGTAACTTATACTTCAACTCTTCATATTTATTGTAAGTTACTTGCCCCTTCGCATGTTTGGTTTTGTACCAAATATGTGTTTGTATGTGTTGTGTCTTACTTGCCTATCTTGTGTATTCAAGTATGTTTGTTTGACTCATCATTTACTTGTGTATTGTTTTGAGCCTAATGCATCTTGATGATATCTTATTTGGCTCTCTTTGAGTGATTAATGGAACATCCCATTTTGGGGGAGTGATATTCCTTGGGAATTTCTTTATTTAAAATATGTGTACATGAGTACCATCACTTAGTATTGATATTGCAAGATTATCTAGTCACTATGTGGTGTGTCATACTCATGATAAATTCAAATTCTAAATGTCCATTAATCATCTTTAGTCGAATTTTAATTGCTCTTTGATAGAAGAAATATTTTATCACATTATGGGGGAGTAATATGTTTTGTACATATCACAAGTCTAGAAAATGTGAACATATGAGGTTATGCCACTTAGAGTTGATGCTCTTAATTATCTTGTTCCTAGGTGACATGTTTGCTCAAACAAGCTCCACTTATATTAAAAAGCTTTTATTGCTCATCTTATGGATTCTTGTTTGAGTAAGAAATTCTTGGTGCTTCTTGCCTTCAAATACATATGTCTATATCTTTTATTTGGGACACTCGTTTGCTTCAAGTTACCTCTAATCATTGTTGTGCATGAGATTGTTTGACTAGTTGAAGCTATCAAGAATTTTCATCCGTGCATAGTGCTTAATCCTATATATATTTATCCTATGCCTTTTATTGTGGAGTTGATCCTTACTATCCTTGGCAATATACCACCGAAAGTTAATTCAAATATTCTCATTGTCTTCGACAATTAATAACCTTGTATGTGGTAACATCTGTGGATCATCTTCATCTTGGATTGTCGTTTTATTTGCCACTTAGAGTTGATATTGTTAATTATCTATTCCTAGGTGGCATGTTTTCTCAAACAAGATCACTCTTATTAAAAGCTTCCTTTGCTTATATTTTGGTTTTTGTTTGAGTAAGAGATTCTTGGTGCGGTTTTCTCAAAGACATATCTATACATCTTATTTGGGAAATCGTTTGCTCCAAGTTATTATAATCATTGCTTTGCATGATTGGATATATTGAGAATCTCTATTTGTGCATGGTTCTTAATTCATACCTTTAACCATATGCATCTTGTGAAGTTGATCTCGAATCCTTGAAATATACCACTGGAAGTTAATTCCAATATTCTCATTGTCTTTAACAATTGATAACCTTGTATGTGGTTGAATTTATGGATCATCTTCACCTTGGATTGCTTCTTATTGCCTTATTTTATTTCCAAGAAATCTTTGTTGCTCCCATGTGTCTTCCTTGTCCCTTTGAAAATCTTTTGATAAATTCTCTTGATTCATATCAAGTGTTTGTTTTTGGAAGACAAACCTTTTCTTTACGGTACATTGTGCCATTGTGAAAAGTGTAGAGGGTTTGGTTTATTTGTTTGAACCTTGCTCTTTTGGGAGTGTGTTATCTCATTCCTTCTTACATGTTTTATTTGCTTGAATGAGATAAATCCTTGAGCATGTTTGCTTTATTTCATCCATCCTTTATGCTCAATGGTTTCTACTTAGTTCATTTGTTGAACTTTGTTGAACAAATCTTTTGTGATTTGCTTCTTTGATATAATTTGGACAACAAATTTGTTTGGTCACACCTTTATGCCTTCTTGAATTCATTTGGTGTTTTGTCCAAAGTGTATCTTTCTTGGATCTTTAAAGTCTTTGTGCATGCTTATATGTAATTTGTTTATACTTGTAGCATGCTTGCTTTCTTTGATCCATTATATAGGGTATAATCCATCAAATCCTAAATGGCTAAGATGTGCATGAAATTCAAATTTCATATCTAAATATGCACATATTTATATGGAGTGTCCTATGTATTGTGGTTAGTCTAACCACTTTGGACCCAATAAGTTTGGGGACCAAGATGTACTTGAATATTGTTTTAGGTACATTGGAGATGCAATGGAGGCTTGTCTCATCTATAAGGAAGGTGTTGTCACCATATGAGAATTGGAGCCAAGCTAGGATGATCAATGAACTCTTATCTACTACATCATGCCATTGCTATCTCGGTAACAAGTATCTTATTCATGCATACTCATATAGCATCCAACCTCTTGTAGGTTGTATCTTGGCATGAAATTATTTATTTCAAAAATATTGCGGTTCTTGAAAAATCCTTTTTAAAGTAAAACTTCTTATTGTACATTTGAGTAATTTGAGAAGATGCATATGTTGGGAATATATATAAATCATGTTTATGATTCACCTATCCTAAATATGCCCTTCTAGCAATTTATTGCATATCAATTCCTCAAAGAGCTCATGCAATATTGATGAAATTACGAAATAAGTCCGTATTTGTGATACTTGTTGCCTTTCTCAAAACATTCCAACTAGCTTTACTTCCCTTATTGTTAGTTGTGATGTTTTTGAGATTTTTTAAAGTTCATTCATATACCATAAGTGAAAATTGGAGCCATAGGCTATATATGCTTTAGCAAACATCTTTTGGTATATCTTATGACTTCATCTTGGATATCATGTCTTATTTATTTTATTAACCTCCTGTGTGTGCATGTTTCTTTATGGATCATCTTGTCCACTTTAGAAACTTATATACATGAGAGCGTTAATCCATCATCTTGATATCCTTGTTCTTTGCCGACCATCTTCTTATTCTTTTGATTTTAGTGGTGTTGGTAAAGAAGATTTATGAGTGCTTGGTTTATTTTTATCTTCATGCACTCATATCTCGTATTGTTGGACTCAAGTTGTTCTTGATAAGCATATTCTATTTATCTTGTTTTTGTTCTAAATGATATAGAGGGAGTGAGGATTCCATGTTTGTGCATATTGTATTCAAATGCAAACATTCTAAATTATGCACGAACCTTGGGGAGCTTCCTTATTTCATTTAGAGCACTATATCTCTCTTATCATGTTTGTCCAATTGGTTCTTTGGATCTTTTGATTGCTTGCTTCATTTATTGAAGCTTTCTCACCTTCTTATCTTTATGCAATCTTTTGATCCTCAATATAGTTTGAATTCCTTCAAGTATTCGTCATTGGATATGTGCATTTTATTCCACTCAAATTATGAGAAGTGCACACCTTGGAGAGGAACTCATATTATATTGGCTTTCTAAATTTTTCACCCATTTTGCCCTTCTACAATGGGGTAGAAGTTTAGAGGGTTGAAGGGAAATGGTTTTATACTTAAGTTTGGTTTGTGCTTTGTCCTCTCATGCATTCCATATTTATATGTCATGCATGGTTGTATATATATAGTGGAAACTGTCCCGAAGGTTAATCTTGACACTGTGTATAATGAATTCATGTTCATCACACGGCATACACTTTGGGGAGTTTGTTTCATATATGTTGGTTCTACTCAGGTCCTTTGCATTAGTTGTAGCTATGTGAGTAGAACTAGTTTTGATATGGGCTAATGGCTTTGTGCTACTTGACCATATCAAATACAACCTCTTGTATTCAACTTATTCTCGGATAAGTTGCATACTTGTTTCTAATATTCATCATATAAACCCTCTTGTTGTGGTTGTCATCAATTACCAAAATGGGGGAGATTGTAAGGGTACATTGCCCCTATGTGTGGTTTTGGTACTAATGACAACCCCTATGGACTAATGTTTTTCTTTGAGTTTATATGAAGGAATATTCCATAGGTACTACTAGTATACATGTGTTGGATTCAAGTATGGATGCCATGAAGATAAAGATACACCTTGAGTATTGTCATCAAGATCATCGATTTAAAGACATATGTGATATGATCAAGAAGAAGAAATTAAGATGGAGTTCTTATGTGGAACTCTATATTAGCCATGCTCTAGCTTATGAAAGTTCATATGTTGGATTCAAGTATGGATGCCATAAAGATAAAGATACAACTTGAGTATTAGCATCAAGATCATCGATTTAAAGACATAAATATGATATGATCAAGAATAAGAAATGAAGAAGGAGTTCTATGTGGAACTCAATATTAGTTATGATCTAGCTTTTATGTTAAGCAATAAATGATCAAGATCTTGAGTGTTTGATTTCTACAGAAGAATTCATGATATGGCACTAAGTCTGTCATGATAGCCTCATGAGTTGATCTATGGTTGACCAAGATTTAGAGCATGCAATCAAATAAAGAGTTCTCTATATACCTCAAGATATTATGTTAGAGCATGAGAAGATACAAGATTGACCAACACAAAGAGTGAAGAATAGATTCAAGTTTGGTCAATACATGAAGCATAAAGAATGCGCCACATGGAGTCATGTGGTATGGTAATCTTTGTCAATTATGCTTTATGAACTAACCCATTATATATGTGTCTTTGTGTTGTCTATGTGGGTTAGGTATCTTTCCATGGGCATGCATCAAAAGGGAGATTTAATATAGCCCATGAGAGGATGACATCAAGTGGTGATCATCATCAAGGTTGAGTTGGGCGAGTTCAAGATGAGCATCTCAGAAGGATCATATGCTTGAAGCTTGCCATCCAAGCTTGGTGATAATGCACATGTTAATAGTGCTTAATGAAGCTATCCCATAGTGGCGTATGGGGGAGCAAATCATGAGTCTTCACGAAGCAACAACGATCAAGTGAGGCATCCCGGCTTGAGTGGAGCTTGAAGCGTTGTCATCAAGATCAAGCGGGATGCGCAAGGCAAAGGTATGTCCCTGATAGGTTTTCCACGGTCTCAAGGTGGTTGTTGAGACCGGGTTATAGGACAGATAGCCGCACTATCAAGAGGGGCTCTCGAGTGAGTAACTTGATCGTATCGTTCGGAGAGATCTCATACTTTGCATACTTTGCATCCCTATATTCTTGTTACTTCTTGGTGTTTCTCTATGTGGAGGTTCTTGAGCTTGTTTCTAGCTTTACAACAAGTCCAAGTTCATCAAAACAGAATTCGTATGCATCTTCTATTGCGTTTCCTGGAGGTTTTACCGGTTTGATGTTTTATAGATAGGACAAACTCTTTTATATTATTTTTCTTACTCAATGGTTGGACTATGATGTTTCTACGCATATTACTGTGTTAGAGCTCGTTGTCGTGATTCCAACGAGCCCAAGATCATCGGAATCGGAGTCCTGGATGCAAGTTATTGCATTTCTGCTGCGGTGGTCTCTAAAGAGGGCCAAGTGTCAAGTACGAGCAGCCCTTCTTTTATATCCAGTCCTTAGCATGCTGGTAGATGTCAAAAATTTAGTAACAGCTGGTCCGTGTCGGGGTTGGCTCATTTTTGTCCCCAACGGTCATATTTTTGAGGGGCTATAAAAGGGGCTTCTTCCCCATTGTTCTTAGGGTTCTTAGGCACGTTTTTTACCACCATTGTTGAACCTCTTGAGCTTGCTTCCTCTCCCTTCCTCCTATGATTCTTGCATATTCTTGGGGGATTTGAAAGAGTAGATCTAGATCTACAACCTCCTCCAATCCATTCCTCCTCTAAGTGAGGAGAACTCTTGGGATTCTAGATCTTGGAGTCATTCGTTGATTTCTCCATTGTTCTTTCTCTCTAATCTCATCCTAGCATTTGTTGCTTTGGGGGATTTGAGTGTGAAGGATTTGAAAACCTTTTGTGTTCTTACTTCGCATCATTGCATAGTGTTGAGCTCTCCACCACGATTAGTTCGAGGGAGAGACCGTGAGCTTGTCTTGGAGGGTGACCTCCTAGTTGGCTTGGTTGTTGTCCTTGACTTCCTTCGTGGGAAGGTTGGGGAAGGGGCTCTCAAGCCCTTCGTGAGCTTGTGAAGTGGTTGTGGAGCTTTCCATCTCCGGAGTGGAGGAAAATCTAACCATAAGGAAAGGGGCTATTCCTTCGTGGGATAGGCTCGGAGAAGAAGGTGAGCCGTGGCGTTGGGAAATCCTTCGTGGGATCCCCACCTCTCCAAACGTGACGTACCTTCTTGCAAAGGAAGGGAACACGGGAATACATCTTCGTCTCCGCGTGCCTCGGTTATTTCTATACCCGAGTTTACTTTCCCTTGTGATAGCCATCAAGCTTGAAATATTTATTATATCTTGCTATCACTTGTTGTTCTTATATATTGTGCCTATCTTGCTAAGCTCTAGTTGTTGTTGTTGCACTTAGTTGAGCCTAGCATATTTTGGGTTTTCTGCTTGTAAAATAAACGTTAGTTTAATTCCGCATTCTTACAAGACAACCAGAAGAGTTTTTAAATCACTTGTTCACGTTCTAGGCGATATCTCGTCCTCATTCACTTTCTGGTATGTTTCACATTGGTTTCAAAAGGATGAAGTTGGTTTCACTTATTTCTGAACAATGTAAGATCTACTTCTAATTTGTTCACCGAAAATTCAACAAAGTGTGATAGTGTTCTTACAAGTTAACCATGGGTTCACTTAGTTTTTGAAATAATCTTATATAGTATCATAAATTTTTACATGATTTATTTTTAGAGTTTCATTACTAATAATAATCGCTAAGGAAGATACTAAGTTAATTATGCTTGTATTTATTTTTCATTAATGCTTCAAATGAACATATTGAATATTCATCATGTGATTGTTTCACTTGGTTGGGCATATTTCATACTAGTTCAAAAATGGATGGAGGATGTTTCATTGTTATTTAAATAATGGAGGTGTGGTTTCACTATTTTTTGAATCAATGTATTTTCATCAACGTGGTTCGGTAAAAACCTTCCACGGTTTCACATTGTTGGGGATGTTTCATATAAGTTTTAAAAGTAACGTGAGGTTGTTTCACTTCTTGTTTATATCAATGTAACATAGAAGTTTCAATTACTTCACGGGTTTTAAATAATGAAGGGCTTGTTTGCACTTGTTTCACATGATGAGAAATATATAAAGAACAAGATTTTTCCATGATTTATCACACTGCTTCACATATAATAAGCCATGTTTCACAAATAATTCAATAATGCATGGGCTATTTGAATGTGTTTCACAAGTTGACCATGGAATCCTTCTAGTGTTTCACTTGATGTAAGTATGTTTCACATTAGTTTGAAATGGATGGAGGGTGTTTCACTTTTTTGTATCAATGTAGGTTCCAATTGTTTCACAAATAATTCAATAATGCATGGCCTATGGAAATGTGTTTCCTAAGTTCACCATATTAGTTAGAAAAGGATGAGGGTATTTCACTTTTTTGTATGTTTCAGAAATAATTCAAATAATGGATGGGCCCTAAGGAATGTGTTTCACTAGTTGACCATGGAATACTCTAGTAGTTTGTTGGACATGTTTCACATTAGTTTGAAATGGATGGAGGGTGTTTCAATAATGTATCAATGTAAGATCTAGGTTCCAATTGTTTCACAAATAATTTAATAATGCTTGAACAATCAAAGTATTTCACAAGCTCACCATATTAGTTAGAAAAGGATGGAGGTTATTTCACTTTTTATATAAAATGTAAGATCTAGGTTAAATTTGCAATGGGCGCTAGGGGTGTTTCACATTAGTGTCATATAAGTTTCAAAAGGATGGGCATGTTTCACATTAGTTTGAAATGGATGGAGGTGTTTCTCACATTTTTGCATCAAATGTAAGATCTAGATTAACATTGTTTTACAAATATTCCCAATTATTTTAGCCTATATGAATGTGTTTTTCGATTTATCACTATTGTTTCACATAAAATAATCTAGTTGTTTCACTTCCACAATTAAGCTAAATGTTTCAAAAATAATTCAATAATGTAATGTAAGCCACGGACTATGGAATTCTTCTCTAGTGTTTTACTTGGATGAGCATGCATGTTTCACATTAGGTTTAAATGGATGGAGGGTGTTGTTGGAGATATGCCTAAGAGGCAATAATAAAAGTGGTTATTATATATCTTTATGTTTATGATAAATGTTTATATACCATGCTATAATTGTATTAACCAAACATTGATACATGTGTGATATGTAAACAACAAAGAGTCCCTAGTATGCCTCTTAACTAGCTTGTTGATTAATAGATGATTAGTTTCATAATCAAGAACATTGGATGTTATTAATAACAAGGTTATATCATTATATGAATGATGTAATGGACACACTCCAATTAAGCGTAGCATATGATCACGTAATTAAGTTATTTGCTATGTTTTCAATACATAGTTACCTAATCCTTTTGACCATCAGATCATGTAAATCACTTATACCGGAAAGGTACTATGATTACATCAAACGCCATCGCGTAAAATGTGTGGTTATGCAAAAGGTGGGATTAAGCATCCTAAAGTATGAGCTGAGTGTGCATGCGGATCAACAAAGGATTTGTCCATCCCGATGACGGGTAGATACTCCGGGCCCTCTCGGTGGAATGTCGTCTAATGTCTTGCAAGCATATGAATAAGTTCATAAGAGACCACATACCACGGTACGAGTAAAGAGTACTTATCAGAGACGAGGTTGAACAAGGTATAGTGTGATACCGATGATCAAACCTCGGACAAGTAAAATATCGCGTGACAAAGGGAATTGGTATCGTATGTGAAATGGTTCATTCGATCACTAAAAGTCGTTGAATATGTGGGAGCCAATATGGATCTCCAGATCCCGCTATTGGTTATTGGTCGGAGTGAGTACTCAACCATGTCCGCATAGTTTGCGAACCGTAGGGTGACACACTTAAAGTTGGATGTTGAAATGGTAGAACTTGAATATGGAATGGAGTTCAAATATTTGTTCGGAGTCCCGGATGAGATCTCGGACATCACGAGGAGTCCCGAAATGGTCCGGAGAATAAGATTCATATATAGGAAGTCATTTTATAAGATTTAAAATGATCCGGAAGGTTCTGTGGAAGGTTCTAGAAGGTTCTAGAAAAGTCCGGAAGAAACCACTAAGGAAGGAGGAGTCCCGGAGGGACTCCACCCATGGCCGGCCAACCCTAAAGGGGGAGGAGTCCCAAGTGGACTCCCCTAAGGGGGCCGGCCACCCCCTCCCAAGGAAGGGTGGGAATCCCACCTCTAGTGGGAGTCCTAGCTTGGGTAGGTTTCATGTGTTATGGAAGGTTTTGGTTTGGGGTCTTATTCGAAGACTTGTAGACCAACTCTTGGGTGTTCCACCTATATAATGAGGGCCAAGGGGAGGGGGCCGGCCACCCCAACAACCACAAGGTGGCCGCACCACTAGATGGCCGGCGCCCCCCTCTCCCCAAACCCTAGCCGCCCCACTACTCCTTCTTCCCCGCACGCTTAGCGAAGCTCCGCCGGGATTCTCCACCGCCACCGACACCACGCCGTCGTGCCGTCGGATTCAAGAGGAGCTACGACTTCCGCTGCCCGCTGGCGGGGAGGTGGACGTCGCCTTCATCAACAACCGAACGTGTGACCGAGTACGGAGGTGCTGCCCGTTCGTGGCACCGTGATCAAGATCTTCTACGCGCTTTTGCACAAGTGAACGTCTACCGCAGCAACAAGAGCCCCATCTTGTAGGCTTTGGAATCTCTTCAAGGGTGAGACTCGATAATCCCCTCGTTGCTACCGTCTTCTAGATTGCATCTTGGCTTGGATTGCGTGTTCGCTGTAGGAAAATTTTTGTTTTCTATGCAACGTTATCCTACAGTGGTATCAGAGCCGTGTCTATGCATAGATGGTTGCACGAATAGAACACAATGGTTTTGTGGGCGTTGATGCTCTTGTTATCTTTAGTTTGAGTACTTTGCATCTTTGTGGCATAGTGGGATGAAGCGGCTCGGACTAACTTTACATGACCGCTTCATGAGATTTGCTCCACGCTCGACATGCAACTTGTATTGCATAAGTGGCTTTGCGGGTGTCTGTTTCTCCTACTATAGTGAAGATTCAATTTACTCTTCTATTGACAACACTAGTATCACCGTTGTGGTTCATGTTCGTAGGTATATTAGATCTTACTCGAAAACCCTAAACCACGTAAAATATGCAAACCAAATTAGAGACGTCTAACTTGTTTTTGTAGGGTTTGGTGATGTGATATGGCCATAATGTGATGATGAATATGTATGAGATGATCATTATTGTATTGTGGCAACCGGCAAGAGCCTTATGGTTGTCTTTAAATTTCATGTTGAGTAGTATTTCAAAGAAGTTGTAATAGTTGCTACATGGGAGGAACAATCATGAAGACGGCGCCCTATTGACCTTGACGCTACGCCCACGATGATGGAGATCATGCCCGTTGATGATGGAGATCATGTCCGTGCTTTGGAGATGAAGATCAAAGGCACAAAGACAAAGGGGCCATATCCTATCACATATAAACTGCATGTGATGTTAATCCTTTTATGCATCTTATTTTTCTTAGATCGCGACGGTAGCATTATAAGATGATCCCTCTCACTAAAAGATAATAAAGTGTTCATCCTTAGTAGCACCGTTGCCAAGACTTGTCTTTTCGAAGCATCTCGTGATGATCGGGTGTAGCATGTGCATACAACGGGTGCAAGACAGCTTTGCACATGCGGATACTAAGGTGGCCTTGACGCGCCTAGTACATACATGGTCTCGGAACACGTGGATACCCAAAGGTAGAGCATGAATCATATGATTGATATGATGAACACTTTGAGTGTTCGCCATTGAAATTACACCTTGTCTCGTGATGATCGGATTTAGGTGTGGTGGATTTGGTTCGCGTGATCACTAAGACAATGCGAGGGATATTGTTTTGAGTGGGAGTTCACCTAGATTTTTAATTATGTTGAATTAAAATTTGAACTCAATTTGTCATAAACTTAGTTTCGTCTAAACTATTGCAAATATGTTGTAGATATGGCGTCCTCAATCAATTTTAATCAGTTCCTAGAGAAAGAAAAGCTTAAGAGCAACGGTAGCAACTTCACCGACTGGT